>QDHC01002701.1:876741-1003652 GCA_013186455.1 Papilio dardanus tibullus | reverse complement strand
GTATCGTAATGGGTATAATTGACATTGACAGTTTTTAGGTTTTTTTTTTTTTTAATTTCTTAATCTACGTTCCAACAAATATATTATTTATTTAAAGTTATTATTACGTATCTTTAAGCCTATCATAGAAACTTGGTGTAATAATAAAATTAAAATTATGATACTTAGCAATCTTTCAAGAAGATGAAATGACAATAAAATCTAGAAAAGTAAAATAGGGCACGGCATAAAAGTTTGGCAATGCCTTGCTCATCTAATGGAGGTTTAGTCACTTGAATCTATACTAATATTATAGAGAAACTTTGTATTTTTGTTTGTATTGAAATAACTCAAGAACTACTGAACCGATTTCAAAAATTCTTTCACCAGTAGAAAGCTATATTATCCCCGAGTAACATAGGCTATATCATTTAATTCCATGCGGACGAAGTCGCGCACAACTAAATAAAATTATATACTCCATTTTACCTGTGAAATCGATTATTTTCCTTTGCAGTAGTGACAAAAATAATCACGGTAAATTAGGTCATACCACGTTAAAACTGATAAGGGGATATTGTCAATAATTATACCGGATTCCAATCAATACCCCACAAAGAAAAAAAATAGACTTTACGCCAAAAATCACGTATTCCAAATTTTTTTAGTGAAATACTTTGTCCCACGTAACTAAATAACCATACTTTACAGTTACCCTTATTGTACTCGTATCTTCAATCTTAGAATTATTAAAAAATGATAAAAATGTCAAATATCAGTATGGAAATAGTATAGAGAATATTGCTTTTTTATAGGAGAAAAGGGCAAACGTCCAACGCATCAACTAAATTAATTGATCCCACGCCCATGGACATTGTTAATTATTTGTTCTCTAGTTAATTTAGGCATTCAATCGAAGGATATATTTTCTCATTAAACTCTTTAAACTGGAAGACAATGACGAGATAACTGGTGATAATGGTCGTCTTAACAACAAGGTATGCCCGCCCCATCGCACGTCAACGCTCGTCTCAAGTGCCCACTTCCTCCACTTTGGAGCGCTCTTGATTCTTGTGAAAAAAGAAAGTGCATTCAAGTATCACACCAAGACAGTAAAGTTAAAAGTTGGTAGTATAGTCTATATAAAGTTTAAGAATCATTATCGGCTTTATTACATGCCTCTATCTATAAATTACTAGCCGTTGCCCGCGAATACGTTTGCGCTGAATTAAAAAGCTTAGAAAGTTAAGTAACCTATGTGTTCTACCCGACTATTTTCATCTGTGCTATCAAAATCCGTTCAGCTGTTGAGAAAATATTTTCGCATTTATAATAGCTATTTGTAAAGGCATATTTTATTAACTTTAAACTTTGGTGATTTTTATTAAAATATTGTTCGTAAGAAACGAGATTCTTACCACGATTTAGCTGTTTGAGCTCCCACAGCTAAATCAACAATATTTTATTAGGTTATTATTCAGTAGGTTAAAATATTTTAAAACCTCGGTTTCGATTACAATGTTGCACTACGTGTAATTAAATTTTACTATCTTCCTTACAAAATATGATTTACCAGTACTCTGGCCGACACATCTTTTTATGCCGTAACAACGTGAATTAGAAACTCTATTGAACTCAATTAATGCCTTCCTGCTTTTTTGTGCGCCAGTTTTAATCAAGGATATTTTTGTAATCAAACTTTAATATGAAAGTATACAATAAGTACGAAATAAATAATTATCTTGACGCTATATTAAAGATCTACTTAACTGTATTGTATGTTCTAACAAAAGTTAGATATGTATCCTAAATTATAAACAACTGAATGAACTTATTTGTAACTTAAAAAATAATATAATTAAATAAAAAAGAACATACTTTTGATTCTTGCTTCGTGACATTCTTAACTAACTCGATTACAAAAGGTTCAACACAATTTTAAAAAAATAAATGGATTAATCCCACAGATCACAAACACTCGAATTACGTTTAAGTTCGAAAAAAATAAAAAATTGGCGGCAATCGGTCACATGAGCATGTTTGACGCGACGTTCGTATCAACACTCTCCGAGATCTCGACTCGATCGTGTGCGGTGTGTGTGCGCCCTACTTCGATCTCACTAGTTTAGGCCAGACAGAGACCATATAATAATAAATCAATCTGTCAGAGCGAGATGAAGAAAACTTATGGTATTATTTCACAATCTATTATTATAAGTGCTAAAACCTCTTCATAGGCATTTGATTTACATGATAATTAATTGTGTTTTGTGTTTTCTGCCATTAGTTAATGAATGAATGCGCAAGAGTTGATGATAAAAGCGCCATCTATGCATAGACGCTTGAACTTGCTTGCTTGCTTTCGATTGGACACATTTATTGTCACACCTATCTTTCATAGATGGCAGCACCCGCGTAGTGATTTGTACAGATCTTTATGGATCATTAAAACTAAACTCAAAAACAACATATGAGACGACATATGACATATTAGATATTTCTGTTATAGTAATTAATCCTAAGCATTAACGGCTATCTAACCGCTTAAGTAAACTTTAATTTCTTCTTACACGCTTTTTACATTAAAGAAGCTATATATCAATATCTATGTTACTGTATGTTAAGAAAATGGTAATACTCACACTTTAATTTTCTTTCCTTCAGCTTGCGATATAGTTGGAGGTGGCGGTAAGTCATCCATCGGCACTTCTTCATTAGGCGGAGAAGGCGGGGACTTATCGAACTCCGCTATCGGTGCCAGTTCCGGCATCGGCGACACCGAGTTGCTGTCCATCGCAGACAACTTTATTGGAGACACTTTGCCTGATTTAATAACACACAGTACACTCCGGAACACTCCGGAGGACGGAAATCCTCACAAATCACGCACTAGTAATTATTTGAAACACTGTCAACCGAGTTCCAAGTTATACAGGCTAAGTTTCTGCGAGACAACTTCGCTGATTAAGAAACTTCTGGACCTGAAAACGATTAAATTGTTATTTACTGTTTAACTATTAACTCAAAGTGCACGTTCTAACTTATACCGTTTAAGAAATACACTAATGATAAAGACTATAAAACAGCTTAACCATTTTTTAATACAAATACACTTTTATAAAATAACCAATATATACTAATATATTTATATCTTTATAGGATATCGCTGAAATGAAGGCAGGAATAAAATTCTATAAGTACGCCACTTCTAAAATTAGTAGTACTTTACGTACTGGCATGGTTAAGCACAAAAATTCAATACGAGCACCTACTTCGCGTTCGCACCCTCTTCTGTATTGCATTATGATGCAATTATTTCAAACTGCCGGCAGGGGTCGTATCACCGGATATATGGCACTTGAGCAGAACACGATGCAACGCTTTAAAAAGACTGATTAAAGTTAACCAAACTGCATTTCGTATGTGTATTCAATCTTTAAAGCTTTAGGAATAAAAAATAAACTATATTAGAAGTTATTACTTTATTGATTTGCGCTTAAGGTTTTGTAATGACCGTTTGTTATTTCTCGTTTCCACAATATTCATTTTAAAAATATTATGTTACAAAACTGCTTTTTATCTGAATAAGAAACGTAAAATGTCCATAAATATTTAACGTAGGTAGTCCGTAGACAAATGCACTTTAAAAGCAAAGAATACAATGCAATTTTATAATTGGCCAATTAAGAAAACGCGACCCTATTTTATAATGAGCATTTGTTTTCTGAATAAAATGCTTTTAATTTTACGTTTAAAATAATTATCCCAAACTACCTTCATTATCAAAAGCTCTCCGATACATAAATATAATTAACTGATTGCCGATTACAATTCCATTTTTTCTGTAAAAGTAAGATACTGTTGTAATATTCAATAAATCTAACTTAAGTTTTGAAATATATACTTGTCACATAATTTATTAGAGTAAAAATCCTAGACAATAACATTCTCAAATGTGTTTGAAAATACGCTCTACTTTAATTCGAACAGACAAGACACAATACGGTATGTTAATAAACTCGTATGTTCCTAATACAAATTCCATACGTTACTCAACGTCCCCTGAGCACCGGCAACGGCATTCCCAATTCCCCTCTGTATTCCTTTACGAGTGAATACAAACAACGCAGACACGACCACGACGTGACTACGACGTGGCCATTTATTGCTTTGTTTTATTAAAAAACAAATTGAGTTATATGTAGCAGAGAACTTGTGTCATTTGAACGCAAGGAAATTATTTATCTACAGTCCAACCTGGATAAGCGAGACAAATAAGTCAGTCCCTTGGACTCTCGCTTATAGAGGGTTGACTGTATATGATAGTTGGTACGTTTTAGTCCAACATAATTTGTAAGTAAACTTCCCTACAAAGTTCAAATTAAAGATCGTAAAAGATTACTTTGAACACCAGCTAAATCAAATAATAATGATTATGTTTAATTCTGATTTCATCACCAGCTCAGTCTATGTGCCCAATGAGGGGCTCGGAGCCTACTCTAAGGGGCGACTAGGCCATAGTCAACCAATTCTGATTTGTCTTTGTTTGTTTTTAACTTTATGTTCAGTTTTATTATTAACAAGACTGAAGGTTGGATTAGAACTGGAATGTAGTTGTTTGTTCCCTATTGTATTTTCCACCGCTATTTTATGATTTCCATTTTGTTTCCGTTTTAACAAAGCTTTTCTATTCAGGCTGCGTGATGGCCTCTTGAACTAGTTTTTTGCAGATGTTTTACGAGAATATTGCGAAGCTTTAAGTGGCTACAAAACATTTTTACTAGATTAAAACTAAACCTCGTTAGGTTGCGCGTTTTAAATATTTTTTATAACTTTTAAAAAGTCGAATCACACCAGTAAGATGTTATGTTAGAATGGATTAAATATTAACCCTTAAATGCCTGATTAGAAAGTGTTTTTGTTTTTAATTTCGTGGGAAAGAATATTATACAACAGTAAAATACGTACAGCGAACCTATAAAAAAAACTAATAGTAATGTGAACATTTGGTTTAAAAGATTGGTATCAAAATTGATACTCTGGGTTATTAAGGGTTAACAACTCGAATTGTCAGGCCAAATGAAGACATTGATTTGATGTAGTATAATGAAATTGAAATCGTTGGCTCTACCATACCTCTAATCCTAAAGCCTTGTTCGCAGCAGGATGGTATTTTAGTCGAGTAGCAAGTAGCATTTACCCCAAGGATTTACTACTGTTCGGGCTTGTTTAAGTCTAAACCTACGCACTAATGTAGTAATTTAGTAACTAAACGTGTCCAAACAGCAACATTTTATATCTCATCTCTTCAGAGCAAAGCTTTGATTAAATTAGTTCATATAATGTTTATAGTAATTTTGATTTTAAAATTGATTTATCAATGAAAGTTTGACATAAATTGTAAACATTATTGTAATTAGGTGGATTGTTATAAAATTATCAGAGCATCCTGAAATAAGCTACAAGGAGAACAAAATAATTAATAAGACCTTTAAAACTTAACTATGTACTATACTATACTAATCCGGTTGTTGTTGCGGATGAGGGATGAAAATTAAAAAAATAAGAGAAAAGAGTTACTAGAAAATTTAAAGTTAAGCCCCGTGAACTTGAACTATTGCATAAACCAATATTTATTTCACCAAGAAAATTATACTAGCAAAACTCTATAAATTATCAAAAATATAAATATAAAACGTATTGCATCGAAATTTAATAAAATATGGCATCCTAACTTACTGAAAAAATGTACAATTTTTAAGGACGTCAGTAGAGGGTTCAAAATCTATTTTCAAAGGAAGGAAAATCAAAGCTATCAAAGCTAGGCTAGCTATCATAAATGATACAGCACATGGGAATGGCATTCAACAATCTAACTGTACTTGTATGATATGAACAAAGCTATGGACGGAGGGGAAGGGAGCGGACGTGTCGAGTCCCGACACTCCGCCTGCTTTGTCTATACTCATTTAATTTCCTTTCGTCATACCAGCGTAGAGGGAAACTAAGTCTATTTCAACTTATAATAAAACTAGGTTTCGTCCGCGACTCCGTCTTCACGGAATTAAAAACAAAAATTAATAAATATCTTTTGTGTTCTTCCTGGTATAGCTCTACACATGTGCGTTTAATCAAGAGCCGTTAACCCGTTTTGGAGATATCCTTAAACAAATATTGATCTATCCAGCTCTGTATTTGGAGAACTTAAATGTTTCATTAAATAAATCATTTAAATACGAATAAGCAGACATGAGAACTCAAGTATTATGTTCGTATGCATCTTTTGTTCGGAGCATGTGGTTTAAACACCTGAATAGCGTGTGCAGTCGGGCAGCGGGCACTGGGCACTTAGACCGACCTCGGGGACTGCAAAATGAGGGCACGGACTCTCCAGTTGAACGAGATAGGTCGATCCTTAACAACACGCAATGTTTGTTATAATGGACCCCAGTATTAAATATTGTATACGTCCTGTTCTAACAGAGGTAATTTAACTAAATGGATTGTTTTATATATTATTTTCGTTAGACGATCATTTTAAAATAAATATTTATGTAAATTGGTAAACTGTGAAATATATTATACAAAATGTTGTCGATAAATTATTTAACTATCAGAAGACAAAGTTAGCAGTATGGTAGGAAATTTTCTTTTAAAGTTGTCATGCAATATAAAGTAAGTTAATTTAAGTTCTGCCCTCTACCTTATTTAGAGTAGTTTACTATACTAGTCTACAAAGTTTACTTTACTGACCTAGATCACACTAACTTAAAAAACTCGAAGTATTATTGTAAATAACTTCAAAGGTTAAGAACGTAAGTGAAGCAAAGAGCAAAGACTTGACCTGACGCAGAGTTATCGAGTTCCTTCGTCCTTTGTAACAAGAGACCGCATGTACCATTAAATCGTGCCTTATTCCAACACCATTTTACTTTTAAATGCTTATTTATAATCAAAGGAATATTTAAATGATTCAAACTTTCGTGAGACATCTTTATAAACTAAAATTGAACCCGGTTGGAAACTGGTGGATACCGTCACTGAAGTAACGCTTGAGTTTTTAGCCGCTTAATTTTAGTTTAAAAAGAATACTTATTAAATGTTTACTGTATCCCAGGATAGTTGAAAAGTAAAATAGAATCATTATTTAATAATTACATTATAGTAATAGCTTTTATTTTTAGTTCCTCCTTTATTTGACATGTTACATGAAAATTCAGAGCCTGCAGACTAATTGAAGTTAGTAGAATTAATAAATTAATTTGTGATAATTATTTTTTATCATTAATGCGATAAATTAATTACATTTCTTGGTTAAACACTTGATTACAAATCATTCATTTTTATTTATTGGAGGTGGCCATTTAAAGATACCATGTCTTTAGTATGAGGTGGTCCATATACTAAGGTAAGATAAGGTTCGGCCCATGATGGGCTCCATTTTTCCACAACTCCACGACTAGCGCGTATTTTGGTCCATACACAATCGTATGATATCTATCTAGGTCTTTATTAAATCTTAGACTACAATATGTAACATTCTGTAACGTCATTAGGACAATGAACTCATGGTAATCAGGACAACTGCTAAATAGATAAACACATTATGTATCTTGATTCAGATTGTCTAATTATAGTATGTGACAGTAACATTACACAAGTGTAGATTCCCGAGTTCGAATCCCGGCATGTACCAATGTGTTTTTCGATTTTCGATTTTCATATGTGCATATTTACCGACGCTCTTAGGTGAAGGAAAACATCGTAATGCAACCTACACATATCGGCGAAGAAATTCAAAGATATGTGTATTCACGCAAAATACGCGCTAGTCGTGGAGTTGCGGAAAATGGAGCCCATCATGGGTCAAAACCTTTAACCTTTTTAAGTGTAGATATTTAATATTACATAACTCATTTGGATACACTTATTTATGTTTGTAGCTAATTTCAAGAACTGAAGGAATGGCCCTGCATTTAATGGTTGCTTAGGGAGGGTCACTTTGTAACATTAAGATAAGAGTAATCTACACTATGTATTTCTCTAAGTGAACATTTAACGATGAGTTCAGCAATTTGATACCTAAATAACTCTAAAATTCCTGAAAATTGTACGTGGTTACTCGTAACTCATTACTAATAAGGAATAACGTATGAGGTTCTTCCTTGCTGAATCCCTAATGGGAAAATATTGCGCGTTGGGTTGTTTATTTGCAATGGGGAAGTTTATATCGCCCGGCGCCTCGACGCGTCAACAATGAACAAAAAAAACTAATGTTACTTCCTAGAGGACGGACAAACATTACTACCTTTATTTTTGCTTTAAAATATTAATACACATTACGAAATATGTATTTAAATATTAACTACATTATTTTGAACTAGAATAAACCCACCTAATAACCCGGTCAAAAATCACAAATAGTAAACAAGGTCTCTGAGTAAACTTTGTCAGAGGGAAAAGAGTAAAATAGAGCTAACTAGTGATGTACGAGTACCAAAAACGAGCGAAATGTGTGCCAATAATCTTTGTATTTTAAATTTTAATAAAATAACGTAATTAAAGGTCTGTCCTCTGTTTTTTTATTTTTTTTCTGCATCATAATGCAATAAAAAATGAATCATAATCTATAAATTACAGAATTAGTTGATTTATTATCTAGGTCGTAATCCTTTTTAAAAATGTGCCCGGGATACCATCCATTCATATTAACCATCAGATTAGACCGGCTGTGTCTAGAGGTACATGACCAATTGCGCGGAGGAAGGGGGCAATTTAATGTGACCTCAAATCATTCAGTGCAATGGGGAAGGTTCCTACGATACCCACCTCGTACGCAATTTATGCAACGCAAACGCGTGTTATTACGTAACGAAATATAGGAAATGAGGAACTATCAAGTCATTCGGATGAAAGTTGTTTAAGCCTGCAGACTTAACGACCGTTTAAATATTACTATGAGTTTCCAACGTTGATTCTGTACAAGAATATATTGTTATCTCTATTATTTTTAAGCAAATGAGTGAGATGACTAATATGTTTAACTAACGGTGTACATGCATTTAGTAATAATGTCTTCTAGTTTTGAGATTGACATAGTTTGAATCATGGAAACTTATGAGCGTTGAAGGTAAGATAAACATTGTTTGGAAATTCGCCTTGTAATTTCAGTTACAGATAAGGCTGAGTTGGTAAATGTAACTTGTATACAAATGCTTTCATGTTTAGAATTAATTAATAACATCAACAAGATAATAATTTTCATGCGATAACATCTTGTAGAAGAAAATTTCTACTGTTCTTAGCAAAATGATAGTCAGTTAAGAAAAGATAAAAGAAAAAAGATTACAAATAATATTTTTTCTTTAATCATCCATTCGCTAATTGTTATTTTCTTAAAAGCTTTTAAGTTCTTGTCAACTTTACGGAAACGGTGATACTGACACAGATATGCTATTAAAGAAAATATAGGAAATGTATAGGAACTTGACAATGACAGGACACTCCCCTGGAAATGACGGAGGCTCCCCGGGGACATTGAGACATACCTTCATTAGTGTCAGAGCCCAACGGGAAGCGGGCTGAGTGAATTTGACATGTCACGTGACTGTTGCCTACTATAAATTGATCAAGGGAATAATAACATAGTTTGTTTATGGGCCCCTGGTATATTTAGGCATAAATGTAAAAATAGTTAAAAATTCCCTTTAAATAAAGGAATTTCCAACTAAGAACCATTTTTATATGTTTATGAAACTAGGTTAAAGTATTCATTTTTGACAATTACTTTTTTATTACTTTTGACAATTCAATTTAAGCAACGCGAAGAAGTACGTTAATTATTTTCACGAAAAATAAATTAATTTCACTGTATATGGTACACCGAAATTTAATAAATGATCACAGACGAAACCAAAGAGCCAGGGTAATTGCAATTACGTTGACGGTTACCAATTAGTCGCTCTAATTTGCAGAATTTACTCTTGATGAAAGTGCAAATGAAAATAAAATAGAATAAATACATAAAATGGTACATAAATACTGACTTTTATTGTTATGAAGTGGCAAACGAGCAAGCGGCCACCTGGATTCGCTGGAAAAGCGAAGCAACCGCTACCCATAGACATTTGCAATTGCAGATGCGTTGCCTACCCTTAATCTGCGGACGAGACGCCTCCGGCACCACACTCATTAGACGAAACACGGAATTGCTTTCATTTCACGCCTGTCTTCAGTTTGGTCGTGGTATTTCACTGGGCGAGTCGGACAATTCGTGCGAAGATGTTAAAGCGTGCTCTACCACTGTTAAACTGACATGGTAACTTTATATTTATCAAAATTTTAATTGTGATTAAATTAGTTACTCTATTTTTCTTTTCGCAATACCCTTTCACGCTTTAACCTTTATAAAAATAATTCAATTCTCTCAGTCATAATGTTACCTCTGTCACGATTTAAGTATATTAATTATACTAAGTACTAAGTAAACATAAGTGTTTAAGTCATTTAAAAAGTGTTAATTAAAAATGCGTCAAAGAACTACTAGACCTACTTCCCTCTTGATTACCTCTCGCTGTAAACGCAACACTCTTGGGGCGGAAATTTAATATGTTATTCCAATGAAAAGTATACCTTATACGTATGTATTACGGTTTATTTAGCACTAGCAAAGCGGGATGTGAGCACTGGAAATGAAGATATATGTATGTAGCTTATGATTTCACGCTCCTGATTATTTCGCGACGGATGAGTTTCGGAAAATCAACATTTGATGTTTAATTTTGTACTTGATATACTCTCTACTAAGTAAATAGGGAATACGTTGACTACATTTATTTTATATTGATTCAAGCTAATAAGTAAATTTAAAAAACCATGCGATTTAAGTAAGGGACATAACCTATTGTTAGTTTTCGCTTTTCTTTATAATTCCTAATCTTATAATACTCAAATATTTAATAACATCTTACTTGTAAGTCCAAGCTTAAACTCCAAATTCTACGGCGATCTCGTTTAATCTTGACACCATTTAGATTTTAAGCGACGCTTAAATTTGAGTGGCGTTTGAACATTCCGCAGTAAGTGTAATCGGGTAAGTAAAACTTAGTCATTAACTTAATAAGTTATTCCTGACTTCCACCGCTTTATTCCGAAACGAGAACCAGCGTTATTACTGTTGTTCTTTCTACATTTGGTACTGGTACATTCATAAAAATTTTCCATAATAGAGAACATCCTTGTTCCTGGTACTTCATAAGAAACATAATTTGGTCCAATGAGACCCCAGGTCTATCTTATTTATTTCCGAGTGTCCTACAGTATCGTATAATCGACTTATTGGTCCTCGTTTATCGCAATATTTTTCGGAATAAGGGGGTATATCGCTAATCAATAACAATCTAAAAGAAAAACTTATTTCAGTTATTGAAGCCAATCTATTATCCTAAGAGAGTCTGTACACCTGGAGTCTTATATTTCTAGGTAATTTACGGCAGCCCTACTTTCGTACAAAGCGAGGGAAAATTACAAAAGAAGTAATATAGAATGAATAAACCCAGTAATGGAAGCAGCGTGCTCAAAGACTTATGAACGGTAGGTTTTTGTGGTTGCTTTTCGAAGACTAAATAAGAATTCAGGTCGGAGCTTTTATTTTGTTAGCAGTCCTCAAGAAATTATAAAGATATTTTTAACGTCACAAATATAAACCTTCTCTAGGCTAGGATTGGCAGGGGAGGAGACGCATAGGAACAGGTATTATCCTCTTGCTGTACGTCTCCTCCTCTGTAGACCAAAAGGTAGGTAACGCGTCTCCAATTGCAGATGTCTATGGGCAGCGGTTGCTTCATTTCAGCGAATTCAGGTGACCTCTTGCTTGTTTGAGACTTTGTAATATATAAAAATCTCATAAGTATATTTATTTTCTTATGTCAAAATGTTTCTTACTTTGAAAAGGTTTGCTCGGAAGTATATTTAGACAGATCTCTTCAATTCATCGTGATTTCAAACACAGAGTAAACCTTTCTATCGACCTCTATTACAATAAAGTTACAAGAAAGCTTTCCGCTAAGCTAAGCTCCCGTTTTCTTTTACATTTCTTTTCATCTCACTTATAAAGAGTTTTAAAGACTTCAAAAAGAAGGTTCTCAATTCGTCTGTACTTTTATACGTATCGAATACAGTAAAGGAAAGAGTTGAAGCTAAAAATAACTTACAAACTAAGTCCGTTTATACAAAAGGTCAAAGCTCTGTAAAGACATTAAATTTAAATCGATAATTTTCACATGACGCTTTCGAAGTTCGTTAACACACCTATTTTTTTAACGTTAACGTTTTCATTTTATATATCTTTATTATATCTAAAAGGTTATTACAATATACGCATTTGTAATACCCGAGAGACGCTCGTAATGTATTTCCGTAAAAAAATAGGGCTGTACCTAACCACTAAAATGGAAATATAAAAATGACTTAACAGCGAAAACGTAACTAGTTTTATTATACTTAATTTTGGTATTTAATTGCTCTTTTTAGGTTATATAAGGTAAAGCACGTGCAAAATATTATAATAAAAAAATCGATCGTTACATTATTTTGTTAAAATATACGTTTTTTCGCGTATATTTTCACAAAATATGAAAAAGAGTACGAAAAACATCATGTTTTCTTAACTCTGACTACCCCTTCAAGATGCTGATACCAAGAAAAATCTCTCTTTTTAAATTTAGAATTCGACCAATTACCCGCGAAGACGCGTGTCAGTGCCGACATTGACAAATCATCTTCATGTCAGCTCCTCGAAAAGGACTCAGGTAGACTTCATGCTGTCACTTCCTTGTAAACATATTTTTCTATTTCACATTACTGAATTTATTAGGATGTAATGTAATTATAACAGTTAAAAAATCTCTCTACCTGCCCATTATACTTTATTTTTTGAACATTCATATTTTTTATTCAAACTCATGTGGGTTTTCTCCGTTTTAAATAAATAAAGTATAATAATGTCTCACGAAAGTTTTAGCAATTTAATTACCTGCCTATTATTTAGAACTGGGGTAATATTTAAGTTCAACAACTTTTTGGTTATAAATCTTGAGCAAAGAAACTCATTTTTCAATATACCTAAGGGGTTCTTAACCCTTAATTTGGCAATCCGCTACAACGGACGATAAAATAATAAAATGAAATATTTTTTGTACATTTTACAGTGATCCTAAAGTCTAAGTCATGGGAAAATAACAAAAATATTTGCAAAAAACATCTTGCCAAATTAAGGGTTAACGAGCCGTTTGCAAATCAGTTGAACCAAAACTGTCACTTGCAGTAGTCGCAAATAAATCTTATCAAAGCGTAACAATTTGCTGCAATTTGCTTACACTCGTGTCGCGTTACACAATTTAAATAATCATTATTAGACTAAACAATGGGTAATCAAATGTGTAATATCGCACTTGTCCTATATTCACTATTAACTTAAACTATTGCTGTTGCTAGGAATAAAAGTTGTTTTTTTTTAATTCTAGAACGATCATAACCTAAAAATCCGCTTCTGAAAAACTCTAGGACAATATTTATTAAATTATTTTGTCATGAAGGTTTCATATTTATCAAATATTTTTGTATATAGAATATAAAAATGTTTTTTTTTTCGTTCTGTAGCAACAGGCGGTTATGGACAAGCCAATCTATCACCGAGTGTAGACTTGGACACTATCCAAGACAATTAAACAGGTGTCTCGGATACGATGCCAGTAGTTTCCTAACAAAACTTATACCATTCGAATACTAATACCAACAGAATAACATTCACTTGCACTGTTGCATACGATGCGCGTGCGCTGCGAAAGTGCTACGCTTTGTGCATTTGTTTGTTACATCTCGATCTGAATGCGCTCTAGATTTATTTCTGATTGATAAAAACAGTAGAATTAAAAAAAACGTGCAGTTTATTTATTTAAAATATGTATATTCAAAGAAAAATACAAGCGCAACCAAATTTATTGTTTCCCCCAAAAATACATAGTATTGTATATAAAATTATTTTTTTAAAACGGTAGGATTTATGCATTCAGAGTCATAAAGGCCTCCTTTAGTGTAGATTTATACAATTACCCCATACTGCGGCAGTATGAAAATGATCGCAATAAATTGTGCATAAATTGCATATCAATGGATAACATACGTAATAAAAACACCTAATAATGTATCATACACAATGTTACGAGTGAAACTGTGAGGTAACACTAGTTATAATCATACTGATAAGTTTTAGATTGGGAAAATATATTTATTATTGAAAGAACAAAACTTTTTTTACTATGCTATGTAATGAAAAATGGTAGCCATTTTGTGCGTTCGCGAGCATCCTTTTTTCTAGATAAACATCTTCGGTTACCGAGAAATTAACTTTAAAATCGATAAAATTTCATTCATAATATTTAAAAAAATAAAAAGAGACATTTCAGTATTAGCACATTATTTACAACGGTGGCTATTGTAATATGATCGCATCGGATTCATTAAACAAAATACGCGAAGTTCTTTTTGTTCTAGGTAACTAGTATAAAAAGTAATCAAAATGTCATTTTGTATTAAATTAGGTAGGTATCTACCTACCTATCGCTTAACAATCATTTCCGTGTCAGCTCAAATTGAGAAGAATATCCTTAATTAAATTAAATTATTTAAAATAAATTCAAAACCAAACAACTATCTACATTACATAAAACTACAATGATTTTTGATGCATTCGTATAATCTAACAAGTCCCGTCAATTAGTGGCCCCAAAAAATCGTACAACTGTATTACAAATCGCGGCGCAAAGCACGTAGGTATGTAGAGATTGGGAAGCTGCGCCGTGCAGCCTCCGCTACGGGCGTAGTACGTCCCGGTAGCGTCCCGCCCTACGCGCTTCCTGCCTCCATTTCAGGAGCCCAGATAACAACGCCGCGGCACTACTTCATCTATTAAACGACCACTTAAATTATAAAAATAAACAGAACGTGCACTTTTTAATTTAATAAAATACAAATACGAACGTACAGTAGATAAAAAGGAGTCGCAGATCGTCAAGGAGGTTTCACTCGGTACGTGTATAGGCGACAACGCGCTCCGCGGGATACTGGCGACCAGCAGCCTCCGCGGCGCTCGGGGGGCGCGCGGGGGGCGCGGGGCTGCGCGGGCTCCCGCCATTAAGGTCCCGAGCTACGCCGCTCCTCTCGGAAAGGGGCCGCACGCCGCCCCAGCTCCGAGGAAAAGCTTCAGGCTTTTTGATTTTTGTCCCTATTCAGAGTTTTCTTAGAACGGGAACTAGATGGCTTGTATTCAACAAACGTTTTATTTTTATCCAACTTCTTAAACTATACATAGCTTATTGAAATTTAAGTTTAAAGCAGCAGGTAATAAAGTTATTTTAATTTCATTACTTCAATCTCTTTGAAGCGTGCTCACGAAGGTAGAGGGTACTCCCTAAACAAAGGAGAGTGTACTTTAACTCATTAAATTAGCTTCGCAAACAATGTTTCATTATAAGACGAATATATGAGTGGCAATATTTATAAACAACTGAGAGGTTAATTGATCTTCCTTTGAATTCTGGACGAACAATCAGTTGAGTTAGTATAATTTGACGAAGTATATTAGGTAAATAAACTGCAAGAACCATCAAATTAGTTGGTACGTACTAAAGTATGTATAATTTCTCTACTAGATATAATATTTACTTTCACTGAAATACGAAACCGTCCACACATTGCTACTAGATGCAACGACCGCTCACTTCATATCTACTTGTAATAAAAAACTGTGTAAGTTCTTAATTGTATTATTACAATATTAGAAATATCATAAAACTCCGAAATGATAATTAGGATCAATGTTTTAATATTTTTTTATTTTGTTTTTGTTATTTACCTGACCCTCTTACGGTGAAGGAAAACATCGTGATGCAACCTGCACATATCGGCGAATAAATTCAAAGATATGTGAAGTCACGCAAAATACGCGCAAGTCGTGGAGTTGCGGAAAATGTAGGCCTTCATGGGTCTAATTATAATTACTATTATACCTAAAACTGAAATACTATTAAGATAATAGGGCTTAGGAAAGTGATTTTTAAACTAACGTTTTGCTCGCGCTATAATTATTTTAAATGTTTGGAATGATTTTACTCGAGCATAGACTAGGCAGTCGATTACCCTGTAATGTTGATACTCCTGATTTGGTCCTATAACCAGAACACTGGTAGAGCCAAATACTGGTCTCCTAGTAATATTCGAATATGTTTAAATATTTTACTGCATTTTCATACTTATAAAAACTATATGAACACGAAGTTTTTTAAACAATAGATTTATAGGAGAAAGTATTTTATTCAATCCCACGGTAGTTTTAAACTAGAACTAATTGTTATACTTATTAAAAGTCGGCGAAGTTTTTAAACTTTAACATAAAACTGTAGAGTTAATTAATTTCAGACTGTTTAGAAAGTATAACTTCACTCTTTTTAATGGTATTCTAAATATTGATAAGTTATATTTTAGTTTATTATATTTATCTAACTTGGAGACTGCCTTTACCTCTAACCGCTTTATTCCGAAACGAAAATCAGCGTTATTACTGTTATTCTTTCTACATATGGTACTGGTATATTCATAGTATTTATTCCAAAATACAGAAAATCCTTGTTCCTGGTACTTCTTATGATACATAATTTGGTCCAATGAGACCCCTGATCTATCTTATTTAGTTCCGAGTGTCCTCCAGTATCGTATAATCGACGACTTATTGGTCCTCGTTCATCGCAGTACTTTATAAATACATTTTTTTGGGAATAAGGGGGTAAGAATTTAACATGGTCAATGACACTATCCTTTTCATGTCCTAACAAGGAATTTCTGTCCGAGAAATTAAAACACAACAAATTGTAAAATATACATTTATTATATAAAATTACATATTAAAAATATGTCACATTTTATTTAGATTTATTTTTCGCTTTAAATTTTTGATTAGGTTTTACAGACTTTGTATCATTCTTGTTTTTGTTATTGATTTGTCCAATTTTTTTCTTTTTCTTCATTTTATTTTTTAACTTCTTCGAAGCTTCCAATTGTACTTTTTCAGTAACATTTTGTTCGTTTTTCGCCACAATTGGATTAGGTTGTTGGTTTTTCTTTTTTTTATTTTTCTTTCCTTTCTTTTTAGGACTTGGAGTATCGCCAACTGAATTTGTTGAATCTTTTGTTAAACTTTGTTGTTGCTGTTTTTCTATCTTCCCTTTTCCTGTTTTTTCAGGTTTATCAGCTTTTTCATTTTCGTTAACATTAGATGTTTTTTCTTTTGTCTCGTCTTCATTTAATACCTTGCCTTTTTGTTTATTTTTCTTATTTTTCTTCTTTTTCTTTCCTTCAATGTTAACTTCTACTTTTTCTTGTGGTACATCACTGAAAGCATATTTTTTAATAGTTAAAAATTATATGAAAGATATTTCAAATTGACTAATATAATTTTAATAGTATTGGGCAATTGTTCTTTCAGAAGGCTGTTTTTAATTACCTGTTATCTCCTTTAGCTTTTTTCTTTTTCTGTGGTTCTTTTGTATCTGCAGGTGCAGGCCTTTTCACTGGACCATTAGTAGCCGCATCTTCTTTCTGTTCTGCTTGACTTGCATCACCATTCTCTGTGACTGTCTCATCATTCGCTTCATCATCTTCATCTTTAAATGGCTCCGGCTTGAAATGAAATTAAAAAATAAGCAAAAATAAGATAAATTATGAACTTTAAATAAAATACTTACAATAACGTTAGAGAATTTTTTAAGCTTTGCAACGAAAAAGCCATCCATATTATGTGTATGCGGGTAGAATCTTCTCGTCAACTTCAATGATGGATGGAATCTATGATGCCTGTATTTCACGAAACCCTCAGTACCAAAATCTAAACCGGTCGGTACCAATTTAACGTTACGTCGTTTTAATGCATGATTTACTACCCATTCATTTTCTTCAGGTAATATTGAACATGTAGAATACACAATATATCCTCCGGAACTGGATTTAGCGTTACAACAATCTATAGCGGAAAGCAACAACTGCCGTTGAAGATTGAAGCATCTTTGTATATCTTTCTGGTCTTTCGTTGTTTTCACACTTGGGTCTTTAGCAATAACTCCTGTTCCCGTACAGGGTGCATCCAACAACACCCTATCAAAGCCCTTTATAACATTAGGGAATTGTCTACCATCATAGTTACATACAACAGCGTTAACAACACCTAATCTATGAAAGTTTCCAACAACAGCTTTCGTACGCTCTTTATTTCCATCATTCGCGAATAGTGCTCCAGTATTTTTCATTATCGCTGCTATATGTGATGCTTTACCACCGGGAGCTGCACACATATCTAAAATCCTTTCATTTTCTTGTGGAGCGAGTGCCATAACTGGTAAGAAACTCGAAGCACCCTGTAGGATGTAGTGTCCAGCTAAATACTCTGGAGTTGCACCGATAGGGACTGTTGAACTATATATCACTAAACCCACTTTACTCCATTTACCAACCGGATCTAAATTGACCCCTCTATTTATCAGTGCCTGTGCTAAATCACGTCTCCTCGTTTTAAGACTATTCGTACGTATCGTAACTGGTCGAGACATTTCACTCGCTTCCAAAAACTCCACGAGCTCCTGAACGGGGAATATTTGCATGAGTATTTCCATTAAAAAGTCATTGTAACTGTAATACAAACACAAATCTTTTAATAGCAACTCTGTGTATTCACACCGAGACTTGCCTTCCTGTTTTAAACGGTTGAAATCACCTAAAACGGTGACAATATCTTTGATTCTCTGATGTATATCTTGTAAACTCGTTGGATTCTGCAATTCGTCTTCTGTGGGAAATGCAAAAACATCTTGTTTTGCAATATTAAGTTGCATTTCTTCATCTGCTAATTTCTGATTTAATTTTTGTTTCTTTTTCAGTTTCAAATTAGCTTTTTCGATTGGTAACATATCATCATCCTTCTCATCATCGTCATCTTTATCATCCCCTTCACTGGAATCAGAGTCGTAAGTCATTTTTGGTGCATCATCATCACTTTCCAAGCCATTTTCACCGGCATTCTCATTATCGGAGTCTTCAAATAGATCATCCAGGGTTCCAACCTTGAAAAAACATATGAAAATTTGCTATTAATTTTGATATATTATAGGAAATATTTTTTTTTATTGCAGTCTTAAATTAATCAGTAAATGCAAATGTTATGATGGACATTTATCCATCTGGATAGATGTTTCATGTTTGTTTCTTTGAAACAGCTTAACGGATCCTGCTGAAACTTGGTATAGATCTAAAAACCAGTCTGACAGAATACATAGGGTACTTATTATGCTATTTAGTTCCATGCAAATCGTGGCCGACAGCTAGTTATGTATAAAAAAGATTACCTTGTAATTTTCTTTGCCGGTAGTTTCTTTTTCATTATCTTCGACTTGATTATCATCACTGTCTTCTTCAGGTACATCTGATTCAGGTTCAGAATCAGACTGTTCATCACTGTCACTAACTGGTTTGTCTACTTTATTCTTATTTTTAGGTTTCTTCAATTTTAACCATTCCTTATTTTCATCGGTAAAACCTTAAAAAAACAAAGTTAGGAAGCATTTAAAATATGAAAGAAATTTGAAGAACATATCACAAATTTATGATTATTCGTTTCCTTCTTTGATATTAAAGAAATGATAATTTTCTTATCTTACAGTATTTAATTAAAAATTATCTCACCTCCTTTAACTTCATCATCAGAATCGTCATCCTCACTTATTTTCTTTTCTTCTTCTTCTTGGTTAACATTCTTCTTTGCTTGTTTAGCAGCTTTCCTCTTTTCTGCCAACTGAGTCTTCTTCTTCAACCTCCTAGCCGCTCGCTGTTTTTGTCTGTGACTCAATTTTTTTGCTTCACTTTCATCTTCAACTGAAATATTTATATCATGTACTTAAAATTATTCCCTATACTTTAAATTACCTATTAACTTTGCATTGTAATATCTTGAGAGATTATTCATAGTGATAAAATTAAATTCAAAGGGAGATTATTCATGTTTGTTGTTTAGTTAATGATTGTTTTATAGTACAGTAATATAAACCAGTTATACTTACGAAGCTCTTTTCGAAAAATTGGATCTGGCTGCTTACGGGCTTTTCTACCCGGTCCTTTCTTAACTTTCTTGGTCTCGTCAAATTTTGCTTTACGTCCCATCTTAACGCATACCACGCAGGTTTCTTAGTTTTCAATATAAAAGCATTAGTTTTATTTAAGATACGTAACTATGGGTCCTATTTACTAAAGACAATAACCACGCTTTCTTTGGAATAGAAACACGTGCCGGGAGAAAAGACGTTGTCAATTTGTCAGTTTTGACGTTAAAATTTATTTGTACAGAGTAACAATTAAAGATAAAAAATATATAACTGAAGATAACAAATTCTAACACTAAATACGGTAAAAATTATGATTAAATAAGTACAAAAAGGGCACATTAATTATTTAAATAATTAACGACAGTTTAAAATGTGAGCAGGTTTCTATAATTGTTATACATCCTTTAATTAGTTGTCATATTGGTTGCATTTTTCGATCTGCAATGAACTACAATGACATTAAACTTAAAAAACAAGAAATAAATGATTACTTTATAACGTCAAAACTGTTCTTTTTATTTATCTTTTATAACGGTTACGAGAAATTATCAAGTAAAATAAATAGTCCAAAATCTGGATTATTTAGCAACAAGTGGAGTCAGCACGACAGACAGAACATTTTGAACAAGGAAAAGCAAAATGTGTCAACTGGATGTCAGTGTCATTGTTTGTATTGAAAAGAAAATATGACACTCAGTTAAAAAATTGAAAAATTTATTATATTTTGCTTCCAAGTCATCTGTGGACATTAACTTTGTAAGAAAAATAGTAAAAATGGAAAAATCGTGATAATGTGTGTCAAGTTTAATTTTCCTGAAAGATAGTTAATAGAATAATGTTATTCTGTAAAGGTTATTCATTGAGTTTAAATATTAATTTATTGCGACGCAGCGTTATTAGGTAAATGATTATATTTTTTACGATGATAAAATGTGTATGTCATGACCATTTTAGTCCTGATTTTGATAAAATGATGATAAGATTTTGTTTTTCCTGAAGTTTTCAGGGTCACCACATAAATAGAAATGAAGGCAACAAGTCAAGTATTCATTGTCAGTGTCAAATCACGGGCCAACAAAGTCGACATTTTTTCAATTTCTCTAAGGCCAGTCGTAAAAGAGAATATAGTGGAAGGCAACTTGTAGGGTAAGATATTTTCATCATTTTTCTCTTATTTGTATTTCCTGTTTTAATAATTTATATTCGGGTAAAGTATAAGTATTGTTGAAATATCTATATTTAACAATAATCTACTTCCTGTACTTTAATGGGTGAAAATAGCACTCAATATTCATGTCACTAAATATTATGTTAATGTGTGTATTTTGATAGAAAACATCAATTAGCATAATTGTTCATAACCCTTTTACATTACATTAATTCAAAAATACTGCTTCTCTTATAATCTTATAATACCAACACTAATAATGAACCTTGTGTTGGGGGCTAAGACATACTTTGGGTCGATGCGCCAGCGAAGTATGTAATAATGAACCTTGTGAATTTATAGAAAAGTAAAAAGGGTAATTTAAAACTCAAAATAGGGAAACAATCAACAATATAGATTGCAATTACATTGTTTACCTGGCTATATTTTTTGTTTGCTTTTAGTAGACAAAAAACATAGCTGTTATTTATTTACAAAATTATTTAGATCATGCAACTGGCATTTACAGGCTTTTAAATTGTGATGGTTTTTTGGTCAATGAGTTTTAATTTAGAACCAGTGCCACAATTAGGAAGAGGTTTATTTTTGTTTGTAAATTAAAAATTTCCTTTTTTTATACTTTCAGATATTCCATGGACCAGATGTTTGAAGTTGTTTCGGATGTTGAGAATTACTATAAATTTGTTCCATGGTGTAAACAATCCGTTGTGTTAACACGTGCACCTGGACATCTTAAAGCTGACTTGATTGTTGGTTTCCCGCCAATAAATGAAAGTTATACGTCCAATGTGACCTTGGTTAAACCTTATTTGGTGAGGGCTGAATGCTTGGACGGCAGGTTGTTCAATCACATGTTAACTTTATGGAGATTTAGTCCTGGGTTAAAAAGAGAAAGACAATCCTGCGTTGTAGATTTCCAAATATCTTTTGAATTCAGATCCGCCCTACATTCTCAACTGTCGAATTTATTTTTCGATCAGGTTGCAAGACAAATGGAAGGTGCTTTTATACGGGAGGCGGGAAAACGACACGGCCCTGCTAAGATGCAGCCAAAGAATTTACTACTCAATAACCAAACGGTTAAAAGTTGACAACGATTATTATTTTTAGCTAAATTAAAAAGTTTGTATTTATTTTCTAGTTAATTAATTTGAAACATTATTTATTAAAGTTCCGAGAAGCAAAGCTTCATCAAGTTTAATAAAAATACTTAAAAGTACAAAATTGTTTATTTACATTTGGCCACATTGTGATATTGTCACTGGTATTTTGGGTTTATTGTTTGGTCCTGTTGGTACATTTTCTATTTTTCTCATAACTAATAATCCATCAATTACTCTTCCAAATACAACATGTTTATTATCCAAGAAGTTGCATTTTGCACAGGTTATAAAAAATTGACAACCGTTTGTGTCTTTACCACTATTAGCCATTGACAGAAGGCCTGGTGAATCATGTTTTAATGCAAAGTTTTCATCTGCAAATGTACTTCCACCATAAATACTCATTACACCTGTGCCATCACCCTAAGAAAAAAAAATAGAAACATGAGTAAAAAAAGTTTAAAACAAAATAATGGAAATCAGATTAACCAAACTTACATTTACAAAGTCACCACCCTGTATCATAAAATCTTTGATCACTCTGTGAAATGTAGCTCCTTTATATCCTAGTGGTACTCCATCCCTTCTATATTCTCCTGTACAAAACTCTCTGAAATTTTCACTAGTTTTTGGTACAACGTCGGCAAATAACTCGAAAATCATTCTACCGATTTCCTATAAACAATAAGTTTGAGGTTATAATTAACAGTTTCATATTTGATTTCAAGCAATGCTAAATAGCTATATTAAATTATACTTACAGTTGTCCCGACTGTGACATCGAAAAAAACAACAGGATTATTTGGATTTCTAAGTTGTGATTGAATTTGGTTCCAAGTAGGCATTTTGAACTAAGAGGTTTTAGTTTATAACCTACTATGTTTAATAACTTAAGGAACGATTTCCTTATTAGTTATAGTATTATTTTAACCACAGAGTTTACCGTTGGCTTACCAATTAGTAGTTCAGTTTAAGTAAAGTTTGTACTTTGTTTACAATACAAAGTTTGAATTTTTATTTTAACCACAATGAAGTTGACTTTGACGTTTACGATTTACGTTCGAAAGTAATATGACACACAGCTGTACAATTTTGAATTCAAGAAAATAAATTAGAGCAATCAAATTCTTATTACTTTTAGAAATTGTGTTAATTTTATTACTAAAATCAAACCATTCATTTAAATAAAATCGTTGTACGAAAAATATTCGTACATACTCTATGCGGGGTGTGACAAAAATGCAATGACATAAAAGTTGACAACAAACAAATTAATATTTTATGTTTTTTTGATAAATGGTGGTGATTATATATAAAAGATAGTTTTATTATTGTTTAAAAACCTAAAATAATAAAATTAACTTCTTATTAATCGAAAAGCCATGATAAGTACTAATTTTCACCGATTTAAGTATGGGATCTCAGGTTGTAGATTATTATGAAATTCTACAATGTGATAAAAAGGCAACGTTGGAAGAGCTTAAAAGAAACTATCAACGACTTGCATTAACTTGTCATCCAGATAAAAAAGTCTCAGATGAAGATTGTGAAAACTTTCATAATATACAAAAGGCTTGGTCAGTTTTAAGAGACCCTCAGTCCCGGAAAGAATACGACGCCATACTTTCATGCGAAGAACATCGTGAGCTACTTTTGTACGATTCAATATCAGTGTCAGATCTAAACTACGACACATGTAATAGTGTTTATTCATATCAATGTAGATGTGGGGGATTGTATTTAGTGGGTGTAAGTGAATTAGTGCCACCCAAAATTTACGTGGAATGTGATGAATGCTCGCTTTCTATACAAATTAATGTTTCTTCGTAAAAGTATATTGTAAGTGCGCTTCTAGTTCTATTTACATATAAATAAATATTAAGTCTCACAGCTATATACTATAAATGGTAATGCAATGACTGGTTCCTATATTATTTATTTCCTGTCTAGTGCATTAAATGAAACTTTATAAAACTTTCTCAAAGACAGTTGCTTACTACAACTTATGTAGTAGTGACTCATAAAGTATTTTTTAAATTATAACCTAAACATCTTTTTTTTTAATCAGTACGTACTGTGCCACTTACTAGCAACAACATGAGTCAAAGAAAGATAACAACTTTAACTTTACGTGAAAAAATGGAAGTTATCAATGCGGTAAGAAGTGGCATGAAGAAAAGAGATGTGGCTGCCTTATTTAAATTGCCAGTGAGCACTATGTATACCATAGTTAAGAAGCAAGATGAAATATTGTCAAGATGCCAGTCGAGTGCCAATTTGTCCTGCAAAAGACATCGAACAGCCGTATTTCCTGATTTAGAAGAATGTTTAATTGCCTGGTTCAGACAATGTTGTAACGAAAATATTAATGTGTCAGGACCAATGTTACGGAAAAAAGCTGAAGAATTTTCAAAATCAATGGGCCATGGATCATTTCAAGCCAGCAATGGTTGGTTTCTAAATTTTAAGAAGCGTCATGGCCTTGTATTTTCGAGATTTCATGGTTTAAGTGCAAGTGTTAAAAATGAATTCTGTGATGAATGGAAAAATGAGTTGCAGAGTTTATTAAATAATTATGAACCTGAAGATGTATTTAATGCTGCTGAGACTGGACTTTTTTTCAAATGCTTACCTGATGAAACACTGAATTTTAAAAATAAAACATGTCATGATGGTAAACACAGTAAAGAGCGACTAACAATATTGCTAGCAACAAATATAACAGGTACTGAAAAACTTAAACCGTTAGTTATTGGAACGTCCAAAAAACCTCATGGTTTATCCACTTGTAAATCTCTACCACTAGACTACAAAGCTAATAAGAAAGCCTGGATGACAGCCGAAATATTTAGAGATTGGCTCATTCAAGTTGACAATAAAATGATTCAAGAGAACCGAAGAATATTACTTTTCATTGAAAATTGTACAGCTCACAACCTAATTCCGCCTATGAACGCTGTAGATGTGAAATTTTTACCATCCGACAAAACACATTACCTACAGCCTTTAGATCATGGCATAATAAAAAACTTTAAAACCTGTTACAGAAAGGAAGTTGTTATGAAAATAATAAGTGATATGGAACAACAGTCTGCTTCGCCTATTAACGTTATACATGCAATTAGAATGGTAGACAAAGCTTGGAGAAATGTATCTGAAACTACAATTTCAAACTGTTTCAAAATCTGTGGATTTTCGTTGGTTCATGAAGGATTAGATGTAGTTCTTGAGCCAGATATAGACTTAGAAGCTGATTGGAGTGTACTGCAGAATGTAAAAGTTAAATTTGAAGATTATGTGAAATGTGATGAAGGAATAGCTACTACTGGAACATTAAGTGACACTGAAGAACTGAACACAGTAAATCAAAGCGATGATTCTGAAGATCTCGAACCAACTGTATCAAATGAGGAAGCCAGAGAAGCAATTAACAAACTACGAATTTATGTTGAAAGATGTTGTGATGCCGAGGATCATGTATTTGATTCATTATTTAATATTGAAAACGTAATTGATAAACAA
This sequence comes from Papilio dardanus tibullus, assembly GCA_013186455.1. NCBI lineage: Eukaryota > Metazoa > Arthropoda > Insecta > Lepidoptera > Papilionidae > Papilio > Papilio dardanus. The sequence goes on along the minus strand of QDHC01002701.1, from coordinate 977,679 downwards.
TTTGCAAGTTCTGTAAAGGAAGAGAAAATAACAGATTTTTTTGATAAAAGTGTAACTGAACAGAAATAAATTTACCTACTATAAATGTTAATTCTTTTACTCAAAACCTCGAAACCTTTTCCGTTTCTATTGAAATTCGACATATTAAGATTGTACTGTAACATTAGAACAAATAACAAATACTCAGAAAACCATAACATTAGTTTGATTCGAATGAATATGTTGTCTATAGGCCAATTTAAGGTACATGAGACAATGCTGGCCTAGAGAATGGGGAACTTTTTGTCCATAATTTTTGTTGACAACTACTTACCTCTTTCAAAAACAGGTGTTCTGAATTTGTGTTTAGTCTAGTTAAATTTTACATGATATCTGGTAACAAAATATACATTTATACCAAAGAACCTAAAGGTAATGGGCATGCTATATATACTCTTAATAAAAATACAAATGCTGTTTAATAATACCATTTATTTTAATGGTTACGCTTAGTACATAAATATATAATTTTGACAACGTAAAATTATCAATCTTGGTTAACTTTATGTTGTGATGACTCATAACCTAAAGTACATATTTTGTACAACTTATTATTAGGATACTACCGAAGCAATCATAGGGAATAATAAATTAATAGCATTATACATATAAATTTCGAGTGAACTTGAATAATTCTTTACGTTAAAAGATCTAAGTCTATCACATCGCAAATCTTAATTCCGCACGAATTTTGTATTTTACAAATAATTGGCAAGAAACTAAAAGAACAAAAATTAAATACATCAATAAATTCCTTTATTTAAATCTATAGAGAGTGAAGGAATAGAGAGAGATACTTAAAGGAAACAAATATAGCCAGTGTTAAAGAAATTTGAATCAATTTGCCATACTACAACGAATAGCAAACTGTCCTCTATCCTGGCCTCCGCCCTACCACCTCTGCACGCACTCCTTGAGATTACGTTTTGATTCACCAATCGTCGGCGTATTCACGAATAAAACTGCTTTTCTAAACATTGGGTATACATACATTATTTACAGGCTATCGTGCACAGTTTTGTACTTTTAAATTCACACAAAAATGCGATACGAGTCCAATCGTCCATCCTAGCACACTCTGCAAGCGGCCGCTCCGCCGCAAACACATCAGCATAGTCTCACTTTGTTCACACATCTGTCCATGAAATTCTTCTTCCTCTTGGTCTGCGTGGCAGCGTCCGAGGGCGCGGACAAAGGGATTCTCTCGTGCGTCTCGTCACCATCTAATATTCCTTCACAGCTTCGACATCTACGCGACATCTTCTCTCCGTCCGTCAGTCTCTCGGGCGGGCCGTGTAAAGCTTTGGCGGGGGAAGTCGATTTTGATGTGTTGCAACTACTAGGCAATTGTTCGCAGCTCTGGGAAGTCATCGATGATGCTTTTTGTAAAGCAGATTGACGACTTCTCCGTGGTCTGAAAAGAAATTAAGCTTTTTAAAAATGTCACTTTTTATAGTTGAATTGAACATTTACCAGACGTATATAAGCACCACTGCTCTTAAATATTGTCAGTAATGGAGAATGACGGTTCAAATGACCTAATAGGCGGTGTGGGCGGCAGTGGGAGCGGCGCGTGCAGGGCGTGCGCGGGCTCTAGTCAGTCGGCCTTGTCGCTGGTGCGGCTCTCGCAGGAGGCCATGCGCTGGTAGCTGGGCGGGCCGCGCCCGATGGCCGCCGTGCCCGGCGTCGCCACGTCCCCGCGCCCGCGCAGACCGCCCTCCAATCGGGTGGCGAGGTTCGACTTGCCCCGGAGGAAACTGGAAAATAATACAACCGTGTAATATTTTAAACACTGAGCTGGTTTACATTTAGTATTTACTAGTACATCAATGTAAGCTCGACGTTTATTTTTCGTGTTTAGTGGCATTACCTTTCCAGTTTTTCAACGCATGCGTCCTGGTAGTCGTGTATCCAGCGCACGCCGTTGAAGTGACAGACGGCGCGCATGTCCTCGGGCAACTCCTCGGGCTCCGGCCACTCGAAGTTGTCGATGATGGGTACGATGTTGCACTTTGACTGCAACGCCGCCACTATCTCCTGCACAAATTACAATTATTAACAAACATAATAACCCAAAAAAATGTTTTCCTTATTTATTAATGTACGTACCCGATGGACCCAGTCCTTTCGTTCTGTATCGTGCTTACACCTTTCTAGAGCGTTGGGTGTCAATACTAATAGGAAGTTCTTGGCGTGACGAATACTCTGCAGCAGGTTGTTGTCAAACTTGCCGGCCTCTAGCCGCTCAACGTCAATGAACACAGTGAACCCTCGCAGCTGCAGATGGACTTTCAATAGACTCGCAAGCTGAGAGCCATTCGACCGTCTGTAGCTAACGAAAACGTCCAGATTCTTCTCCATATTTTCTTCACCTTTGCTTGGTAGCGTGCTTTCGTATACTGCAACCATACAAATTAACTCGGTTACAGAGCGGACAATTGAAATATTAAGTAAACCAGATATCAAACTAGTCTGATACGTAGTGGTAGCAAAACACGAGATGTGGTGTGGATTCTACTGTCTATAGATACTTATTATATTAAATAGCTTTGCAAAAATTATAGCGCTAATTTAATACATGGCAAGTGATTTGTAAAGTCTTGTTTAGTGATTTATTTAAGGTAGGCTTTAACTATGTCCACATCAGGAACTCTGTCAGACATGTAAAGAGAAAAAGATGTATGTCAAAACTGTCACTTCGGTATCACTTATGGGCGAGAAATTTACGCAATTGTAAATCATTACAATAGATTTTATTGGAGAAACTTTCGTTTGATAATACAAGAGCATCAACCTATATCGGACTTACAATATTTTACCATTCTATGTTGATTAAAAATAGAACACAATTTAAAAATAAAAGCACTGTTCGTGACTCAAAGAGGTAAGAGATTACTAATACTCATTTAAATCTTGGCACACTATTACTTTACTGTACACCTATTAGCAACATACATTTTATTCATCACCTTTATCTCATCTCTCATTCAGTTTTAACGACAGTCACAAAGGATGATTTTTAAGATAACTTTAAATTTCTAAAACACGCGAAGAGTTCCTTTTTTACTACTTTATGATACTAAGAAAAATTAAAACAAGTAAATATTGTGAAAATAAATAAATTATAAGATTTACGTAGGTAATAATGTAGATTAAGAGTTTGTGTCATAAAACCTTGTAGGGTTTAATTTATTTTAATAGTTATGATCATTTGTTTTACGATCGTTTAGTGAGTGTGGGCGGCAAGGCAAAAGCGGTACAGCATTGCGCAATATTCAACTTATTTACGTACATTCGACTAAGAAAATGAAGGATGCATATTTTCCACACAGAATATGTATTAATTTATATTCGTAGTCCATCTTAAATAGCGAATAAGACATTAGCATGCCATGAGGTTCTTTTATTTAGGTTTGTTTAGTTGAGCTAGGAAAGGGTTAGTAAAAGATTTATAGGCTAATAAAAAAGCCTCTTTTTATACCGAGAGAATTAAGGTCACGTCAAGCTATGCCTTACAAAACATAAAGCAATGTTTATGGTTTTCACCTCTTATCGCGTTGAGAATCCGCAGCCGATGTATGCTGTTGACGATGCGGCACTCGTTCTCCAGCTGCTCGTCGCTGAGCCCGCGCATGGACTCCTTGTCGACGCCCGCATTCAGCATGGAATAAGTGTATATCGTGTACTCCGGACCCATCGTCTGAAGGAATTCGTTGAGGCTTCCCGTGTCCCTTGAACTGTAGTCCGCCATCTTCTTTAATTGTTGAAGTTCTCTCGTGAACCTGAAATTATTTTTTATTTTAATTTGATTGTTATTTTTTTTTAGTTCCTACCAACTTAAGTAAAAACGGCGTAGTAAAAGTATGAAGTACCTAATTTAGATTTTTCTATTATTACCTTTTTCTTTTGATTCCGTTAAGCAGACCGATGTCTTCTTTGAGATTATCTTCAGTTATTTGCAAGAGTAGATCGCCATCGACTCTACTCTCTTGGAAATTATTAGCGTATTCTGAAAAACCTATCTGTTTAACCCATTCCTTTACATCCTCTATGGACCAGAGCGGCACTTGCTGGGAGAGTTTGTGCGGCACTTCTTCCCCTATGAGCCTCAACGCCTGTGCTGCGTATTTAGAAGCGACGGCGTTCGGACAACTGGCTACTTTTTTCAAAGACTCTATTGCTCCGATCTCTCTAAATATTTCAGTATTGCCTTGTTGTTTCTTGATACCGGCCTCCATGCAAAAATGGAAAGCGGCCAGATTCCGAGCCTCCTCCCTTTTTGAACTTAAAACTGGTACCAATTTTTGTAGCCAATTCTTGCTCTGTCCGTGTGCGTGTGATAAATTTGATTTAGCAAACTCCGAGGGATTGTGAGAAGTGACGAACGGTTCTACTAAATCTAGGGTCCCCGATTTTAATACTGCGGCCTCGATCTCTTTGTTGGCGACCAGTACGGCGATCGCCAAACATGCATAGTATTTGATGTTATCGTCCGTGTGGAAGGCCAAGGGGAACAACCACACCGGCACTTTCCTCTTGATCATCGCCTCCTGGTTCTCCGCGCCACCGTATAGAGACAGATTGGCGAGCGCTGTCGCACAATGCCTTAGCGTTTCGATGTCATTCTTTCTACATTCGAATAGTATTGCATCCAAGCCTCCTAATTTAATTACATCGCTGCATGTACCCTCGCTATGTTTGAACAAATGCTCCAGTATACCGGTCCGTATTCTCGAATGTTCAACGGAGTTCGCGTACTTTGTACAAACACAGGCCACATTTACAACTTTTTCTAAGCCATTTTCTACTACGTGCGCCCTATTTTCAGTCGTCAGACATTGTTCCAGAAGCTTCGCTGACGAGAATTGCAACTCAGGATTATTGGTCTCCAAGCAGTTCTCCATCAGAATGTCGAGTCCGCCCGATGTTCTCAACGTGTTGCACAAGGAGTATCCGAGTTCGTGGCCATACGTGGGAACCGCCCATGCTCTCCTCATCATTTCGTTCAATTTGTTAAAATGTACTGAGGCATTTTTCATATCTATTTGATTGTTCTTTATAGAGTTTATGAATGCTTTCATCCTGGATGAATATTTCTGTATCGCTAATTCGACGTCCTTTTGGTTGGAATTCGCGTTCAACTTGTCCAAATCTTCGAAAGTTAAATTTGTTAGATCTTCATCGCCGGGTTTGGTCGTGCCGTTTAGTAGTTGACTCATCTGAAACGACAATGTATCGGTGTTACAATAAAATTCCGGGTAAGTAGCACTTACGTCAGGATACGCATGTTGTGAGCGTTTTCACACAACTTTTGTTTGATGCTATTGTTATCGTATCGGAAAAATTAGCAGTCGTGAATTGATAGCTAGGATCCATAATAAAACTGTTTTTATTTGTGTAACAATGTTCGACAAGTTTCTCAATATATGTACATAGTATTTAATCTTATCACAGACTGATTATTAGTACTTCCAATGTGTTAATGTACTTCAAACTATGAAATAATTCAAATACAAAATTAATGATATGAATACCGTATATTGTACTAAATATAATTGTTTTTTGTTTTCTTCGTAGACATTTGGGTCAGATGCGTAATGATGATGTTATAAGAGCTTGCTTTTATCTCTAGCTCACAAATCGCGAAGGCCACGGTTTCCGATAAACAATAATTATTTATCTCAAATGTACAATTACAATGTATAAATAGTCATTTAGTACGTGTACTTATCAATGATTTCGCAAATATTTGGCTTACCTGTGAGGAGAGCAACGTGGACTTGGTGGAGAGGTTCTTGCTGGAGATGGTCATGTTGGAGTGAGCGACGCTGGAGTGCTCCTTGTGGCTGAACATGCCGCTCGAGGTGACGGTCTGACGCGCCTGCGCCGACGCCACGGCCTTCTTCTCTGCGCTAAACGCTTCCGTCTGAAGTCTCGAGCTGCTCGCCGACATATTATTAGCTTCTTGCGCACTCACTTCACCGGCTTTTAACGATCTTTGCTCCTAAAAATACAAAATTGAACACATTAAATACCATAGCACATATCAACGTAGTCTCCAATGTTGACACTGTTTAACATTGTGCCACACGCTAATTAATCTAAACAATCTTATCACAACATCACTCTCTTTTGACATATTTGGCGTGCTCTTTTTAGTGACATGATTCATAGAATATTCGGTAGTTACAGGAATAAAGATACGCAATTTGGGCCTCGGTCGCCGTTTAGAAGACATTATCACTGAATCGAGCACGTCCCGTCGCGAAAACTGTATAAATACTGAAATTGAAAATACGCGTCGCGGCCGCTAGCGCACTGGATATAGGCCAATCGCGCGAAACCCGTGGGCATCGCGACTATTTTAAAGTTTATGTGTACAGATGCGCGTACGTCACGTTTTCGGGAGGCCGGGTGATACAATTTTCCGAAGGGGAGTGAATTACCGAAGGGCCGTGCGGAACGGCAGGGTACCGCGAGAGGACGCGCCGGTGCACGGGCCAAGGAACCGACCCCCCGCCCGACATTCCACTTCTAAATTTAAAGTCGGCTATTCGCGTATCGGAGCGCGTGCGCAATACGGCAATACCACTTCCGCGTGCTGCTCGCGTGTGCTCGCGCGCTGCGCCCCGCCACCGACTGAGACAGCCATGGTGTGAGCACGATAAGCGGCAGATAAACGGCTAAGGCCGCAGTCATACGTCAACGTTAATTAGCGGCCGCGCACTAATGATATAACAGAGGTCGACCGTATGAACGCAGCCTAACATTCTCACCGCCCGCGGAGATCCTCCGCGCCTAAGCACTCTCGCGGTCCACGCTATTATGCGAGCCATGGTCTAGGAATGTTCCATACTGCTCGCCCCAACTGTCCGCCGCAAGGAGCGATGGTGCACTGGCAGTGGCGCTGAGCGTCTCCCTGCCGTGCCGTCGTCGCCTTGCGGCGCGGCGCGCTGTCGAGGAGTATCGATCGTCTCGTACACGCGAGGTCGCGTCCTTCGGCGCGCCTTTCTGGCTCCAATGTCGTATCAAACTTTTTCGATTCAAATTTATTTTTTGTCGCAAAATACCTACTTCGGATGTTTTTGCATTAATTGTACAACATGCATATCATATACTAACGTTATTGCACGATTTATTTGTAAGTTAATGTCCACCGCTACAGATAACAGTATTGTTGTATGACAGATAACAATGCGCCAGCCGAGTATACAATAGTTCAAGGTTGGGGTCTTTGCGACAAGCGACTGCATACGTACATTTAATAAAAGTTGCTATTAAGTAAGGTTATCGCTAACGAAAGAAAAAAAAGGAGAACAAGTTGACAGGCTCAATTTACGACTCGTTCGATAATGAGGTGTATAATGTGTATATTTTAAAAATATGTGTGAGTTCACACCTTGGCCTTTGCCCAATGCCTCACTTTACATCAGTTGTGGGCCAAGACAGTTGCTTATTATGAAAGAATAAGATTTACTAGTGACTCACTTGCAGGTAGGCATCATTCTGCTCGGCGGTGAGGCCCTCGGCCTGCAGCAGGCGGTGCGAGGCGCCGGCGGCGCTGCGCTCCGCGTACTGGAGGTCACCGTGCTGCAGCCGCCGCAGCCGGGCGCTGTTGGCCGCTGACCGTGAGGCGCTGTAGCCATCCGCCACGACGCGCGTCGAGCTGGCTGAAGTGACGCGCGCCGCGCTGTACTTGAGCTCGTTGGATGCGCCTACCCCAGCGCCGCCGCTGACCACCGGATCGTTGCTGCCCGCCAGCATGCACGCCTTATCGCTGACGGGCGGCGGCGTGTCCGACTCGGGGAATGTGACGAGCGGCGCGTCGCCGCCCATATCACCGATATCCCCCATGTCATTGTAATCGCCCATCTCGTCCAAATCGCGAATGTCAGCCAGGTGACCATCATCCTGGTCCACTATGTTCTCCATCGAGCTTCTCAGTCTGCAAACGAGGAGTCGAGACTTGAGTAACAACCACTATCATGTATTCAACGGATTTCGCCAGTTCCGCCTCGATTTTAACGAAACAAAAATTCTCAACAATTGATTGCGCGGAACGGTCTCTCCGAGATCGTACTGTTGCTTTTGTTTGTCGGCGCTACACTGCAAACGAGCGCGGGGTGCCGGATGGGATTTGGCCGGCCGCCAAGGCCTCAGGTGAGCCAGCCCGCGCGTTATCTCAAATACCCATTGAAGATGTGCAAAATATCGACACGTATGTCACATGTGTATCGTTACGTAAACTTGTAAAAGAAATAACAAAAGTGAGTCACGGAGACATTACCTTTGTCCGAAGTTTAGAGCCGAACAGTTGCTCAGATTTTTCATTTCGGATATGGAGCTCTTGAGTTCGGTGAGGTCGGACTTCATGGAGCTGGCTTTCATCTCGGAGGCGGTCATGTGCTGCAGGCGCTGCGAGGAGCTCTGCAGACGCTGGCTGGTCGCGGCGCTGCTGGACGTCGTGCTGGATACCATCTGCCGGAGAGCAACGCGCACTCTTTGTCACCATGTCTACAATAGTCCCCGCACAGTGCCGCCACCGCAGATAACGTAATAAATGTACAATACGTTTAGAATGTAGATCATTGTATGTAAACAAGATTATTAACCTTTGCTTTGATAACAGTATCTTGTCGGAATATGTACGCCGGGCGTGTTGCACAACGTATTAGAACAGAGAAACTCGAGATATGATAATGCGCGTCGTCGTTCGCAAACGTTATCTTGAGGCGGACTGGAGTTCAGTGCCAATGCTAGAGGTACTCGCGCCGTCACGCCTCTTGGCGCACTCGTGGCTCGGTACAACTAAACACTAATGGCAAATAGAATTAGCGGAGGATAAAAATAACACGCCGATGTAAAAATATATCGCCCTTTGAACACTCTAAGTATCGTGGAATTACAAATAAATAAAATTAAATGTTACTTTTACCTTATTTATATACGATCACAATAAAAAGTAACGGGACGTGACGCGTTCGAGCTGCACAAACTAAAGTACTGTAGTACCTACGTCAAGATCTGCAATGGAGCTTATTTATAGTCTAAAATATAATAAAATATGAATTTTGTTGAAATATTCGAGAAAATTAAGGAAGTTTTAATCGAGATTAACATAGTGGGCGGGTGTGACTCAGGTTTGTGGGCGGGATGCGATTGTGACCCGGTGTATGCATAACCTTGAACTATAAACAAACCCTTTACTTTATTTCGAAAATAGAGAAAATATGCTAACAAATAAAGACAATATAGGTGCAAGTTTATTTTATTTTTTTATAAAACCACTATCCCAGATTTACAAAATAAAACACAAATAAAAAATAAGCTTATTTACCGTAACTTCTAGTATATAGGTTATAAACTAGATAAGCAAGATCTTAATTAATTAACACCATAATTGTCAATTTTATAATAACATTAATTATCAAATTAAGTTTAGGCAAATAGTTTAGTATATCACAGAAATGAAAATAGTTTTCGAACTAATTAGCTAATGTTGTCGTCGATTAATTCGTACGAAACGAAACAATAATAACTTTCTTTAATTTCAGGTGTTCAACCTTGTCGTTGGAGTCCTTTCCAACCCTCTCTGTCCTGTGCTAACATCTTGACCTTCTGATACTACACGACGTCCACTTTCTTTTTTATTTGGTCTATATAACTTGCCCTCGGTCTTCCTCTTTCTCTTTCCTTCTACTTTGCCTTCTATAATTGTGGCTATCAGGTCGGCAAGTCGTATCAAATGCCCTAACATCTTACCTCTCCTATTCTCTATTATTTTTAAAATAGTTCTCTCTTATTTTACTATAATTACAGTTTAAAATTTAAACTCGAAAGTGAAGAAAAATTTAAGCCTATTCGAAAAAAAACCTAGGTTCTTTTTCAAATACTTCTTCAGCTTTAAATTCTTCAGATTCTAATTTTCAAAAATCTGTATTTATGACTTTAATATGTAAGCAATTTAAATATCGTTAGATTTTTTGAAAATCATATTTATTTATAACACTTTATGCTTGGAAGTTACATGTTGGTCCCTTTTAGGGCTTCACGTCGAAGTAACTTAAGCCACTTTAATTGAGTAAAGAAAGAAAACTTTGTCGTGTATTATTACCGTATTAAATATATAGAAAAATATGTAACATCTATACTATAATATTGTAAATTGGAAAGATTTGTATTTTTGTATGTATTAAAATAACTAAAAAACTACTGGGCCGATTTCAACAATTCTTTCACCATTAGTAAGCTACATTATCCCTGAGTAACATAGGCTATATTTTTTAATTTCAAACGGACCAATTTGCGAAAAACAGCTAAGTAGTATATGAATTCCTTATATATTGTCAAAAAAAAATATCTAGGTTAGTATGCGGATTGTCAGTATGTACGTCCAATGGCGTTGGGGCTAATAACACGGACCTAGTCCTACGTTACGCCACGCTCTGCTTGGCGCGCCGCCAACCACACGCATGCGCACCGCTCAATGCATGCGCTAAAAAAACTATATTCAAAATATGTTTCAACAGACGTTGAGAAGCAATACAGTTCACGTATCAAAATGTTGTAATAACATATTAAGTAACTGATAAAGAAGGGAAAATTATTAAAAATGCAAGCTAGACAGTGGCACCTCCAAGCACCAACAAGATTCTCTAATCTTTATTTGATTTGCTCTATTAAAAGAGAGTATGAAATGTCGTATCTTTATTTTTTTTTTTATAAAAAATGAAAACGTAATAATTCTCTTTGAAATCATGATTCGCAATATCAAATTAAACGCCATCAGCCTTAAGAAGTGATATGTTGTTGGGAGACCATGTAAGTTTTAAAACGTATTTCGTTCCAGCGTCGGTTGGAAGTGAACTTTACATGAAATTCAAGCCCACGCCTTTTCTTTGTTGTCAAACACAATGTCAGGTCAAAGGTGTACGCTCATACATTTAGATAGTCAATGAAAAAGTCAAAATGAGTGCTCGCAAGCGTGCAGCGTGGGCGTGCTAATTCTAACACAAAGACCTAACACCTTACTGTAACGAATAAAATGTTACGACCTCGAGTTTTCACAAACAATAGGTATGCATCGGATATTGTACTTATTTTCAAGGCGTATAAGTTTTATTTTATTTATTTTTCTCGTAACCGCGCACACCGAATTCAAAATAAACCGGCCGTTTTATGAACCGGCCGAGGTCGGGACGAAAATAACCCAACGTCTATATTCACAGTGAAACGCTATTACAACCAATATTATACATTATTTACATTTACTGCAACCTCTCTTCAGTGTTCACAGTCAACAAGACCACCCAACTCGAAGACGGAAAGTCCGAAAATGCAAAAACTAGTTTTAGGTATCTAGCACACTACCGCGAAGGCTAACCGAAACAGAAGCGAACCCAATTTTGATATGAACTCGCCATGGATTTTTCACTGTAACACCATTATTTTCGTGGTATAAACTTTAGTTAAAATTAGATAGCTTGGCATGTGTGGCATTTGATAACTGCTATTTTAGTCGCAAGATCCTAGATTCGTTTTTTAATTTACAACCTATGGCAACAATATTCTACTATAACTGCAGAATATTGAATTTTATAGAAAAATGCAATTTACCTGTTGTGAGGAAGAGCTTGTGACTTGTGTATTTAAAGTTTGGTTCTGCCTTGAGACTAGACTGCTCTTTTTCAAGTTCTCCATGACGGAGGCCAGGTCCTTGGCGCTGCCGTTGTGTTTCAAACTGTTGTTGCCATCCAACTTGAATTCCGGTATCTGGGAACAAAAACAACTATTAAACAGGCTGCTATTAAATATAATCCGATTAAAGTTACTAAGAACGAAGGTTACAGTCGTAAATTACATTTGATACGTTTATATTGTGTTCCTAAAAGTCATTAACATTCTACTGGATTGTAAAATTAATGGTTATCTTCATAGTTACAATGTGCAGATTGTAATGGTTATCCGGTGTTAGACTAAAGTAGACGCTGTTTTTACTATTGTTACATTAAGTGGAATATTGCAATATTGTTTTCCAATACTTTTATGATTATATGGGCAATAGTAATACTACTGTTACTATTATTATGTTACAGTGATAACCTTTAGCAGTAGAGAATTCAAATTTCCGTTATTTATCTGCAATTTTTTTTCCTTAACATGAGGAAAAAATAGTTTTGAATTCAAATTACACTAGCTTCAAATACCTATCAACATACTTTGATAGCGTGTAAATGTCTGGAATAAATATTAGCACGTGCACTGCAATGCGGTGTCTTTACACCGTGCTTCATGTGTGGACAAAAAATACCCCTCCGCGATAATAATACCCGAACGTGTAATGCCTTGGTCTCATGTCCTTGACACAAAAAGTTTCAGAGCGGTGTAGACCGGGTCTCTTATCATAATGGCTCATCAGCACGATACCGCAATTACCAGTTACTATTAAATGTCTGGCTAACAGTTGACTTAGTTTCGAATTCAACGTTCTCTTAGCGTCAGTGTCGATTTATAAATTTGCATGCTTTCGTTGCCACTTAAAATGTGTTTAAGTATACATACTTCAACGTTTATGTATGAAAAGTAACTTAAGTCACGGACGTTCTATCATGTACGTCAAGGGTTGACTTTACTCAACAACATTAAAATTAATCTTCATGTCAAAACAATAACAAACATATTCGTACTTTGTTCTCGTATCAATTTTATTACATTTCCTGGAACACGTCGACTGGTTTAAATTCAGAGCAAGGACAAATTATTGCAGTGGAACCGTTGAATAGGGTCAAAGAAACCATTGGCGGTGTAATATCTATGAGTCATTGGAGTCTCCAGCGATATCAATCAAACTGCTCACGCGTTTGTCGAACGCGATGTATCGCAACACGCATATTGATGACGCCTACGATACCTTCGGAAACTATTCGGACGCACTACGCACTATCAAAACATGCCAATCATTTAATCTACGATCACTCAATTAATTAGCATCTATTCATCGATACCGATCACTCTATCAATAGATCTGATTATAGAATGTGCCGAAATCTTAATCATTATACAGATAAAGTAAAATTTAATTGAAAAAGTGAAATCGATCTTGTCAACAATGCTCATTCCTAGAAGCTCTATTTACAGTTGATAAAAGTTCTTATATTTAGTATTTGCGTCATTCCTTTAAATATCTTTGATTTATGTTGATTTTACGCAATTGTTACGATACAAGTCGTATATTAATTGGCGGTGACACGCGATGATTGCTGTTACAGAGATTCCGTCGAGTGACGCGATGTGACGCTGCCCCAGCTGATGTCATGATAGCTCTGACGATGCGGCGTCATCGCGAAACCTAATCTTACGTATAATTGAAACCTGTCGTTTTTATACTGTCTTGTTCCATTAGAACTGGGTAGTGTATTGAATTGAGAAAAAATGTCAACTAAAATAGAAGTCAAGTACCAGTTCTTACTATAGCTCTTTTAAAATGTCCGATGCTTACTTTTTTTGCATTAGTTACTGTGGTAAGGCGCATTCTTTTGTTAGTACAGCACAGAATCTTAAACGTCGAATAAGAAACTCATCAAGCGACTTAATTTTCTAAATAATTCTGTTATCCAACTTATAGATTCAAATGCGTCATCTTCACTGACTCACAACGAAAGTATGCTGTAATGTTATCAAAAAATATAGAAAAAAAAATACATGAATAATCAGAAGTCAGTCGAATTCTCGTCCAGTCGCATACCAGAAGGGTGATTACATAATGATTTCATTGATAAGTCTGTTATCCTGCGACTTGATGACTAATACTTGATGTAAAAACGCGACAAGCTACGTAACAGGTCAGTTGTGACTGGTAGTGAGTCATAGTTCAGAGCAGTTTCGTCACATCCAGATATTACATAAATTACGTCGCAGCGTGTTCGCGTCACGTCACTCAATTCAAGTGTCACGTCACGGGAACCTGACACGTGGTTTGTCACGTGATCAAGGTCTATGTCACAATGGCGAGGTCGTTGGGATCATCTCAATTTACAAAGCATAAACTTACTATCTGTTATTTACTATTTACTATGAGACCATCTATGAAAAAAATAAATTGATTAATTTATGCAAACGTATTTATTATAAACTTTTTATTTTGAGACTACATTTTTAAATTATTCTTCGAAAATGAGATCATTATAATTTAAGCCTGTTATTTAATTTATGCGAGACTCCTGTATAGTTTGCATGTTCGCGAAAATATTAGCGCCCAGAATATGAACAATTTTCATTTTTAACTTAAAAGGTAAATACAGTTAAACTTGGATAAGTGAGAGTCATTCTCCGGTACCGACGAGCTACCTTCATAAGCGAGAAACTCGGATTAGAAACCTCTATAAGCGAGACATTTGACTATATTAAATAAATAATGAAAGTATACTAAGGTAGTATGCATTTTCCAGTGTTCCTCGGAGATCCTGGAACCCTCTTAGATCGCTCTCGAGGGTGGCCACCGGGGGTGTTTTAGTTGGCGAACTCCACATAACCCTGTCCAGGAGGTAGGGTATCTTTTAAGATTTCCGCCTCGAAAACAAAAATAAAATAAAAAGGTATAATTAATACGTTTTAATCATATTCGCCTTCCGGTCTTTTTTATTCTATGTATGCGTATTAAAGTAGATTACACGAAACTTGTTTTATACTAAGAATATTAATTCATTTTCCCTATAATAATTCCTACCGGTTTAAGTACACAACCATACATATTTGAACTATGGCAAAATAAGAATTTATGTACTATCTTTTTTATATATTACTAGCGACCCGCCCCGGCTTCGCACGGGTGCAAATCGGTATAATGCTGATACTAAATACTGCAGCGTTTGCAATGTAAGCGCTAAAAATGTGTAAATTTACGACATCGTATTAAAAACCTCTAAATTATCAGTGTTACTCTACTATATTGTGAATGAATTATACATGAAAGCCTTCCTTATGAATCACTCTATCTATTAAAAAAACCGCATCAAAATCCGTTGCGTAGTTTTAAAGATTCAAGCATATAAGGACAAACATAAAAAAAGCGTTATTGTTTTATACTATGTAAAGATAATGTGGCAAACAAACAAGTGGCTACCTGGATTCGTTGAAATAGCGAAGCGACCGCTGTCCATATACATATGCAATTGCAGATGCGTTGCCTCTCCTTAATCTGAGAGGCAGACGCACAGCAAGAGGATAATTCCTCTTTCTATACGTTCCTAGCTGTTGCGAACGACTTCGATCTCGCGGGAATAATTAGTGCAGCTTCCCAATAGTGAAATATTTCAAATCGAATCAATAGTGTCGGATGTATAATGCAAACAAACAATTTCTTTATAATATTAGTATACACGACGACTACAGGACAATTTATAGGGCTGTGTACATTCTCCGCGTGCGGTCAGGCTCGATTCTAAGTATTTACTTTCACGGTTTTTATTCATACAACGTCCCTGTTTATAGTGACTTTCCGGACCAACTTGCTTAAAGCTCGATATATTATTAATGACAGGGCTTACATAGAGTATAATGTGCAATAATGAATTCTAGAATAGTATCAAATAAGAATGCACTAACGTATCTAGTTAGTGCATTCTTAAATGACATTCTTGTGGTAGGTCAGTTTGTAATAGTTTACATTGCTAAGTAGCTCTAGATGTAGTATTTATACTAAAGACCTATCCCCCCCCCTTATTCCGAAAAAAAAAATAAAGTACTGCGATAAACGGGGACCGATAAGTCGTCGATTATACGATACTGGAGGACACTCGGAACCAAATAAGATAGACCAGGGGTCACGTTGGTCCAAATAATGTATCACAATAAGTGCCAGGCTCAAGGATGTTCTGTATTTTGGAATATTTTTTATGATTATACCAGTACCAAAAATAGAAATTACAACAGTGATAACGCTGATTCTCGTTTCGGAATAAAGCAGTTCAAGTTTTTTTGGGATGTAACTTCGTAGTTATCCTTTTAACCTTTAGCGAAAATTAGTTTTAACTAAACTTTTTTGGCAAATTGCTTTACCATGTACTCTTTAAATGTTACAAATAAAAAACAGGCCGTCTTTAAAGGTCATTTACAGTTTCTCATATCTGTAATAAATTCAACGGCTATTCAGGGTAGAGTCGGTCTGTGCCAAAGTTATGACCAAACGCATTGCACTCAGATAGGAAAATCAATAAGTTACGTAAACCTAAGACAATTGTGTCGCACAACGCAGTATAAATACAGTTGAAGGGACCGCAATATTTGTATCGGCTATAGAGGTCTCTGTATACGAGTGTCTCGCGCATGGAAATCGTCCCTCGGGGTCATACAGTAGCTCTCGCTTATAGAGGTTTCTCACTACTCCAATTCTTGCTTATCCAAGTTTGATTGTATAAAATTTTAGTAATAACTTAATTTGGAACCAAATAATTTTATTTCCTTATCTCTTAAAATGGTGGTATATTGATGTAGTTCTCATTTTGTAAAGTTTTCAACATTTTTCCCAAAAGGAGATTTTATCGGTATGTTTACCTTTTTAAACACTGATGAAAAACTTGTTTATGATTTTGTAAAATTTAATTCATGTTGTCATTAAAAAAAACTAAAAAATGTCTATTTTATTTCAAAAGGACGGATAATAAATACCGAAGTGATGTCCATAATCTTATTTTACCTACTGGTTCTTAGCAATGCGATCTTTATCATTTTAATTATTACGGATTAAAATAAATACATAAAATAAAGCAATTAAGCCAAGTTTATACAGAACTCTACAATATTTGATTAGATTCTAGTAAAATAGAATAGACGATTAAAATATTGTTTATGTTGTAAAGGCAATGTCCTTTGACATTATTGTATGATTTAAAGTCGTTTGAAATTTGCCGTCGATTGATTATTTTAGTGAGAGGATAATAATGAAAGGAATTTACTGCTTATAAATGTTTATTTATTACAGTAACTAAATAACTTTTAAGTATTTGAATAAATTATTTAAATTATGAAATAACATTGTTACAAGATTTTGAAGTAAGCGTGTATTTTTTTTGTATTTTTTGTTTATTTCGAACGACATTTTAACTGGTTTCGTTTAATTCTTTTCTATTGGAAGCTTAAGTTACCTACTATATTGTTCCTGTTATTCTCATAAAAGTTCGAAAAGTTATTTTTAATATTTTTTTAACGAATTAAATGATATTTAATAAATCGTTTAACAATATTTAAATGCAGTGTTTTATAAAAGAAAATCTATCAGAATGTTGTGGTTTCTGAACTCCAAATTATTTCAATTTATGGGAATAATATTGCAGATAAAACAAAATAATTTAAATCTAAACATGTATTGAATTGAACATTCCATTGAAGGCAAGTACCTACTTGTGTCCAAGAAGTCATTTATATAATTTCCTTGAAATGTTAAATATGAAATAAATGAGTTATCAATAGTTTTTTCTTTTCCGTGTACTATATTCCATGTTTGTAAAGTAATTAATTTGTCATTAAATGGATACAATAAAGATTTTATATAAGTATTAACTGATAGCGGCACAATGGTGCCAGTTATAGATGAAAACGAGTTGAATATAATAGTTTTACCTTGTGTTGCGCACAACTAGGACTTTACCGACGACCGTAACATCAATTTGAATAACCACATAATGCAATTAGCGAATCAATGAGTTTGTTGTTATCAATTTGTACACAGTCAATCACTTATCATCGTCACAAACGTGCCGCGATGTTGTGCAGCGGATCGGGCACGTGCGATCGCGTCCACGGCATCTGCGTGACTGCGGGCGGGCCGGCCGACCCGTTCGCAAAGCGCAAACTTTAACTGGCGACCACAATGGCTAATTAGAATGGCGAGTTGCGGGGAGCAGGCGCCGGCGGGGTGTCTGCGGGGCGGCGGAGGGGCTCCACCCACGGACCTTTGCATCCGCCTCATGAACCACTCCGACGAGACGCCGATCTTATCACACGAGTCTCCGCCGAACTGACAACATCAGTATTGGTGATCTCGCGAGTTCTCATTCTTTTGCCGTTACATTGAACACGTGCTCTACTTTGATTCATACACGAATTAACATACCTCAGTAAATCTCATTGGACACACTATTAAACTATAATGAAACTATTGTTGACTGGCCTACATTTCAGGATTACAGTAATTTATGATTAGTAATTTCTTTTTTACAATTTACTACCATTATTGTGTATAATTTACATCGTAATTATTTACTATTAAAATATATAAATACTGATATTTATTTAACATAAAAAGATAGCTAACTTGCAGGATGTGTACGTCTGGAACGATTGAGTGTATAAAAAAAGTCGATTTAAAGTATGTCAGATGTAGTTGAACGACTGGATTTTGCACTTGAGTTACACTTGTGTTACCTTGAAACAGGATGTGTGAATGTAGAACGGATTCTATTGATTCCACATAAAGAAAAGAAAAGCAGGGAAGATATAAGGAAAATGTGTAAATCAATCTTCACGACGAAAGTAACTTGAAGTCTAATATATTTTATTTCGAACAATATTTCTTATTCCGATAGTAACAGAGGAGTATTGAAAAAACTGAGTCAAGGAAGGGAGAGTAGTTGATAATTCTGTCGCGTTCGTGAGTCAACGAACTCTCAATGTCAGTGAGACTACGAGTAGCGAATCGGCATTGATAATTAAATATTTACGTATATAAAATTGACTTTGAAACGCCGACTCTAATAAGACTCGAAATATCAACATATATTTTAATCTAAGGCCACTTAGCGGTAACTTTATCGCGTGCTAAGTCAATATTGTGGAATGATTACTCCATTATCTTTTCACAATTCCGTTGATTATTTAAAAGGGAAGTTGTTTTTCATTATATAATATTTATCTTTTCCTATCGGCGGTATTAATTTTGATTGGCAATTGTTTTTTATTGCTAATATAAATTGTTCTATACTGTTATAGAATAGCTATTAAATTGAAACACAGCTAGAGTATAATGTTGCGTTATAAAAAGGCTCGTGTTATAATCATTTGGTTAGCAGAAATGAGAAGTATTATAATGAACATGAAGCGTAAATAATCGTTGGATTAGTCTCACTACGGTGTGGCAAATTAAATGTTTACAAAATTTATGAGCAAAGCTGTACACGTAACTGCATATCATTATGATTTATCGTTTTAAATAAAACAGAGAAAGTTATAACGAAAAATTTCAGACAGAGTTTTGAATAGGGTTCGGTCTAAAATCAGAATGTGTAGACTTTATTTTATAATTGCCGCAGTTATTAATTTTCTTTTAGTTATTAAGCTTCAAAGCTTACCCTAAGTGTAGATTTAAGAGAAATGTACATTATGGGAACGCTAAAGCAACCATAAAACGACTAGAGTTTAGTACAAATTGGGCGTCTAGCTGTAGGCGAAAAATATATTTTTCTAGTTTAATACGTGCTCATTGAATATCAAGATTGAATTAATTTTAGTACGTGGCATTTTGTTCTATTGCTGTTGTAATCAATTGCATCCAGTTAACTGAGTCACTGGTTTTCTACGCTTACGTGTAGAGTAGTCGGTTAGGTTATGACTAAGGTATGAGTCGTTTCATTCATAACTAAATTCGGGTCACGCACTTATGTTTACAAACAATAAAAAAATGTAAGACATGTCGCAAGAAATTTCGTCTTATCACTCATAATCAGCGAAAGTGTAGAACATCTTCGAAATCTAAGAACATGACCAACTAGCTGAAAAAACAGTACAGTTTGCAAACCAATAAATCGTGATTTAGCATGATAAGGATATAATTGTCATAATGAATAACTCTTAATAGTATCTTAGCTTGAAGTTAAACGAAAAAAGCAAGCAAACTTATCTCTTCTATCTATATCAAATTAGTAAACTATCAATGTTTTCAAGAATTACAAGAACTACAAGATTCTTGCACGTAGTAAAGTATGTATTGATAATGCGGATCGCAATATAATTAAGCAGAGCGGCAGGCAAAAAGCGCATGAGTCAGTATTCACGTGCGCGCTTATCAAACTCGCTAGTGTTACCTGCGCGTGCGCCGGTCGTGACTCAGCCCACCGCGCATCCTGTTCTACCTTCGTCCTACTTTCACATACATGCTTACATGCTCAAGCACACGCACCGACAGACGAGACATATTTTAAAATAATGTTGAGGTCAAAGTTATTGGGCCAAAAAAATTGTTTCCATTTAAATATACCAAAGAAAAAAATCTGACGACTTGTCTGGAACCTTAGAGATTCATTAGACCAAGGACGCGATAGAAATGGAGATTTTCCTTCGGCGTAAGGCCGTGTTTTGCGTGTCATCGGTATAGCTCTAGGGATGATAGATGGGGATAGATAGATGATAGATGTCATTAAGTCAAATCATCACCAGCTCACTATACGTCCCCACCGAGGGGCTCGAACCCTACCCTGAGGGGTGACTAGGCCGTAGTCAACCACGCTGGCCCAGTGCGGGTTGGTGCCATTAAGTCAAATGATTCTGATATATCGGACATGGTGCTTAAAAGAATATAGAAGTTTGATCATTAGATTTAAAGATATAAAATTATAAAATATATTTTAAGAACTCTAAAACATCGTCTTTTGAATACTTGAAAGAGACGGAAACTAAAGTTACATCACTGGTTGTGAAGAGAAACATATGCCAGAATTTGTTATTACCCAGTCCATTGTCTTATCATCTTGACCTCTCTATAAAAATCGTTCAAATTTTATTATTCTAATCACGTATTAGATTTAGAAACTATATCATAATCTAAACCACATCCTTTTTACTTAAAAGAGAAGAAACAATCCCTATTAAAATTATTTACAAATACTTAAGTGATCCGGACTCCATATTTACCGGTTATTTGTAAATGACTCATTCATCAAGTGATCATTAAAGAAATTATATATTTAAACAAATTGATATCGGGTGAAGTCATCGCATTACTTAATATCTTTATTTAGGCTATAACAGGTAAAAAAGAACTAAGAAAACACGCACTCAATGGTATAGTCAACTGTTGACCTCTGAGTAATAGAATTATTGGTGAATACCAAAAAAAGTGCATTTGTTTTAACTTTTATCTATACTAATTTTATAAAGAGAGAAACTTTATAAAATTCGTATGTACTAAATTACTCAAGAACTACTAGGCCGATTTAAAAAATTCTTCAACCATTATAAAGCTACACTATCCCCAAGTAACATATTTTTTTATTCCGCGTGGACGAAGTCTTGAACAACAGCTGGTCATATACAAAGCTAATACTTCGAACCTCGAAAATAATAGAACAACGGGTTGCATGAACTGCCAGAGGAGCAGCAGTTGCGTTACCGGCCTTTTAGGGAGGAGTACGATCTTTCGTCTATAAAATAGAGTTTGCTCAAGTATAAGAATATTTCAAACTCTACATAGGTATTTGTAGTAACGATACTAGACAATGCTTTGTTACCTTGTTTCATATGTTTACCCGGCGCAGCTGGCGTTTCGTTCAACATTAATCCTTCAATACTTCTTTAACAAAGATAACGTATCCGTTCCGACATGTTAAGACACGAACGCGTCCGCTCTACGCCTCGTGTCTAAGATAATAACGTGCCTTTGGTAATTTAGTAATTTGTGCTAACATTGCTCACAATCGACTGCGACTTTACAAGGTTTAGTTTAGCGTTTTCATTAATTGTTTTGTTACGTCAAATAGTTTTCCTCCGTTGAAGATTTAGTTGATTATGGTTTAAAGGATTGGAAAGTGGTAAGAAGTTGAACAAAGTCTCCCGTATTAAAGGCACGTTCTAATAAGAAATTACTTTTTACTCATTACCTGTTTCTCATACCTCTGATTCGTGCTTGTCGTTCACTACTTATCGACGTTACTGCGTATTATCTTTAATTTCATTTAATAAAATGTATACTTTATAGTATAATCTACGTCATAAACGTGTCAATCGACACGGTGGTCTATTATAATGTAAATTGCGTGCAACATAAAGGAGCGCTCAGACGCTTTGTTTGTGGCGCCGTCGCCGATGTGCTTAAATGTTGATTGTGTGACGCAGTCTGGCACAACCACATGTTATACATAACATGGTTAGTAACCTGTGTAGTGTTTCTTTTTTTTAATTTTTGCGTTTGTGACTCTCCATGTAGTGGAGCCAAAAATTTGCCTAGCTTTTATTACGATTATGGATCTCGAGCATTTATTCGAGGAATCCGCGATATAAACGTATTATTATCTTTAAAAGAAAATAACAGTGATATTAATATTATTTGTTTGGCAGTGGAAATCTACGGTTGATCTTGATTTGTGAGCAAACGATTAAAAATGCTTAAGATGTTATGTTTACGTAACAATACTATGTATTTTTTTTCTATTCACCGATTCTATCTCTGTTAAATGTTCTAACCATTTGGCTATCATGTTGACATTTATTGTAATGGCTGAACATAAATCATGGTCCAAAAGTTCTTTTCAAGTAAGTAGTTTGAACGTAACTTCGAATACCAGTCGGTCAGGTAGGAAACTTGATATAACCGGAAAGTTAAAGTACAACTTAACCAGTATTCGACTGCTTATTCGTACAAAAAACAGCTTAAAAATCGAGGGACATATCTCGTTAAATCATAAATCGTCATTTAAAAGCAATAATTGTAACTTAATGTATGAATCTTAAAATGTGTTAAATTATTCTAAACGTTATATTAAACTTAATTGATGAACATTTTAATATATGAAACAGTATTTTCTATATTTTAGTTATGTGTTTCTTCAGCACTAATAAAGGTTACGGAAAAATTTATTTACAGTACTAAACTATTATTTATTTAGTTAGTATTGAATTCAAACGTAAAATTTTAATTGTAATTACATTGATTTTCATTAACTACAAAATGTAATACAAAAATCTTTACAATGATTTTAGTAAGTATAAATATAAACATGTAAACATGTTAGTTATTTATAATAACAGCAAATCATTAGTCTTTCTTCGAAGTGATAAGTTGTCAGGTCGGAAACAACTACCTTGTTATTAAAGAAAACATATGTTTCTACAACAATAAATTCAAAATATGCCAAAACGATATTTCATACACATTCATAGAAATTTTAAGAACTAATTACAATTATATTTTTTTTATAATTTGGGAATATATATGATAAGAATAAAGATAGATGTAACAAAACTGTAAAAACCCAGTATAAATAAACCGCTAGCTCTACTTCCCGGATATTTAATTAGATAATTTCAAATATTCAACAGTAACACGGAATAAGAGCAAAAACTTTACATTCCAAATAAAGTAATGACAAATTAATATTTAGTAAATTGCATTCGAGACTGGAGATTTTCTTATAGCTAGCTGATGAATAGTTGGTAGGCCTTACTCATGATGGACCGATGACCTGGTCAAACTTGCGGGAGTGCACTAGATGCGGGCGGCACAGGACCGAGCATTGAAGCAATCGATATGGGAGGCCTACGTTCAGCAGTGGACGACGATAGGCTGATGTGATGATGGTGATGAATGATAAAAATAATAAACACGTATCTTTGTGCAAAAAAGTGATATGATAAATTTAAGTAATTTGAACAATGGTAGTATACAAGGTCGAAACATTACTTTGTGCGTACGAAGTTATAAATAGTCGACAGTATTTAGTTTTAACAAGGAAAAAGAAACGAGGTAAATGATCAAATAACACAAAGGAATAATAACCCAAAATATGTCCTTTAAAGGCACCTTACAACTGTTTTAAAAATGTAAAGTATGTCAATTCGTGCAAAATAAAAATTCTATACATACATGCTTCTTTTTTAGAATTAATCAAAGTTAGTATAAATAAAATTAAAACTAAATGTATTAATATTTTAACACAGACAAACAACATACCCATCTTGGACTTTTAGTAGTCTTTTCCGGAGCAAGCAGGGATTCCTCTGAACGTACCTAGAATTAAAATACAAGGTTAAATATTAATCAGATAAATAAAATGTTCCTTAATAAAATTTATCAAATCAATTCAATTTCGGTGCCTATTGCGAACATTCTTCGTCTTCGTACATTGAACAAGAGATCAAAATATAAATTTTCAATTCGATTTCATTGTGACAAATCTACAAGAAATGTCTAAATTTCTGTATAATAAATTAAAGTCGGTGATATACGTTCCTAACTGCAACAATAATTTATCCCAAGGTATCAATGACTCATCGTAATGTTTATGAATGGCTGAATCATAGGTCGCTGACCTTTACTACGTAGACCAGATTTCTTTGTTTTTATAAGAAAGCGCTACAATTAAATGTAAACATACAACAAAAAATAACAATTAACAGAAAAGCTTAGAAGCTTGGGGTCTAATTGTATGCGTTATTTAAATCAAATATATTAAAAAGTTAACTTAAATACCACAAAATACCAAAAATAGTTGGAAATCGAAAATAACGATCGTTAGTTTCTTTGCCTTAAAAATGCGAAACGATTAACTTGATTATTTACTTTTTAGACACATCATTTACATGAATAATCCACGTTTTGTTTCAAGTAAAACATTACATTGGCTACAGACCATATTGGGGACGTGGTTCGGGCGTGGGCAGCCACCAGACCATATCCAACATCATATCATACCACTTATACCATCTCGCTATTTTGTTCTCGGAAATGCATTCATACTTATTCATAATAACCGTTTTATTGTTCCGTTATTAAGGTAAACCTTTAATTTGTTCTGAGTTCTGACGCATTACTTGTTTTAATATTTGAGGTTATTTTATATTTGTTTTAATTACAAAACTTAACAAATAACCATATGTAGCTGTACACTTGTACTTTATAGTTGTTTTCTTTCAAGTTTCAAATAAAATATATAAAAAAAAATAATCCATTCTTAAGTCTCATCTTACTGGCTAGTAGCAGCATCTGTCCCTTTAAATAAAAAAATAGTCGAATTGCGAATATTCTGTTTTGTTTTTGTCAGATACGTACGTACTGGCTGGACCGGATATAAATACTTAAAATGTTCTTACGAGCTATTTTTAGTTCTTATCTCTGATAATAATCTTGAAGAGCTATTGTTTGTACATTTTTTAATTTCTATAAATAACCCGTGGATGCAGATAAACGATCGATAAAATGTATCCGAAATTTGGAAAATTACTATGTCGGTTAAGAATGATATTCAATTTAAAACGTCTTATGAATAAGAGTCAATGAGTCTTCTGGTCACTGTACCGAGAAGTCTCGAGCGATTAATCAAAGCTAACGTGATTTGTAATTAGGAAGAGACACGACATTGTTAATTGAAGGGGCCGAGGATGCGGTCGTGAAGAGCTCGCCGGGTCGACTCGCGCCGGGTCGACTTGCGCCGGGTCGACTCGCGCCGGGTCGACTCGCGCCGGGTCGACTTGTGCCGGGTCGACTCGCGCCGGGTGGAGCCGCCGCCGGTCAATAATTTCGATTCAACGTATGAGAGCAATTTAATTGAGAGCTGGAGCGGCGCGTGGGCTCGCTGCAACGCTCATAAGTGCGTTATAAAACTCGTTAAGTGTCGCGACAGTAGGCGGCCGGAAACCGGCGTGTGGACTTCCTACTTAAAGTGCCCGCCTGTTGGACGGAAACGCTATTTTTGGCGCCCACCGTCGCTTCCTCCGAGGAAAGTCATTCATGAATACAATCGCTGATGGATTCCAGCCGCATCGCTACACCGCACCGCCCTACATATCATGAGACTCGTTTCCGTGAATGATTAAATCTATTCAATTTTATCACATCCTTACGCTTTATTTAAGCTAAGGCTATTGCCTGGACAAAAGAATTTCATAATTGAATCCAGTTTCACGAGCATATTAGCATATCCTTTAAATCCTTAAATTTTACTGTCTATATTGTCTCTCGATTTATGATGCCCTTGTTTGTTCACGTTTTAGTTTGTAAATAATAATTTAAACGTAGTTAAAGATACACAGACACATCACCAATTACTTAAAGAATTAATCGCACTTATTAAAGTTATTTTAAAACGACAGATGTATAAGAAATGAATTAACGTGGCTGAACAACACGTGCGACTGCCGAAAAAAGAAGTCGACGAAAAAAAAGTCTCCAAAGAATGTGATATAAAAATAAGCAGTCGTAAAATTGTGCGCGACAGGAAGATAGGCTGGGCATTCCTTACCACATTCCTCTCTCCGAGGGTCCCGGCGATTCCATTGTACCTGGGGCACGCCAGGAATGCACTCGTGCGGTTTAAGAGTAAAGTCCAGTTACGTAAAAGGTCTTCCGACCGGCTGTAGCATCTGCCATTTTTTGATGATGCGTCAAGGTGTATGATAAATTGTACCAAGCGTACGAGTTTCACATAGTTATCAACTGAGGAATTTGGGTATGCACTTGAAAATTTTTCAATCACAATTAATCAAAAATGAAAAGGAAACACAACAGCTGACTAATGTCATTTTAGAGACTTTGTTATATACTCTTTTCGGCATAAATTTTAAAGAAAAAAAAGTGTCCACTTTCTCTACTCTTTAATTTTAATCACATCCAAGAATTTGATTCCAATCAAGTCGTATAAAAGAGTAAATGTTATTAAATATTGTACTAAATAATTCTTTACAATAAGATGGCGGTTTAACGTTAGTAAAAGTAATAACGCTGAAGTTTTTTTTTAAATAACGTAATTTAGAATCAATAATTTTTGTACTAATAAATAGGTAATTTTGTAATAGTAAAACACCTTTGTGTAAAACAACTTCAATGTGAACTAGTTCCAGGCTATTACCCTAAACATTTTTCATGTATGTCCATCTGTCTAAATTAACCTCAATGCCACAAAGTGGCGCCGGCGCAGATTGATTATCGCATTACAATCTCTCTGTCACCGGTAAATTGTGTATTTCGACCGTTTATAATTTATCCCAAAAATATTAAAGACTTGACGAATTGTATATCGAACCAATTCATTTTCAAATTGTCTCTACATTTTGGCAAATCGTAAGCGTAATATTTCATTGGTACTTGCACCATTAATGCCTCTCCTTTTGCGATTCTTATTTGTCTTTTTATTGACAAAAAGACAGCCAACGAAGGGCCACAAGTATCAAGCGTTGTTAAATTAACTCCATCAATATGCAACATGCCGAGTATTTACCGCAGCAGATGCAAACGGGCGTAATTCACAAATTGCCGGTGACATCTCCATTGCAACAGTGTGGGCCTCATTGTGGCCGTATGAATGGGACTCGGACGAATAAATCAACTGTACCGTAACGTCTAGACCACTATGTACTGAATCAGGTTAATGTCGAATATTACATTTAAAATCATATTCTGTTTTGTAATAAAAATCCAAGAACGTTCATGATTCAAAGAGGTCAGGTATGCGGATTTCAATTTGGAACGGACCTAAAACGCCGCGATTACACATAGATTGAGTTATCTGACCCTGTGGGCATATATGAAATTATGATGGTTTACTAACGCCTTCCTTTTATTTCGTCTTCGTCCATGTCGTAGGTTCTTGTAGGTTTTACTTTTCTGAGAGAACCAACCCATAGCACCCCTTTATCACAAAGCTAGACATCCTTATTTGAATATAACTGTCTCTTGTCCGTTCGTTCCTTTAATAATGTTTTGTTTTCTATATTCATCGATTTATTCTGCTTGAACCGAAGCGAATTTATCATTTTATATAATATTCATACTTCTTAGAGATCGCATCTTTACTTGTTATCAGAAATAACTTTATCATTTGAATATTGTTCTGTGTTGTCAAATAGATAAATATACATGACAAATATTGAAGATATATTAGAATGTGAATTTATTGTGCAATGTTACAATTTACCTTTAGATATATTTCTGATGTAAGGATTCATGTATATGTCGAAGTCGAAAGTATAAGGTAAATTATTTAAGTTTTAACAACAGAAATGATATCACAAAATATGATATGAAGTTGTGATTAAAAATATATTTATTTTATTAGAAGTTACACTATATGTTAAAAAGAGATTTTTTCATAAGAATAGGGGGCAAACGATCAGCGGGAACACGGAGGTGATCAACGACGCCCATGGACGTCTGCAATACTAGAGAAACCACAGATGCGTTGCCCGCCTTTAAGGAGGTGATACGCTCACTTTTGAATTTAATAAAAATAAATAATATTGTGTACATTTTAATTATATTATTTTGTACTGTTTGGTTCATAATTATCTCATGTCAGTTCATTTGTTCTCATAATTATTATGCAAAACAGCAGGTCAAGGTGACGGACAATTGATGTTTCCGAACTCAATATTATTTATTTCATTTATTAGAATAAAAACGTACTGTTGAGTATTTATAAAATAAAAATCATTTACCTGATTTTTACCCTAACAATAATAAAAAACACCCTTCTAGTCGGGCAAAAATAAGGATAATCTGAAGCAATTTCTGCTATCTCCATTCAGCATCGCTATTTAAGACCATGGCCTATTTAGGAGGTAATCGTAAGTAATTTGTGCCGTAAACGGCGAGACTACATAATTTAATGAGCCTCCTTGCTGTATAGCGAATGTGAATTGCGAACTGCTCCCTTATCAGAGCGAGCGGCGCTATCAAAGACATACTTAAAGATGTTGAAATAAATACCATATTTAAATACCGCCAAAGTTCAATTTCAATCGTTTCCATGTCAACCCAGATGTGGGACCGACTCTACCCTTTAACCTGAGAACAGTTTTTAAGGAATCTCGACTTTATTTCCGGTGGTGTTGAGTTGTTTTTGCGTGAGCTGTGTTGCGGTGCTTTTACATCTGTAGGTCACATATTGCACGGCAGACCTTGCTAATATTACAATTTATTAAAAGCTCGCTCAGTAATCATTTTAAATGGCCATGTTAAATATTTGACTGTAATTGTATTAATATTTTTTTATTCCACGCTACAGTTCGATTAACTCGTAAAATAGTACTCTGAAACGATTAATCAACTCTTTTATAATTTTTAAATCAGTTTTTTAAAATTTCCGATAGTACCGTGTCATTTCGAGTGACGTACCATAAGTGAACAATCGTTACTTAGTGACTAAAAAAATGTAAAATTTCGCAGAACAAAAGCAAGGCTAGGTGTGCACTGAAGTGGGCCAACAATGTGGGACAATTCTGAATCACAAAGTACACAAAGACAAGACTTTAAACTTAGTTGTTGTGGAAGTCAACTTATCTATTTTCACTGAAAATACTCGTATTATTTTTTTTTCTACAAAAAATATTTTGTAGTTTAGGGAAATCCAATGTAATGTTTTGGAGATTTGTAATCAATTTATACTCGGAACCGGTGATAACAGTTACTTGTTGTAGCCATATTTTTTTGTAATGTTATAATTCATAATTATCTATTATGAAATGGAGTTTAAATAAGATAATTTAATTATATACGTATTAAAATTTTATTTAATTGATTCAAAAATAACTTTCGATTTTTACAGGATTTTTAGCTTTAAAATCGTATTCTAATTTTACATTTTTGTTATTTTTCTAAGTGTGACCTTATTATAGGAAATCCAAGAAGTAATAAATTTAATTTTATCTACTTCGTTCAACAAGTAGACATGTGTACCGATGTGGGTAATTATTTTTGTACCATATATGGCACCTTATGCCATTTTCGGATCCTGTCTCTATTCTTCATTCTAACGTGCGATTTATTAACTTGCTCATGTTATTTATCTTTTCTACATTCGAGGTTAGCTTTAATGTGTTTTAAAAGCAAACAAATAAGTACATAGAAATAGAAGATAATTACAAGTTAATTGCTTTACTTTATCTATAAAATAATAGACAATTTTAATGACTGTAAAGTAATATATTAACATAATCTTTTGTTTTCATATTTTATGAACGTATTAAAACTCAAACATCGTCTGATAATTTAGTTAAATATTGTCTTACCTTCTTTGGGAAGAAAATTTTGGGTTTTCCTGTATACGTGGTGTATGAAGCCATGTTATCGACTTTAGCAACAACCATAATTCGGCAAAGAACAATTTATCCGGTGCGAATAAACACAAGTACAAGCACCGTACGGACAGTATGTTCCCTTATTTATTCGAGAATTTTCGGCGATCACGTGTCGTAGTGTGTGCGAACTGACAGTAACGTCAAGATATAAGCCCTCAGCGCACACCGAGATCACAAGAAAAGTTTAATAATTCTTTTTCATTCGATTTTCGTCGCAATAAACTTTTAATCCACGGACGCGTCGCGCCCACGTCATCGGTGTTGCACGGTTATTATCCTGGACACTGTTAAATCTAATGCCTAACGTAATTCACGAAAACATAATATTAAATTCGTGTAATATTTATCACTCATACAGATTCGTCGTCACATTTTAATCACGACGCGAATATTTCCGAGCAGAGACACACTAACCGCTCGCATGTTCGATACAAACTGAATTTTTGTCCGGTTCAGCGGTTGCTTTTATCAAATCAGACAGTCTCCCCCCGCGGTGATCTCTCGCTCGCTCTTCATAAGTAACGAATAAGTGAAAATGCGACGGTGCGATGTTCGTATTTAATAATGCCACCATATGTATGAAACGCGTTCCGCACATATACGATAGTATTATGGTATCGTCTCGGTAGTAAAGCCTGTTGTAGAGCAGGTAATAAAGAACTTGTTAGAAAAAAATAAATACCTAAAGTAGCAAAATTTGAATATCTACGATAGGTATTCGTCTACACTCAAAATCAATACTTCGTGTCGGCCCAAGTAATTTCAATACTTTTCTTTGTCTCTACATTGTCTTTGTTTCGTTTTGATCAGATGAAGTTAAAAAAAAATGTAGGTATATGAAGGTTTTTAAAGCGTTCCGCGCACCGCCCACTTGTTTCCGTTAGCTCTTTAAGCGGATTGAGGATACGCCGTGGAGGCTGCAAATTGCCCATCATTGTACATCATTACGAGATGTACAAAACACGATTCAAATTACAATAATTGTAAAGCTACGCATTTACGATTTAACTTAATTACAAAGCGAAAATAATATTTTGTAATGTTATATTATTTTGTTTAATTAGTCTAATTAGTTAATTTTGAATTTCCAGTTCGTATATTTCATAAAAACCCTTCTAAATACGGGTTTACCCAAAGTACTTTTCTATTGGCGATATCGCTGATGCAATCGACAAAGGTGTGTAAAACTGACAATGACATTCGATAAGTCATGGTTACCAAGTGTGAGATATCAATACAGTTTTGATGTTCGCTATCGAATCGCTTTGTAGCGGATGTAATTTGGGTTACCCCCAGGATACTATAGTAACGTAACTAAGTTCAATTCCAAGTTTTTCAAGTTTTCAGGCAATGTTACCTAATTTGGATTTTAATTTTTCGACGTTATAGATAAATTTAACTGGAACTTGAACATATGTGGTATTTGTTAACATCTTTGTGCAATTTTATTCATATTACATTCTTTATAGGTCATAAGAACAATAAAAGCAAAGGGAGCCGCCTTATTTGGTGTACAGGATTATAATAATAATAAATATTACTGTCTTTGTGTGGATTAGTTTCGTTTGGAGACGCAATTCCTTTGTCCTCGGATGCAGGACGCAACGACTTTGAAAAAGGCAAAGTCAAGTTTACTTTGTCCGCTCCATTCATAAGTTGCTTTAAAATTAATATTCCATATACTTATATACTTCAATTCGTAATATTTAAAATCTACACTAATATTATAAAGAGAGAAACATTGTATTTTGTTTGTAATGAAATAACTCAAGAACTACTGGGGCGATTTCAAAAATTCTTTTACCATTAGAAAGCTACATTGTCCCCGAGTAACATAGGCTATATTATTGATACACGCGGCTGTAGTCGCGTATAACAGCTAGTGTTGAAATAAACCGCGATTAATGAGTAAACTGAAGCTATTAAAAATAGAAGAAAATATAGAGTTATATTAATTAAGTTAATTGAATTTGTATGTCTCTATCTCTACTTTTGATATTCAATAATTTCTAATATTTTGATTTTAGAAGAGAAAAGTTGAAAAGAAAACTAAACGAAACTGCCGAATTTGCAAACGCCACTTATATACTTAAGAGTGACTTACACGTTAAGTCCACGCTTAAACTCCAAATTTTACGGCCACCTCGTTTAATTTTGACACCTCTTACATTTTAAACAACGCTTAAATTTGAATGGCGTTTAAACATTTAGCCTTAAATCCACTTAATAGAACTCAAGCCAGTGAATAAAAAGTAGAAACTAATCGATTTATATTGCAATTATTAAAAAATAAATATTAAATTTATATTATGATTAAGAGCATCTAAGAGACAGAGTGGAAATAGAAAGTTGTGACACATGACCGAGGCGACGTCGCGTCGCATCGCCGGCGACGTCGCAGCGTCGCGTCGGCGTCGGCGCCGTCCCTAGGGGACATCGTATTTTAAATCTTAACTTTGACTCAACCCTCCCATTTATATTAGTTTCTTAATCACTAACACATAAATAAATATATACGAAATAGATTTAATACAGTTTTAAACTACCAACGTATAAAATAGTACTTTCGACGTAGTTTATATTGTCATAGTTTATAACTACGTACAAAAATAACTGCGTAGAAAGTCTTATAGATCAAAAACTTCAGCGTTTAAAGTTTAAATTGTAAAGACACTACTTGAAAGGGATTTTTAAGTTTTATATTAACGCCACGGGAAAGACACGAAGTACACTAGCCAGTTATTTGCAATAGTAAAGAAAATTATGTAACGAAATTACCTTTTGGCTTAAGACGCATATAAGTTTTGACCAGAGATATTAGTATAATATATGACATTTTGAAGTTACAGGAACTATGGAGAATGGATCACACTTTAGACAACTTTCGGGCTGGAGAATTTAGTACTTTGTGATGTATGCAACATGCAGAGATGGAAAATTGTGTATCACTACATAGTATAAAACACAGTCGCCTTTTCTATCCCTAAATACCTATATTTGCTTACATCTTCAAAACTACGCAATAGATTTTGATGCGGTTTAATAGATAGAGTGATTGCAAAGGAAGGTTTAAATGTATAACTAGCAAATCGTCCCGATTTCACACGGGTGCAAGTATTATTAGTATAGCTGTTATATACAACGTTCACAAGTTTTCTTTAGTGTATTTAGTATCAGCATTGGACCCGTGCGAAGCCGGGGCGGATCGATAGATAAATATAATTAGGTTAGTTAAATGTGAATACCTCATTACAATAATAGACACTGAAAATCTTTCCATTGATGCAACATGTCACACTTTTCTTCTGCCATAATTTCATGTTTTGGCATAGAACTTACTAATACTTTTCACTGTACACGTGTACTTAATAAACGACAATATAGTTCGATAGTTGAATTTGTTCTGTCGCTAAGTTAGAAAATAAACGGTGTTAGGATTACAGCTGCTTCAGCGAAAACCTTTGCGTTGACCGACATGTTGTGTCACACGTTAGCAGTATTATTTTCTTATGTTTAGCAAATAAATATATCTTAATTATATAATTTAGCGCAATTGCACGTGCAATTGTCATAGAAAATTATATTTATTTATATCAATTAGATTTTTAAATATCACACACCTATTAATTTAGTGGCAATATTTGTTTTAATTTACACCTTGACTTTGCTTTTTTGATATATTATTTCGTTCTTAATCGGGATGTTCATACGACCATTAGCAAGAGCATTCTGTTATTCTCGACTTGTAACGTATCCTTACTTAATTAAGTACCTACATAGCACTTACAAATATATCTCTTAGCACTTAGTAACTTGACGTAGTAGTTTTTTTTTTAATTTGAATAAAAGTCCCTGCGAATTTTGTAATCATAGTAGTTATTTATTTAGCACCGGGTCAATAGCATCAAAAGCTATTCCCTTGTCTAAACTTTCCGACGCCAACCGCGAAATGCAATCGCTGCAATTTTAAAACACGCAAGCGCACGTACAATAAAATGACGTATATATAAATAGGTTAATAGTTAAATACATTTCTGTATTTAACTATTGTCATTTTTCAAATAAATAATATATATTTGGAATAATTTCTGCGTATAATATATTAGGAAAAAGTTAGAAAAGTGTAATCAAACTTTTTATTTAAGTATTCATCTTAATAAACAACTTATTTTGGCTGTTTAAAATAAATAAAGAATAGGAAAATAGACTAATATTTCTAACAGCTAGATATAACAATAGTTAAATATACGAAGATTAAAATTAATACCAGTTATAGGTACTCTACTAGCATTTCTACATTTAATTGTTACTTAACAAAGAACAATACAGTCATCGAATAATTATGTTTTTAAATCCGTCACGTTCATTATAAAATAACAAAAGTTTTATACCTAAACACTTAAAACAAACTGCGTCAAATCTAAATGCAAATTGTATAATCATCAGAAAAGCGACATAAATGCGTGGGAATCAAGTTGAAATGAACAGACGTGAGAGGAAAATTAAATAACTCCAGATATGGTTTTATAAAATTAATAACAGATAAAAAATAGACGTCTTTATGACTTTTTTTCATATATTATAAAGTGGCAAACGGGCAAGCGGCCACCTGAATTCGCTGAAATAGTGAAGCGACCGCTGCCTATAGACATCTGCAATTGCGCATTCATTGCCTACCCTTAATCTACGGAGGAGGAGACGCACAGAAAAACTTTTTTTGGGCCAGACTTTTTACAGTGTTTGTGCGAAAAATAATGACAGTTAATACAATATTATCATTATTCAAATTATTAATGCATGTCTACACTGAAACTATGAAATAATTTTATCAGAAGCAATTAAAAGCACCGTCAGTGATAATGAATTCTCGATAAAATCATTCCAATAAATAAATATTTACCTTATCAGTAAAGTGCAATA
Organism: Papilio dardanus tibullus; assembly: GCA_013186455.1. Classification (NCBI taxonomy): domain Eukaryota; kingdom Metazoa; phylum Arthropoda; class Insecta; order Lepidoptera; family Papilionidae; genus Papilio; species Papilio dardanus. The sequence continues at coordinate 942,666 of QDHC01002701.1, read as the reverse complement.
ACAATGCAATATGTTTTGGTATTGAATAATTTACAGAAAAATAATACATTCATTCCGTCGAGCCAGGTTTTTGATCCACAAAAGGAAAATGTTCCTTTAAAAATGATAAAAGTTATCAAAACTATTCGTTGTTAGAAGCCAATGTGTACCACCTTTCAAACAATGCTTTAAGACGATGTCACGTATCGATTACAAGTAATAACAATTGAAGCTCCTTAATAATAAATTGGTACAAGCAAAGTCCTAATTTATCAGTAAAGAACGTGCCAATGATATAAACAAAGGTGTTATTTAATATCACTTAGAATATACGTTGTTCTATTATTCTCTATTTATTAACTTTATACCTATGAAGGTATTGATCGTAGATACGCGGCGTAACACGGCAAGATTGTATGTAGTCGGAACATAGAGGTGTAATGTCGGTATGAATGCACACGCGTAACGTCGGCCAGTGTCGACTCTAACCTATAGGACACATTAAATCCTTAAATAGTATAAACAATAACGCTTTTTATGTTTGTCCCTATATATGCTTGAATCTTTGAAACTACGCAACGGATTTTGATGCGGTTTTTAAATGGATAGAGTGATCCATAGGGAAGGTTTTCATGTATAATACATTCACAATATAGTAGAGTAACACTGATAATTTAGAGGTTTTTATTTATATGATGTCGTAAATTAACACATTTTTAGCGCTTTCATTGCAAACGCTGCAGTATTATCAGCATTATAATTAATTAAGTTCATGACCGCTTTCAGAACCTTGGTTACGATTATGTACATAAGGCTACGGCAAATCTAATATTTTAGTCACATGTGGCTTATGGAAAACAGTATGATATCGGCGTTGAATACCTGTGTATAGCCGCACAGGATAGAATTTTGGTCGTGTAGCAAATAATCTGCAATTGCAGTTGTCTATGGGCACCGGTGCTTCGCTATTTCAGCAAATTCAGGTGGCCTCTTGATCGTTTGCCACTTTCTAATATAAAAAAAGTAATTAAACGTGTCCGAACAGCAACAATTAGAGTAGATGAGTAAATCGGATACTTATTACATGTTACTGGACTAAAATTCTATCCTGGTGCGAACAAGCCTTTTGAGACTGTATTCCCCAAGAGAGACTAAAGTTGTAGACTTAAGTACGTAGTCTTGGGCGTAATCATATCGAATGTCGAGATGTTTTAAAGATAATCACGTTAACCGGACAGTAATAGGCGAAGCGGGCCCTCTGCCACAAAATGTTTACGACTAATTTTATAAGGTAAACTACAATCACTTGCAGACAAACCTTGTTCTTAAATGTTGCAACACTTGAATTTTATTTTCGATAAATTATTTCTCTTCATATTTTTAATACTTAAAGTCATTTAAGAGTAACTATGACAGTACCGTGAACTCGATTAACCTTTGTTGGAATTCATACAAAATACATTTCAACATTAAACACACATTATGCTTGAACAAATTGTTGGATAATTCAAATCAATCAGATTGGCAGACAAATATGATGTTTAGATATATTACTGTAAATAATAACTACATATTTACATATATAAATACGAATAAAGTTGGGACGCTTTTATTTATTGAACGATATTGTTATTTTTTTATAAATTGCTGAATTTCATTTTCAAAAATCCAATTCTAACTGTTGAAATGAATTTATAATCAAACATTTAAACCGAGTTTAAATAAAATTCGTTTATAAAACCAGGTACAAATGTACACACGTCAATTAGAACTGCACAGTCGAACTGTTCAGTTCTCAGTTTTGTCTACACTCATCATTTTTAACAGCGCAGTTGAACTTAAAGTCGGCTTAATATGTCCAGCGTCTATCGTAATTATATAAAGCGCCATAATTTTACGTAATTAATTTTTCTTGCACCTGTCGCAGTGGTTGTTACTGACATAACTTATCTAAAGTTTACATACACGGTGGAGTTTTTAATAATATTTAATTGAATGCAAACTAAGTGGAAATAAAGAACATATGTATCACAGGTGCGTTTGATAAAAATGTACGAGCTTGGTATAAAATGTGTACAGCTTAAAATGTGTTTTTATTTCTTTTATATCGCACTAGCTGTTGTGCACGACTTCGTCCGCGTGAAATTATATAATATAGTTTATATTACTCAGGTGTAATGTAGCTTTACAATGGTGAAAGAATTTTTGAAATCAGTAACAGCCCAAGCTGAGGCCCCCTGTTGGGGACCCTTGAACCTAGTCACTCCACGGAGCGTCCACCGAAGCGACCTAAGAGCTCGGCGGCCTCCCAATCCGGTAATAATATCGAAGTAACGGCCCGAGCCGAGGTTCCCGAGGGAGCCCTCGAACTTAGTTACTCACAAACGAGGTTTAGGCTAAGCGCCATCTGCGCCCTGCCACCTCAAGCCCGGTGAATCTGTAAATGCCTCCTCTAGGCAAACAGTGACCTTCAGTCATAAATAAAAAAAAGCAATTTTATATTAGTGTCTAGTCTGTGTTAGTTAATCTTTGTTTCATTAGGTAGGTCAATTTTCATAACAGAGCTCCACGAGCACCTATCAGAAATAGCTAATCAAAACATGGAACAATCATAATACACCTGAACCGGTGGTATTATTATATTCAGAGTCGCTGAAGCAAAACATAGACCTTGGCTGTTCGGAATATGTTCCATGCAAGAATTACAATGTCATACAAAAAAGCTCAGTAAAGGCAAATTTTTGATCTGTTTTTTAGAATGTTTAACACTGTAACTAGAACATTTCCCCTAAAATTAATTTGATTTTACATGTACTTTAGAAACCACTTTTTATTAGAATAGAAGATATAGTTATATTATACGGAGATTTCTTATCTTAAACTCTGAAAACGGTTGTCATTTGTTACGTCTGCTTCCAAAAAGTCCTCAGTTTTAATTTCAATTACCAAGGCCGCAAAAAACAGTTGACACACGCCTATAAAATTAATCATACAACTGCAATGAATGGCCCGAGATGAATGAAAAGATACGTACGAATGTTAAAGAGTTTTTTGCACAATAACCTAATTTCATCACAGCCACTTAACAGACTATTTATAAACAAACTTGGCATCGCTCGTTGCTATTTATAACGCATGTGACTGCGGCCGATGTACTGGAAGTCAATTTTATTAAATCACTATCTGTTGCTCTCGACTTCGTCTGTACGGAATCTAAAAATATAGCCTATGTTAATCGGGGATAATGTAGCTTTATAATAGTGAAAGAATTTTTCAAATCGGTCCAGTAGTTTTTGAGTTATTTCAATACATACGAACATACTAATCTTCCCTCTTAGTATAGAGTTACATAAAAAGACAATGTTCGGATCAATTTGACATTGGCTTTGTACGTAGGCGTACGACCTAAAGCCTAAATTATATCGATCAGTGGGACCAAGTTTCCTATTAGAGATACAGACAGTGAATCGAGTCGGTTTTGTTTTTATTTTTAATTTTCGAATGTCTTTTTTTTACTTGTGCCATGATTTATTTGAGATAGGGGACTTGATTTGATGATAATTTGTCTATTTTTTTTCAAATGAAATAAAAAAATGATCGCTGTTATCATATCCCAATAGAGTCGACATAAACTTATTTGTTTAAGTTTAGTGCCTTCCCACGTGCCCTGCAAATTGGTATTATGACTCTATTGTCCATTGAACACATCCAGGCGACTTGACCTCTGCTTTAGAAATATAACACCGACGGTAACACAATATTCTCGTTTTACGATTCCTGATGACCTGCTCAAACAGATTTAAGTGGTAAATAATTTGGCAGAAAATTGTTCCAGTAGGTTTAATGAAGTGGCTAAAGGAAAGTGTTTACGACGTAAACTGACATATGATATATCTTTAAATAACAATATTAAGGTCGCTTGGATGTTTATGGGACATGTCTCAATAAATTCATTAAGACAGACACGACAATCGTTGCTTGAACTGAGGTTATATAATTATTTGATAACTAGTGAATTATTGAGAAGGAACTAATCGGTAATTTTACTTTCTTCCGATAATTATGGCGTCCGCTACATTAAACTATTGATATGTTTTTACTTTACTTTGTGGTTTATTATATGTTTTTATATTTCTTCTGTACATATAAGTATTTCAAGACAGTATTGTATTTAGGGCGTCCGATAATCGACAGGAAGACATCAATACGTTGTCCGGTCGATTATTGAGTCAAAGGTGTTGATATTTCATGTCCTACATAAAGTTATCTTATTGTCCTACATAACTGTCTGTTCGATTCTTACACAGTTCTTTTTATATTAAAAAGTGGCAAACGAGGTAGTGGCCACCTGGATTCGGTGAAATAGCGAAGCGACCGCTGTCCATAAACATCTGCAATTGCAGTTCTTTACAGTAACCATAATGAAACTAAAGTTACTTTTACAATCACCTAGACTTCCATATAATAAAAATAATAAACACAGAACGTTAGTTAACATTTAAAAAACTTAAACAGTCGAGTCATAATCAACTATATTGTTATAATAATTTCAACAAAATTTTTCCTTTAACATTCAAGAGGTTTTATGAATTAATACTTATGAATGAATGCGTAATGTAATTCGTAATGTAACACACGTTGTTTGTATACTAGAATGATTCACGCTATGATTTCATACGTTTCATTTTTTCCCTAAGATACGGTAAATTCTTTGCCAAAAAGCTTGATAATTCCAAAAGCCGGAACAACGTAGACAGTTTGAGTAAGGTAGGGCTGTCTATTCTACTCGAGTTCTTGATGCACATTCAAGCTTGGGGTTTAACATAAATCTTCGGGTTAGAATTATTTGTGTAAAAGTAGTCCCTATCACTAGATTTCTTTTTAAAAGTTCGCAATGCAGTCTAAACGGAGATGAGACTAACTGGGGACCCTACCATCACCGTCTATTAAGATTCATTTTACGCCTTAAATTGAACTGACTTGCAATTTTTATACCACTACGGTCTTAAATCAACTCTCTTTACACACAACATTTTGACAGCGATTCAGGTTCAGGAAGCTACCCAAAATACTTTAGCGATAGCGATATCGCTGATGGAATCGACAAAAATGTACGAAACTGACATTGACATTCGATAAGTCATGTGAGATATTGAACGTCATTGCCAGTTCCATACATTTTTGACGTTCGCTATAGAATGGCTTCGTAGCGAATGTACTTTGGATAACCACAAGGTAATTTTCATACCATGACGTGCCAAGTTCGCAGACGTTCAATTCGGACGATATTTTTTCGCCCCTTGTATTCGGGTCTACGTTCCAAAAGTTGTCAGCCCTAGGTAAAGATAACGTCAAATTGTATCAATAGAGACTTATCGTTTCTTAATATCCGATAAGCATACAATGCGGCTTCAGTTAATGGATGTTCCCGGTATACTATTGTAACTCTTCCATGTATTGATAACCAATTGTTTGTTCTTAAAATTCTACGATTTGTTGTAATTATTTGACATTTGAGCAAGCTTATTTTAACTTACGAAAAAATATTTATTTGCGTAGTTTGTAATTTGTGTTTAAGTATATTATACGTACATTTCACTAGTATTTTGTACAGACACTTTGATATATTTTTTAATGTAGGAATGTGCTTGCAGCTTTAATTTTTAAATAAGTACTAAGTATTGGACGAAGACAAATGTTTTGCTATTATTGCAATCTGTTCCGGCGAGCACTGGCCAGTACAAGCCAACTCCTTGCTCGCTGCACGTCTTTTTTATTTTTTTATTTTTTACATCTGTCATTGTTTTATTGATTACACTTTTAATTGTCGTTAACGCAGTTTCATTTTAAACTTCTTTTCTAATTTTTAATCAAGTTATACATATCAAGCTATCGAAGTAAACAAAATCACCTAAAAGATTTCTACTCTAAAAATATTTTATTTCTTTAGATGAATTCTTCTATTTTGAAGTTCCCATCGTTAGTATTTTACTTGATCAACATACTGAGTCAGTGGAAGTCACTAAGATTTCTATTTTAATTTAGGTTTTAATGACGCAACTTTCAATGATGACTTAAAAGTTAGTATGAACATCCACGGATTCCCCAACAGGTAAATATGAATATCGAATTTGTTACATGTTTCTCGGGATTTTGATTCATAATTTGCAAGTACTCAGAAAACATGTCACCTTCACTTGATGTGTTTTCAGTCTTAACTGAAACAAAGCAACGGAAATCTATTGTAAATCTTGAACATTGTCGACTTATGTATCATAGATATGAATCATTACGTGGTCGTACTCAATTTTACAAGACGAACCCGTAGTACAATGTTTACATTGTTAGTGAGTGGAACGGATAAGAAATAGTCCTAGGAACGGAAATGTTAATAAGCCCGTTTTCACCAACCAACCCTTAAAGTTGTTTTAGATGACAGGGAGACCCCCGTGCCGGCTCGTTCCTGGTGCAAAGGATATCCATTGCCATTCAGCGCGGCAACGCCGCGAGTGTGATGGGTACCTTTGCACCAGGAACGATACCGGACGGAAAATTTATTTAAATTTATTTATGGTAATTTAATGTAATTATTGTTGTGTTTCCAAATAAAAAGTAGTTTTAAATAGGTTTCTTTTTGCTTAAGGGCTCCCTAAATATAACGGATCCCTTGCGGTATAAAGTAACATTTAACTGTTAGTGAAAATGAAAGTAGAGTTAAGTGACATTTAAAATGCGTTAAGGGTTACCTAAAATTTAGGTTTTGTTGGTGAAAACGACCATTAGTTTATCACGCAATAGTAAATATAAGATACCTCTATTTATCAGGTAATAAAACTACGTAAGTATTGAGTTAAGACCTTCATTGATGTACAGAAATATGTCCTAATGTCATTTTGCCCTTATTGGTTAAAAAATCACAGAAACAACTTTATATAATATTTTTTTAATTTTTAAAAATGTTTATTGAAATAGATTGAAATGAAAAATATAATATTGACACCTGTTAATATAACATCAGATACATTCCACCTGAACAAATAGAGATGACAAACCTTGAGTTTTAAATATTAATACTCACATTACACCTAAACAAAAACACGTATCAAAATGAGATGGGTGACATTTGACAATATATTCTTTCCATAAAAATTTCTTCACTCTTTTAAGGTCTAACTTATTTTATTAAGCTGTGCAAATAAATGACTAGCTTTCTCCAGGACTCCGTTGAATAAAGATTACTAAGATAAGAATCCTATCTGTTCTTCCAGGCTATATTCTACATCCCCATCACCGGTTCCCGCCTTGTCGTGGCGGTGGGGCTCTAGTAACCGTGGCCGCCAACCACGGTGAAGCTAAGAGGAACCAGGGCCGATTGAGGAGGGCTACGGGCCCTCGCGGGGGAGGCCTCCTCCAATGTGGAGGCCTGGTAGAGGAAAGGCCACACACTCGGTGTGGAGACCTGTGTCGGCGCTGCCTATGGGCCCGCCGACGGTGAGAAAGAGCACGCGTCAGTGCTGCTCTATTTTCAGAGTATACTTGATTGCGTGTGATCCTACGTCCCCCGCGTAATCCCGGGGTAACCGAGGTCATGAGGTGTGGTCCCTATAAACCACGGCGGCACCAGCGGGTGAGGGCGGGACCGAACCTGCATTGCACGGTTCCGTCTTCCGAGGGGCGCCTTTAGGCACAGCGCCTGTTTAAGGGCGCTCGAGGGCCTTTTCCTAAGGCGGCCAGTGGGCGTTGCGGCAGTCACTTCCGTGCCCGCAGCGCCCACAATAATGGCCAAGAGGGAACAAGGTGGTTCAGTGCGATATGCCCTCACTAGGAGGGTGATTCCCACATACCGATATATGCTATCCCCGTGGGCACTAGGACCCAAAACGAGATTTAACGTTGTAAAAAAAAAATAAAGGCTATATTCTACATTTGTTCAAAATTTCATCTAAGTACATTCCTTTTGCTGTTATGGGCTTATTTATATTAAAGAGGGTTCAACGCTTGTTGAAAACAAGCTAAAGAAATATTAATTCGTCAGACTTTAGTATAAATGTGTGGAAGTGGAAAATGTAAGTTGTGTTTATTGTGTCTTTGAGTGTATGTACGCGCCGCGCCGGCGCCTGCGCATGCCCACTAACAAAGCGATCATTGTTTTCTATTTACTTACAAAGTTCGTTTCATTATACGCCTCGGGTTAATCATAGTAGGACATTCCATAAATTGTTATTAAGTTTGGGTTTCTTTGTAACATTGTTAGAGTTCTTTGTATCATTTGTTAGTTTTATTATATTTTATGTAGTCTATATAGGTTTAAATGGGAGTGATTGTTTAACTTAGGTTGGTGTGGTTGTTCGATACGATGACTCAGCGTTCGACAAACGATTTTAGTGACATCCTCGTGTACGCAATAGGATAAGATAAGATTAAAAATTCTTACATTGTCAGACTGGACTGGATTAAATATGTTCTTTAATTATCTACCAGACGGGTTCCCTTAACATAGTAATATTGTTGACATGTTATTACATTACATTTTTATTAATTAACTAGCAGTTGCCCGCGACTTCGTCCGCGTGGTGTTTAATGTTAACCATGAATCTTATCTTCGGATAGCTCATTGAGTCTAAGGCAAAGGTAGCTGCTAGGAAGCCCGGAGTCCTTACCAAGGACTTCACACCGGGACAGCGTTTTATTCTGTACATAGCACATATCTGGCCTGTGTGGAATACTGCTGTCACATCTGGGCAGGTGCATCCAAATACCAACTCGCACCCCTGGATTCAGTGGAGAGGCGGGCCAAAAAGTTTATCGGTGACCAAAAACTAAATTTAGTCAATATTAAGCACTGGCGTAAAGTGGCGTAAAGTGGCCAGTCTCTCGGTGTTCTACCGGCTACATCTTGGAGGGTGTGCGCAGGAATTACATGAAATAATTCACCATCACTATTCTACCATCGGACGTTCAGCCGTACGACAGGAATCTGAACACTGAACTGCATCATCTAAGTAGCGTAGGTATCAACCTACATTGTGAAAACGCAACATTATACTTTGATCGCCAAACTGTTAGTATTTAAAACGGAACACTGTCGAAATTTTTAACCATTTTTTTCTATTTGATGTAAGGTCCAAAGATTTTGTTATATTTTACGGAATTAAAAAATCTTGTCTAGAACAAAAGTTACAGACAATAGCTTGTAACAGTAATAATGGATGCTTCGAAATGAACCATTTTCAAACCCCCATTTCGGATTGGAAAAAATGTTATACTTGCTTGATATGTACTCAATTAAATAATTAAATATCAGAATTCTTTTGCATTTTCTTCCACGCCCGGCTCGTGAGATGATTTTTCGGTTACCTTTATAACTTGTGTTCGTGATATCTTCTAAACTATTCGTCAGATTTAAATACGGTTAAGGACGATTTTAATCTACATTAAATTCTCCTGATAACAAACACATTTATTTGGATAAGGATTAATATTTAAACCAAAAAAAAAACGCGGCAAATTAAGTGCATATTTTAATTGATTTTTATAAAACAAAAAGTGATTATTGTGAGAAAACCGTAAAAGATAAACATATGCCATCGCTGACTTTTTTGTAGAACTTTTTTAGATCTACAAATGTCTCATACATCATTTTTATATAACTCGAGCGGTTTAGCCAGCGTAAGCCAATGAAAAGGAAATTTAATGAAATTTTGCGACAGGGTCCAGAAATGCGCTGTTTATTCCTATTTCCTAAACTTTTCTAAAAATAAATTATAGCCTATGTTAGACACAAAGAACGTAGCTTTCTAATAGTGAAAGAATTTTCGAAATCCGTTCAGTAGATTTTGAGTTATTTCAATACAAACAAAAATACAAAAATACAAAAATACAAAAATCCAAAAATCCAAAAATACAAAGTTTCTCTCTTTATAATATTAGTATAGATATCTTCAGTTTATCATTAAAGGAATATTTAAAAGGATTTAACGATAGCTGTAATTCGAACGCAATTTTACATAGTGTATAAAATATTAACAGTGTTTCAGATTCTCAATCATATTTCAGCACAAGATTAAATTAACCTATTACAAAGCGCCTGATATTTTCTTACTCGCAAAAGTGTAAAGTTTTAATTCCCGAGTAACGTTGAACAGGCGCGGTAGTTTGATAAGTTTATAAGTGCTTTGAATAACATGACTGTTAATAAACTACGTAATCTGCTGGAAAAGAAATTACGCTAGTTACATTGAAAAAAATATGGTTGGATAATTTACCATCATAAAAATGTACGCTATAAGTAATACTTAAGGTGATCCAACCAACAAATCTCTATTGTGTTACCGGTTTTAAGTATTGTAGGACAAAATAGCAATGATTTTAACCATTTCCTACTAGTAAGTAAACATAAAAATCAACATGTTAACTTTAATCCAGCAATAACCCCCAAAAACCATTTGTTTTTCTTCCGTATGTTTGAAAACATAGACTAAAATAGTATGATTACTGATTAGGAATGTAATTGTTTCACAAACAGGCACGTGCCTTACTAATTCCACATAATGCCCACACGGTTGCGTAGAACGGACGTGTCACTCTACCGGACGCGGGGAAATTGAATAAAAGAGAAATATGATAGTGTCATCTTGTCGCAGACAGAATCCTGCTTCCACAATCCACGTAGATATAAGACCGTACGGGGCAACGACCTACACGATTACTTCCGACCGACATTTGCATGCTAAAGTGGGTTTCCACTCCCGAAATATCTGTATAAAAACGTACGGTTTTTTGTCCTTTTTTATTAAGTAATAGAGATAATTCAATATATTTTTTACGTGTGTACCAGCAGTTTAATCTCACGGTTAATTGATATGGTCGCCTCGAATTACAAACCTAGCAAATGGTTTTCAATGGTAGACTTTTGATTGTCCTATTTTATACGAAAAATAAGGTTTGTAAAAAAGGAGGAACAGATTTTTATGCTTATCACTTTCTAATAAAAATGCTAAATGATGTGTGTAATATTGGAACTGTAGAGTTTTGACTATACTCATAATATTTCTTACCAAAATATTAACGACTTCTAAATAACCTCGAGGGTTATTATTCGATGTCAAAGAGCACCTACGCCATTCTATTTGACCATCTGACACATGTTACGGACATCGACCACACGCTGCAAAGAGGCGAAAAGTCAACCCGATAATTGACTATCAGCGAAACGCCGTTTTCATAATACGAGACGTCGCGTCAAATTATAATATTAATAATTGATTAAACAAAAACTTAAATTTATTTTATTGGAATCGCATTCTAATTATTATGTGGAAAAGATAATACGATAGTAAGTATAATAAAAGTAAACGTTTTCAATGATTTTGTATTTTTGAAATAATCGATTGAATACAGTTCAAACGGTCTGTAACCTAATAAACCAATATAGGCACCGTAGAAAGTTTATTACTCGCCTTCCGGTGTGGCACGGAGTGCCGGAAGGCCTCGATTGGAGTCGTGATTGAAATTATTTACTCAATCTGATTTTTTTTATTTAAAGTTTTGAATCGCTTCTGCAAATGATAAACAAGGTAGAAGATGTAAATACATAATTTTATTTAATGATCTACTTATGTACTAATTAAGTTAAACTTAAATTATGAAAAAGCTCCTAAAAAGATCTCATAAATAGTCTAATATCAAATAAGATAAGTATATAGTTTTCCTGCGGCATTATTTTTTGACGTACGATTTAACTAATCCAATGGAAACAGTTTTCGCCTTTAGATTTATCACTTACAAGCAAATTGAGTAAACTAATGTGCAAACAGTTATCATCGTTGTACTACAAAGTATCGTCCTTCTACACTATTTTAGATATGACAAACTACTATAAATATATAAAATAATAAAAAAAAGGAATAAATCTTAAGAAAAAGTAATAAATGAACGATTACCAATTCTTCAATATTAAGGCCGTTAAGCCGGCTGTCGCTCAGTTTTAACTGTTCAGTTCGACAGCGCAGTTAAAACTGTGCAGGCAAAACGCAGAACTGTACACTTACACTATGCGGTTCAAATTGACGTGTGTACGTCAGTTTTAAGTTTTAAGTGAACAGTTAACTTACAGTTGAACTGTACAGTTAAAACTGAACGATTGTAGCCAGCTCTAACGAGATATAAAGAAAGTGCAGTCGAACCTGGACAAGCGACAATCCTAGGGACCACAATATTTGTATCACTTATAGAGGTTTCTCTCTTATACGAGTTTCTCACATATGGTAGTAGCTCGTCAGAGAACGACTTGTTCAGTTAATATCTGTTTGGTGGCATAATGGCCATAAAACCATTGCCTTTTATGAGTAAAAAATATAGGTGAAAAAAACAAGTGAGAATCGTGCGAGAATATGTGTAACAACGTACACGACTCTCGTTAAGAGGTTTCTCGCTTATGCAGGTTTGACTGTATTTATATTCATATTGAATTTAATTAATTAAAATCTAATTTACGTTATATTTTTTAGTTCCGTGTGTGTGTTAAGTGTACGTTTTCATTATTTATGAATGGTAATTTATTTTTACCACGATATTTTTGTTGTGGGCGGCCTCGTCACTATCGCAATCTACACTTTCGCGATGTTTAATATGATCAGCATGACTCATTTCTAATCTGTATTTAGTGGATATCATTGGTTCTTCTTTTTTTAATTAAAAACGCAACAAAATAAATATAACGTGCGTGCACACTGTGAGAGAGTTTACCAGTGTCTATGGACTTATAACTACAGTTAAACCTCTTTAAGCGAAAGATACGGTATCGCGAGAAATTCGGATTAAACAGAAACCCCTATAAGCGAGAGCAATATCGCGGTCCCTTGGAGTCTCGTTTACCCACATTCGACTGTACTTATGTACTTCTATTTGTAATATGCTATAGGCATTTTTCAATCCCCAATTCCTTTACTTCCTCTTTATTGCCCTACACATTGCTGTTTAGGAAGCTTTTATTTTTTTAACCGACTTCCAACAGAAGGAGATTATCAAGTCAATGAGTTTTTATTATGTATGTTCAGAAATTAAGCAGCGAGTTCTGAACCGATTTAAGTGATTCTTTTTTTGTTCGATGCATAATAGCTGCCATTTGGTCCCATATTTACGTTTAAAAAAACTGATTAGTAGTTTTTGAGTTATTTCTAATAAACATGAAAAAAATGGGACTTTTTTTGCTTTCTCGGCTTTCGTAGCCTAAACTATAGGCCCTATGAAAATTTCGCTATTACCAGATTGTAGCTCTTTAAATGTGCTAATTTAATTAATAAAAAAAATCTTTTATCTAATGTTATATCTGATAAATTTTAGTTAACTTAGTAAATAAGTTGTAAATATATTGATAACCCGTCTGTTAGTCATAAAAGTTCCGCGTTTATTTAAAGAATTTTGTAGATGCGTGATGTCTACGTGGCCTAGAATGTTTCGGCGGAATGTTTTATGTTAATTTTAGGTCGTGAGCGATTACCGCTCTTGATGTTAAGATGAATCATTATTGAATATCGCTCGATATTATCACTTATTACTCATAATATCTAAAAATAACACAAATCTGCAATAACAAAATGTTGTTGATGATGATGATGATGATGATGATGATGATGACCTCCTTGACCTTATGTAACAAAATACAGTAAATACATACAGTCAAACCTGGATAAGCGATAGTCCATGGGATCGCAATATTTGTCTGGCTTATAGAGGTTTCTCTCTAATCCGAGTTACTCGCTTATGGAGGTAACTAGTTGGGACCGGAGAATGATTCTCGCTAATAGAGGTTTCTGGCTTATTCCCGTTTGACTGTATAAAGTGTATGATTTTACTTTAATAAATGACCGAAAATGTTACTCAACTTTTTCAGGAAAAATTAAAGAAGAAATGTTTCTTCCACAATTTTTTTAATCATGTTATTTTGATATTATTAATTCTTTTTTTTTAATTAAATTAATGTCCAAAATAAATTATTCCCCCGCATAAATCAATGTTGTTTTGCATTTTATTAAAAGTATTCTTTTTAGCCTATTTTTTAATTTAAAATGACTCAGAGTGAGAAGTTATACTTAAAATGGCCAATATACCATAGTTAGCATACGTTTAAAATATTTTAACATAGTATGATATCATTGTCTCTAAAAAACTGTAGAAGTTCTTAAGTGTTGGGTGCGGCCAAGCGTGGCGTACGCGTAGCTCGCATGAATACCTGAGCACTATTTATTTATCGTGTGACGTCACACGCCATTGACCCTGCCTCAGGTATGCTTCATTATTGTCTATGTCTAGTACCTGATAACTAAGATAGTGATTGACGTTCAGTTACCTTTGGTCCAGTTACCTAATAACTCGTTTGGGTTCGGGATCTAAAACACCTTGAACGTGTCTCGCTTACGGTGAGGCTAAGAAAAGTGTAACTTTAACGGGGTCGATAACGCCTCGTACAGTTAGAATATATAGAACTAGCTGTTGTGCGCGACTTCGTCCGCGTGTAACACAGGCTGTATTAAATAATACAGCCTATGTTACTCGGGGATAATGTAGCTTTCTAATGGTGAAAGAATTTTTGAAATCGGCCCAGTAATTCTTGAGTTTTTTCAATACAAACAAAAATACAAAGTTTCTCTCTTTATAATATTAGTGTAAATTATTTTGATAAATCATAGAATAATATAAGGTAAACTTGGGAATTTTCCTTAATTTTATATCTATTTACTCTCTGTTGCTATAAAAATATAGATGCTCAACTATTGCGTAAGATTTATTTATAAACATAAGTAATAAAGGTTGACGATCTTATAACATGACATCAGATTTTAAATTAAAATAATAATCATATTGTTATTTAATATCCCTATAAAAATATTTGAAAGTTAAAGTTCAAATATAGATTTGAAATCGGCCCAGTAGTTCTTGAGTTATTTCAATACATACAAAAATACAAAGTTTCTCTCTTTATAATATTAGTATAGATACAGATATAGATAAATGAATAAAAAAAACATAAGAGTAATATTTTATTATCTTCGTGAAAAGGTTTTATGAACATTTTTTTTTACTTTATTTTGCTTTACTTAGGATATGTACTGCTTGTGTTAGCGAGTATTTTAAAATGAATTTGTTTCCAAGGTTCACGTTACTTGACCTCTCACACTGTTATCTACAGAGTGGATCAAGATGTACCCGATGATATTACAATGTTTTTTTCGATTTGTCTTCACAATACCAGTTTCTGTGCGCAATATTTCTCGAACCATTCGACACTAAAATTGTTTGCAATCTACCAGGCCACGAAAGTATTTACATCTTATATTTTATTAGGTACTTACTATAGAAATGCGAAAATTCGGATGAATGGATTCATGGTTGGATATTGTTTGAAGATACGTATATTTAAAACGACTGACCGCATAAATTTTGCACAGCTATAGAACATTATGTGGAAGAACACATACTTATATACTATGTTATATTTTGTAATTTCGCGCGGACGGAGTTGCGAGCCACATCTAGTGTAATATACAACTAACAAAAACTACATTCCCACCACTCTGGCTAAATATAACGGAACGAATCACGAAAAGAAAGTGCGGAAAATTGATTTAAACGGCTAACAAGGTTAATTTACCATCGTATTTACTGGAATTTTAAACAATCGTTTAATATAGAGCAAAGTAATGAATAGTGTTTACCTCACACACACATTAGCTACGTTGCAGCGGCCAAGGCAAGCTAAACGTTAGAACAAACCTGACGGGTGACGACTTCAAAAAACGGGTTTTAACAATGTTAATCTTACAACTATGAAGATCATACGAATCTGAATAAATTCCTTGAATATAAGAATACAAATTAAACGTTCAAAGTTACTAGAAAAACTTACAATCAAATAATCTTTATAACATAAAACTTTATTACAATGAGAGTAATATTTTTGTATGTATTGAAATAACTCAAGAACTACTTAAGCGATTTCAAAAATTCTTTCACCATTAGAAAGCTACATTATCCCCTAGTAACATAGGCTATATTATTTAATTCCACGCGGACGAAGTCGCGTGCTAGTATTTATATAAAAATGAATACTTATCCAATAAAATTTTTCACTTAATCCTTTTTAGATGGACAAGTGACACCTTTTCCGTAAGTGCCCATATAATAATTTTTCATTCACTTAAACACATACTTAAAGTGTTATGATAAGTAGCTTTTTAAAGTGTCTACGTAGAGCTGGATGTAATGTAGAGCTGTAATGGAATGCATTACACTTATCGAGTGACTTCCATTAATTTATACGATAAAGGTACCTGAGTAGGTACTTATACATATAATAAACAAATACTCCATAAAACCAATGTTGTAATACCTCGTAATGCTATGTTTAATTGTGGCATGTAGTCCACTAATATTAAGCTTCCGTAAATATTACTAAAAATGTAGTATATTTAACGTGACCTTTTTTTGTAGTCGAAACGCGACATTGGATCATTTTTAAGGAATGTAATTATACAGAAGAAAAACAAAACATTTTTAAATTTACTTATTTTGAAAAAGTGGGAATGAAAAGTTAAGTAAAACGCATTTGCAGATTTAAAAAGAATAGGTCAGACACCGGGACTATGACCGATGACTATGAAACGGGACAGTGCTGTTCTAAAGGGACGTCTAGTCACGTTAAGTAAATTACCATTACCTTATTTGCACTAGAGTTATGGAAAAAGAGATCTGCAATAATTAATTGTGCCATAAAATGCCGTATTTATTTTTCTAGTGACTCGTCGTTTTAGACTTCATTGAAATATTATTTGAACGTAATAGATTACCTTTATCTGTGCCAAATAAATGTCGCCGAGACGTGACATTGAAGTGCAAGACGATAAAAATAGAGATATCTCTTTGTTTACTTAAATCGATTTTTGGGGTTAAAGAAATAATAAGAATAGAAAACTAAATCAAGCAGGACAAATGTACAGGGAAAATTGAATATTATACCTTCCATAACATACGATAATGTTGAATAAATTATGATTTATTGTTACATTTCAATTTCCTCACAACTTTAACTTGTCTGCAATCGATTCTACAAAGTAATGGCCAAGTTAAATAACAGGAAAGGTACTTGCATAGATATATGTAAATCACTAATGCACAAGAATACTTGTACGACAGTCAAATTTGTGTTACATTGAAATCGGTAGACCTCGGTACAAATTCCTTGACGATTCGTGCCAATGCCAATTTTCCTAAATTATGCGGGAAATCTCTAAACGTTTATTCCACAATGTCTATTTAGTTATTTTAAATTCTTACATTGTTAAACGTTTAACTTGTTCATTTGTGGTTTATAATTTCTTAGTAATATTTTGTCACACGAATGGGACGTTCGTGTTGATATACAGATGGCCACTTTTGATTACAATGTATATAATTGTAATTTTATAGCGACAGTTCCGTGAATGGATAATTCTGTCTTCTCTTGAGCCGTGGTAGTGTTAAAGATAGAAGTCACACAGAGCACGAGTAATAATGAAGAGCGGTTACGTTTCAATCATATAAACCAATTTATGAGGTGACAATAAATGTTAATATAACTGCAAGTATCGTAACAATATATCGCGGCCACTAATAAAACGCCGAGGTAAGAAACAGTTGAATGTTATTTCGGGAAATTGGCTGGATGTGGTCCAAAAGCTGCGTGAAACGTTCCCGCGATCACGCCGGTCACTTCGTTGTGAGTCAATGACACGTGAGTAACACGCTACCCATCAAGATGAGTTTACAACGCAAGTTCTAAGTGGAGGCGATTCCGTGGAACAACTATTTTTAATCAATCCCACATTCTAATTTTAATACTACGTGAGAATCTCGAGAATAATGTGTATTTGTTTAAGTATATTTTACTCGGAATATGTGTAAGAGAATAAGGTAGGAAGCTGCCGGTTTTGTGCGCTTGTCAGGAAATACTGGTCCTGTCCACTTTCAGAATAGGGTTGCCGCAACAATATAAATAAGGATGGAAAAGATTTATTCATTAAGAGTGAATATTTTATTATTAACAAATTAATATAGGTCTAGGACCAATTATGGGAAATGAAAAAAAATCTTTAATGGCTTAATAAATATTGTTAAAATGAAATCTTGCAAGAATGAAGTTGTTCCAACCCTAGTCAGACTGGACATCAATGAAAAAAGTGCAGACCTTACTTGTTTCTTTTCTCGAATCTTATATCAGTAGCCATAAGATGGTAGGTTCGCAATTGTCATTCCTTCCATATTTCTTATAATTGTCAGCATTTAAACAATATGTTACATAAACATGCAAATAAATAGCGAAAAGGTCTGATATTTGCAAACTTAAAAAAGTGACCAACAGACTGAAGTTAAGTATTTGACATCTCAAATTGCAATCATAAATTTTTCACCACAACCACTAAGGTAATAATATAGATCCTATTAAAATGCACCGTTACATTACATGGTAATATTAAAAAGTGAATAGTTTTTTTTAGTAATTCAAGCACATTACAGGCCAGTTTGATTTCAAAAAGTCACGCAACCCTGCAACCTTTGTAGCATGCATGTAGCTATGCATTACTAAATACCTATTTCAAGAATTATATTATTATAGTTTCTTATGCAAAATTACACGATATGACCTACAAAATCAAAGAAAAAGTGAATTTATGACAATTACAGGAAGCCAGTTAATTCTGAAGGAATAACTGGCTGGTCCTCAAAAAGTCACAATAATTAGTTATTTCATTATAAAATATTCAACCTCTTTGGTAGCACAGAAAAGGTTTAATGCTGCCAAGGAAGAACTGGCCAATCTGAACTATATAATTATAAGTCTAGGTAAACTTAATAAATTCGAAATAATGTGACGATAAATCCATTGCGGTATTGTGGTTAACCACAGGCTTCTTTTTGATATTTTTTACAAATGTTTACTAAAGAGTATTGTTACTAATTAAACAATGGAATATAAAAATAGTATTAATGGATTGGTTAAACGAAGCGATACGTTTATGCCACTATAGAATAGTATCCTTGACAATAAATCATTGCTGATTAGATCATCACGGATGCCTTGTATTATAACTTGGAGTAAATGTTAAGTACAAGCTTAGAATTAGTACCATTCTTGCAATGAAAAATCGCGTCAAGCAACATTTTTAACAGAACACATTTAGTAAATTCTTTGCTAAAAACTTGTGTCACGATAACTAAGTTATTGACTCGAAATTCCAACAACAAAGGTACATTTTAATACAAAATGCTCACCAGTTTTATATGCGCATAATAATAACGTTACGTCGTCGTCTCTGCGCGAGTTAGCTTTATCTGTGCGACTGTGATGTGTAAACAAAACATCTGTTTTATTGACGTTGTATGAAACTCTTCAAACGAAGGCAAGGCGATATTCGAGAGCAAAACGTTTTGATGCAAAGCAGAGCGGCCCTGTGCGGCGCCGATTCGTTCCGCAACGATAAGGAGATTATTGGGTCGTGCCGCAAAGCGGTCGCAGTTTTGTTCCTGTTTTGATTTAGAGGAAAATGCAGAGACTAATATAAAACCGCGCGGCTTTACCTGCCCAAAGAAGCGTTCCCTCGCAACCGCCATGCTCTCGTTGCGGGGTCCGTCGTGCTCGTCTGTGGTGCCCGCGGCCTGGCTCTCCGCCTCCTGCGTCGCGGGCGCCGGTGACGGTTCCTGCACCAGCGCCGAGACCGGCGCGGGCCGGTCGGCCGCCTCCTCTGCCACGATTACCACTTTATGCACACCTCCGTCCCCCTTATCACCACTCAAACCGTTTGTCTTTTCACTAGAATTCTTCGGCGGCTTCTTCTCCGTCTTGCCCTTGCTTTTCGGCTTCTTGGGTGATTTGTTTTCATCGATGCGATCGCTGGCGCAGCACTGCACATTACCCATGTCGAGGCTCGAGCATGTCGCGGTCGCTCGGTCGGTCGTCGGTCGTTCGAGGCGCGTCGGCGTCGGCGCCGGCTCGCGGAATGAGCTAGATTGGCGGTGCCCCGGCGTTGCGGCGCCCACCGTCACGATATTTTCGACGTGAACTTCCGAATCGCGCTGACCGCCGATTACGCGGATGCCGTCCGCGAAGGATCTCACCCGAAAGCCGGGCCGCGCGCCGTCCGCGCTGGCGTCATCGCGCCCGCTCCCCGCCGCCCGCGGCTCCGGCCCCGCGCGCCGCAAGGTCAGGGCTCGCTCATTGTTCCCGCCGCTGACCGCTGACCGCACACCTCACGCTCCACCTCAGGTCCGAGCGGCTGCAGCCGTGGCCAGCGTGGCTATGGTGGTCACCGGATCCCCGCCTTACGGCGCTATCGATCTGTCAATGTTTGCGTCTCGCTGCCACGGCAACAGGCTCGTTACAGGTGGCAACCGGATATTTACAATACAATATAATTATTAAGCGTAAACACGGCTAATCATAAATGTATAAAGCGCGGAAACTGTTCGTTGGCACGAAGTGGTAGCACCGACTCGGAGTGTTATCGTGCCCGCGCCGGTCGTACGCGGAGTCTGATAGCGACGCACATCGCCCAGCGCCACACATTGAATACAAAACAAATACAAACTAACATCATTGAGCAACTTATATAACTGCTGTAACGTTTTCCTTTATGTATGTAAACTAATTTCCAAGAAATATAAAATGGCTTCCTACTAAATGTATTAAAAAAAACACCATCACAATCATTAGCACACCAAAGTTTACATTTACAATTAATATTATTAATATATTTTAACAAAATTATCTTGCTTTTGTTACTTACAAACCTCACACATGTTTTTAATTAAGTGTACACGCTAATTTAGTCATCATGCTTTTATTATGAATGTAGTTTAAATATTGTGCCGGACTGCGATTGCGAGATGATTATTGGACTTCCTATACGCGAGTAAAATTGCGTCAATATGGATGATTCAAACACTGAGATATCAACACAAATATATTATATTACAATACTTTATATTCTTACATAAAATATCTTATTTTAATACTACATACTAACACTATCTTCGTATGAGAAATTTATATTCTGTTACATGAGCCATTGTCAAAATTAAACGAATAGAATTTAATGAATTCATTGAAGTAGTTACGAGTGTACTCACGTCTCAAGGGTAGCGTCACATGCACCAAGGCAATGTCTGTGTTAACTATGATAATTTTGTTATATCGTATATCACTACATAGTATAAAACAAAGTCGCTTTCTCTGTCCCTATATCCCTATATCTATAAAACTACGCAACAATTTTGATGCGTTTTTTTTTAATAAATAGAGTGATTGAAGAGGAAGGTTTATATGTAAAACTAGCACCCATCCCGGCATCGCACGGGTGCAATTATGATTAATATGGCTGTTATACAACGTTCACAGTTTTTCTATAGTGTATTTAGTATCAGCATTGCGCCCGTGCGAAGCCGAGACGGATCGCTAATTTACTAATAAAATAGTTCAAGTTTGTTCGAAAGCGTCATGAGACCTACAGATATTTTTTTCAGTAGACAGTATTAATAATGGTGTCATTCGACCCGACCTAAACAACTATATTAAAAATCCTGTCAACTGTTTTTTTTGTTATCGTTACTGACAAGTAAACTTGCGTGCAACGCTAGTGTTACTAGAGAGCCACTTGGCAGTGCTCTTACGATATTACGGAACAGATATTTGATAGACAACGCTGTGGTTAAAAATAAACGCAAAACAAACCAGACATAGTTTCTCAATGACGTATACTACGGAATTATAGAGTTTTTCTAACTCAATATGAATAACAAAGTGATAAAATATAGTTACATATTTGAACGACTTTCTATCTACATACATAGTAAAAGCGTTTGTTAATAGCGTAGCAAGTACATTAAAGTATAAAAATAACTTAATCGAATGCCTTTAGTATATTAAAAAAAAATCAATAACTAAACTACTTTAAACGTTTTAAGACGCCACATTGTACGAAATTCGTTCTGTTTTTATTTGTAAAAAAATCAAAAACATTTCATCAGTGATTTAGTGAAATCTGTTCGAAATGAGATATTAAATAAAACAAATAGTCAATCGCAGATGTTGGTGTTTTATTCTGATGGTATTGCATGGCGGAGTATTGCGGTCAGATGTCGTAACGGATGAGCCGCGCTCGCGACGGTGTAACTGGGGCACGTCGGCGCTCTGAGCTTTTAATGCTTTCCTCGCCGCCTCTCACACCGTAACGTAACCTTTTCATAGTGGGTACGGCTTCATAATTAGAGGCTTCGGAACATACTCGATGGGAGTGCATATATTAACATGTTTTGCACTTTAATAAAGTTTAACAGGTTACGAAAGCTCTGAGTTTTACAAAATCAACAGCACGGTTTACATGTTATAATTTAAAAACGTAAATCAACTGAATTGCTTTATTAAAATATGTTATGGAGCCTGAAGATTTCTGCTGTTAATAGTCAAATAACTATATTAGAGTCTATTGTAGTTTATTATTCGAGTCGATACCTAGCTTTTCTAAGGATACTGCGTATTTTTGTATTTGATAACTTGTCTGCTTCGGTGTATAAGAGGGTATTTCTAAAGACGTTTTCGAATTAGGACAATAAGCCGTCGTCGCCGATTTAACGCACCATGTTTATTTACGTTTTAAACATTTAAAGACGCGAGAAACAGTATCAACCTTATTTGATTACACGCTTTGTTGTTTAAGAATTTCTAATGCTTTCATTACATTTAAATTAATTCAGAAAAAATATCATAAAACTTTTTAATGTTAATGGATTTGTAGAAGATGAAAGACTTTATAAAAATGGACTTTAAAATATAAAGACTTGGAAGAATTTAAACGTAAAAGATAAAAGTTCACATAAAATGAGTAAAACTTAAAACCCACTTAGTGAATAGAAGTTTTCGTATATTACGTCACTTTTTAACTGGTGATATAAAATGAAACACTCGTTGAACAATGTAAGTTATTTACGAAATACAGAAATAAGAGATAAAAACTAGTATTACATTTTATAATCTGTGCATCTCTATGTCCAGTGTTACAAATAATATCATAACACAATCCCGCCATCTCTAATAACCTGTGTATAATTATGATTGATTACATTGTAGATTGTTAAGATTCTCCGCTAGTTGTCGCGGCAGTGGGCGGCTGACCTAGCTAATTAACAGCTTCTTCCTATTCCTACATCTGTGGGAACACCTAAAGAACTGTTGACGTAATAACTTAGAAAAGGATAGGAAAAGCTATAAAATATCAATTTATCTTTAGGCTACTTCAGTTCAATTTAAAAAGTACTTAAAGGTACGTACTTAACTGACAGCCCTATGTTAGTTACTTCAATGCAAATCAATGTAGAAACTTGACTACTTTTAAACATGCAATGGGATGAGACCATATAGACATAACCTTTTATTAATCGGCTTATACACGCAAGTGGGTTGTCTATAGATAAATCAATAGTACTTACTCGTATGTTACTTAACAGCTTTACTTAGTAAGGTTACTCTGAGATAAAGTGTTTCATGATAAAATAGCTTCAGATTCACTCTCGCAAAGTTTTGGTATTTTGTGCTTTCGTCACGATTTATGTGTAAATTGTACTTCAAGACTTTATTCGGTTATCTTGATAAAGATGAGAAATAACTCATAATGTTGTTTAATAGGATAAGGAACACGACGTCTGGAAAATGTCGGTGCGGATTTGATCAACTTAAATTTTTGTGTCGTCGAAATTGTTACAAATTACCGTTACGTGGGAAGTTGCGTTTATTGTGATTAGACTAACAGTTATGTTCAATTATAGATGACAAAAATTATATTTATGATTGGTGATTACGATAATATTATCATCTTGTTTAAGTCGACTTCCTTGAACTATAATTATAGAACAAAGGAGCATCAAACCTATGATCAAAACCTATAAGCTGATTAAACTCATTAAAGCTGCAAGTCTTTTACAATTGTAGATAATCAATAAAGACCAATCGAAATTGTGGTCCAAATGCACCTAAATACATACAATTCTTTACTTTTAATGGGTGAACTATTAGATCAAAACCGACAGTGTAATATCAAAGTAGAAGTATCAAATGCAACATTACCTCCTCGTTGTCACTATCTTCAGCAGTGGCGATGGCGATTTCTGCATCTAAGTGTTGCTCAGCACTGTCCAACTGCTTTTCTAGCTCTATCCCTTCCACTTCTATTGACGGTGAACTTCTTAGCTCTTCTACAGCCAGCGAGTGCTCCGGGTCAGAGCGCACTGCACGAGATCGAGGCATTTTCAACACCAGAGGTCGAAAGTTTATAAGATTCGTGCCTGGAATTAGAAAAACCTGAGATTAGTGGATATGACTTATGATACTATACCGAAAGTACTATTATTTTGACTAATTGCAATAAGTTTTTAGTTTATAATTTAATTTACAGTCTTTAAAGGTTAAATTTAATATTAACTTACACACAATACGTAGTCCTCATCTAAAAGGTTGTTCTTTATTTGCATAACAAGTACATTACTTGTCGGCCTTGTGTATAGATTAGTATTAGGTAGGATATGAGTTTAATAATGGCTGTGTTACCTTTATTATCGTCTCTACTTCTTTGATTTTTCCGCTTAGCTTGGCGGGAACTTTGTATTTTTTGAATGGTGCGTGGTGAAATAGGCTTCATTGCGATTTTCTGAAGACCACTGCCGGGTAGAAGGGTAGCGACTACTTTTTTGGGTTCGTCAATTTCGGGATTCTTGGTGTAAGCTCCAAAAGTGATGTCGTCCGGTTCTGCGTCTATATCGATAAAACTTTCTTCAAATAGCTCGTAGTTTTCCAAATCGGAATCGAAATCACTTTTCGGACACTCAGGCTTAGAATTCAAACTAGTCGTATCTGAATTTCGCCGATAGCACACTTGTTTAGGTTCAGGAGATGAGAAGCTTCGCATCACGTTTCCCTTGCTTTCGACTTCACTATTTCTTGCAGGTGAAGAATAGCTTCTAGGAAGTTGACTTTTCTTTAGATTTTGCATTTTTCGTTGCTGATGTTGTTGAATCCTCGTTGAAATCAAACTTCTTCCACGGTTTGTAGTTGTGGTAAGCTCCTTACGACGCATGACTCAATATACTGTTTGCTTTCACGTGTTGGTCTCTTTGGACACGGGAGCTGACTGCAAGAGGGAATCGATTTGTAACAAGTTACGTTATTGTATGCGTGTCTATTCCTATCAGATCACTTACATATCAGATGACGAGGCCGGCCGTAGTGAATTGAAATACAATATGATAAGCAACAATGAGCATGACCAACTTAAAGTTGCTAGATACATCTGTACATACCTGACGTTGTAGAGTTCCATATTTTCATATTTTGTTAAATTAATTTACTTTATGAACACAGGATATA
Organism: Papilio dardanus tibullus; assembly: GCA_013186455.1. Lineage (NCBI taxonomy): Eukaryota > Metazoa > Arthropoda > Insecta > Lepidoptera > Papilionidae > Papilio > Papilio dardanus. The sequence continues at coordinate 917,240 of QDHC01002701.1, read as the reverse complement.
ACAAGTGAACTCAATAATCACTTTGTTTTAACAAAATTTGAATTTAGAATAGGCCAGATAATAAAAACAAAGTTGAATAGAGACACGTGGTCTACAGTAGTGATAAATAAGTAGTAAGCTATAATTTAGCTTTACAATACAACTGCTGAGGAGGTGTCGTTAAAGGCGTACCGTAGGCGAACAACTTTCTCTTATATGGAACCTTGTTTATATCAATTTTGTGACATTCAGAAATATTTTAAAAACGAATTAAGCAACTGCAGACATGATTGGGACTTCTGATAGTTATTTTTAATCTTGATTGACTAGTTATTAATGAAAATTTATTTTTAATTCATTTACGAGTCATTAAACAGGTTCGGTTTTTTTAAATTGTTTCTGAAAGAGATAATATGGATTAAGTAAGCGATAAAAGAGAATGTAAACGCAACTTTCGTTTCGCAAAGCGTGAACTCGTTCATTTCAATGTTTGTTGACGAATCTATATTACGCACAAGTAAAGTGTGTCCGTGTTTGTAAAAACGTATGGAATAGTTGTCGTAAAATAATTTTTAATGAAGTAAATGTGAGTGAGTAAAGTGTGTTATTTTTATATTAATAAACAAGGTGAGCTAAGGTGTGAAAAGCAGAAAGCATCTGTAAATTTTGCGCTGTTGCGGTTATTTACATAAAAACAATTTCGATTTCCAGACATCGTTCCGCGGTATAGGTAAATGATGATCCATAACAAAAAAAATAAGCTTTTGTATATAAAAATTAAAATATTTTAATTTGCCGCTAGATGGTGTAAATTTTAGGAATTTAAATAATTTAGAAGTATCCCAATAGATGGAGTTAAACACATACAATGTGAAGAGTTTAGATGTAGACCTATAGATGGCAACGTACTGAATTAAATAAAAAAATATATTAACGGTCACATTTTTGGCCAATTCTCTAAAGTAGTCTTTTTCTAAAGTAGTCTCCCGTTTAACTTCTAAACGTTAATTTGTTGATTTACTATAATTATCAATTCTTCTACTTAGACATAATAAATTCATTTTCAATATATTTAAAGCGTGCTTTTTTCTCTTGAATTATATAAATTGTACTTTAATAAAGCTAAATTATAATACCTTTAATTGACTAATAGTAAATTAATAGAAAACATTGTAGAAGATTATGTTTCGGGTTTCGCGTTTACCACTGTTATGTTACGACTGCGTTGTGCCATTATACACGGATCTAAGTTCAGGGTTGGCATTTTGTTGTTTTTTAATTTCATAAATATTTCTCTCTATTAAATCACTAATACAATATTTGACGACTTTTTATGATGCGAATTTAAAGTCGTATTTTACTCGGCAGAACGTCTATTTTCCATTTACCTAGATTAGAATAGAGCATATGAAAAATTCTGCCCAAACTAAGCAACTAGTGACACAACCTTTGAAATCGACATATTTATGTGCAAACATAACCGACTTCACAGAACCAGGTCATTAGGTAATTTGTACAATAATGTATGTTAGATGGCAACTGGCAACCCTAAGTTACTAAGCACGCAATCTTTCCCCAACAAGTTGGTTGAGTTAGACAAGATACTAGTCAGTCAGCCAGCGTGAGTCTCGTCGCTTGCCTTACTTGTGCCGTTGTTGTTTAGAACTTAATATTACGAGGTAAGTTTTTGTTCAATTTATGTGACAATTAAGAAAATTACTTTGGAATAATTTGTTGTTTTTATAGGACTGTGGTGATGTTTTATGTGCTAACGATTAATCGTAAAGCAGGAAAATTTTGATTTAACTGTAAAACTTTTTTACTGTCAGTGCTAGGAGTAAGTGTTTTCTTTTTAATTGTGTTTATAGGTTTTTTGTAGTTTTAATTAAAATGAAAACGGCAACGTTTATTAATACATAATTAACAATGATTTTCCACTTATTTGTTTTACGAAAACTCGCGAGAAAATAAAGTTAGTATTTCGGTAGAGTCCAGCGTGGATTGGGTTCTAAGTAAGTAGCTTAGTCAATTTTAAAACGAATTTAAAATCACTTTTGATAAAGATGATTGAAATATTAATATTGATAAATAACTTCAATTCAACTGTTTGTAGTTTCCAAGGTTATGTGAAACAGGTCGTCATTAAATACCATCGCTACTTAATTGATAAATTAAATTCTATTTCGTAAAGCTTTAGGGTTATCAAATCAAATGTCTTAAAGTCGTGCTAGTTATAAAAATACTAATAATTTCTTAACCAAATGTTACAATGTTTTTTTTTACAAAAATGTTAGCAAATATTAAAAAAACTTTGTGTTTCAAACCTTTCAACTGAGCTTAAAGGTTGTCCTAGCAGGCAATGACGAATACCAACCCACGACCATGTGATCCTCTACTCCTCACTATGAGTCTACTCCTTGCTGTGATATTTCTAAACTCTACAGTCCTTAATCATTTAAATTATTGTCACCAATTAGTAACCTTCTCAGTTATCATTTATTTCATAGACTATCCATACAAATCTTTCCTTTATGGATCCTTTGAAAACATGAAGTTCATCGTTTATTTGAACAAATTAATTACCAGATTAACCCAACTACAGTATGTTTCGTATTTATATAACAATCTATACTAATATTATAAAGAGATAAACTTTGTATTTTTGTTTGTATTGAAATAACTCAAGAACTACTGGGCCGATTTCAAAAATTCTTTCACTATTATAAAGCTACATTATCCCCGAGTAACTTAGGCTATATTATTTATTTCCACGTGGACAAAGTCGCGTACAACAGCTAGTATTATATAAATTTATTAAAACTTCCTTGAGACATTATACACTAATTAATTAAAACACAGCTTAACTCAAGTTTATTTCGACGTAAGTAGTGACTAGTTTCAGACCCGTCGGAGGTCCTTCAGCAGGGTGAGTGGGTTATCGGGATATATTCGCGGACGCGTCACGCCGGTCACGTGTGTGGCCGAAAACATCCCGATAATCTAATCACCCTGATGCAGGACCCCTGACGGGTCTGAAACTAGTCGTTACTTACACTGAAATAAACGTGAGTTAATCTGTGTTTTAATTAATTTACAACATTATACATATGTATTTGTATAATTTGATTACGATTGTTACATTTGGTAACGGTTTGTGAGTTTTTCTTGTATTATCTAACTGTATCGAGTTTTGTTGTTATGTTATATGTTATGTTTCATTTCCGTTTCATTTTGTAACATTATTTTCACTACATTTACGTGATGAATGTTGCACAATATTTACAGCAACTTTTGTATTATTTTTTACGAATATTTACCATACCTTTAAGAGATAGAGTGAATTATCTACTCAGGATATTTGAATGTTCGTGCGTTCTTCCTTTTTTGGATTTTTTGTATTAGCATTTGCTTTACATAAATATTAAAGTAAATACATTACTTCATTCTTCTTAAAAGTTGTTTAAGGTTAATTCTGGACATAAGGCAAGGCGGCAAAGCTTATATTTAAACTCATAGCACTTTTATCCACTTCGTTAGTTGATAAATGCGCTATAATTTTTAAATGGAAATTCTATAGTAACCGCAATACCGGCCAGTTTATTTATTTATAGTACGTTTGCGTTATTATGATTCTGTCGTTTTGTAATTATTGTTTACTTAGAACTTGAAGGTTAGGCACAATTGTGATGCTTCGTAGGTACTAGGTACTTATGTCACGCGAATCATACTGGTTTAAAGTAGAACCTATTAAAGTCTTTATAATTTACTAGCTGTTGTTCGCAACTTCGTCCGCGTGGAATTAAAAAAAATATTATTCGGGCATAATGTAGCTTACTGATAATGAAAGAATTTTTGAAAAAAGCCCAGTAGTTTTCGAGTTATTTCAATACATACAAAAATATAAAGTTTTTCTTATTATAATAATAGTATAGATTTACCTATATAGACTTTTTTTGCATTTTTGTAGTGTATTTAGTATCAGCATTGCACCCGTGCGAACCCAGGGCGCTAAAGTATGTTTCGGTTTATTTTATAAGTCAAGGTTAAGCTAGTGAAAATATTACGACCTCTTTTTGATCTGGTTCATCATTAATTAAGTTTAAGCATTAAATAAGACAGACAAAGTTATGTAATGTTTGAAATAATAAAACATCCGGTTGAAACGGAGCGTAAACTTTCACCGCGTCTGATGAACGACTTCTCTATGAACAATATTTACATTTGTTTTATAATAATGTTAAATTATAGTTGGTTATTCTTGTCTCGAGGGCAAGTTATATAGACCAAATAAAAACGAAAGTGGACGTCGTGTCGTATCAGATAGTTAAGATGTTGGCCCAGCGCAGGAAAGGACTCCACCGACAAGGTTGAAAACCTTAAATTAAAGAAGAAGAATTCTTGTCTACGTTAAATATTGTTAGCGAATTGTCCGTTAAATGGTTTAAAATCTTGCAAATTAAATAAATATAATACATAACTCTTCGGAAAGTATTTTTAATGTAATAATAGGTTAACAATAAGCGGCATGGTTACCCTTTTACAAGATTTTAGGTGTAGGAATTCCATCAAAGTGTAAAAAACTATAGATTACAAACACTAGGCATATTGTACCAAAACTCGTATATCATGTCACAACAATTTTGCGTAAGGCAGTTACGGAATACCTTGCCTTATGCGGTTAGGGGAACCAGTTTGTGATAGTATAACGCTACTCGTATTTTGTACTAAATCCGTATGTTTTTTGGAAAGGGAAATCCAAACGTATCGTATAAATAAATAAAATATAAGTAAATAAATATATTCGCACCCGTAAATGATTTTTAGTGAAACTGTATTGAACTAAATATTCATTAAACATCTCAAAGAGACAAGAGAATTAAACAAATCAGATTTCTATGATTCCTTAGTAAAGCTGGCTATAGATGCTCAGTTTTAACTGCACAGTTAGACGTGTGTAGCCAAAATTGAGGACTTTATTGTTCTATTGTACAGTTCAAGTTTACGTGTTTACGTATTTTAAATGTATAGTTAAAACTGTGCAGTTGAACTTTTGTAGCTGGCTTACCAATGTTCTTGTCCGTATATTTCAAATAAATAAAAAATCAAGTTTACGTAGATTTGGTCAATTTGCGTGGGAGTCGTAAAATTTGCGCTAATACCCATTTTAAAAGGTCCTATTATATCATCATATTTCATTACTATTACGTGAAACACTTCAAAGGTGTGTATTGTATGTATATTGCACATAAGTTTGGACTTGCGTGACACGCTTTGAGTACCCTAGTTCAATTCTGTACTGACTACTGACTGAGTTAAACATGTTTATTACTCGTTTTGATAATGTAACATGAGTTGCGTTAAACATAAAATAAAACGCACACATGGGTACAAGGTAAATAAACCCATGGGATGTATTTCATAATTATACTGGCTGTTGTGGTCAACTTCGTCCGCGTGGAATTCAAAGATATAGTTTATATTAATCTGGGATAATGTAGCTTTCTAACGGTGAAAGAATTTTTGAAATCGGCCAAGTAGTTTAGAGTTATTTTAATACATACAAAAATACAAAAAATCAAAAATACAAAGCTCCTCTCTCTATAATATTAGTATAGATATAGATGAAAACTAGAATGGTCTAGTAAACAATAGTAAAACTTAAGTTCAAATTTTCTGATAATGTTAGGCCGGCTACAGACGTTTAGTTTTTTAATTGCACAGTCGAACTGTACAGCTGTCAGTTTTGTCTATACACGTCAGTTTTAACTGCACAGGCGAACTCTACAGTTAAAACTGTGCAGTGAGAACTGAGCGTTTTTAGCCAGCTCAAAGCTCCCATTTCTTAAAAAAAGTTATATATAACGCTGAGAAAACTGCATGCCATTTTCGCTACATTTACGTGACATCGTTATAAAGGCTTTTGTCACTGTGGCATATTTACTCTATCATAGTTAATTTGTGCTCTTCGTCTTTTAGTTCGGAACACAATGAATTCAGAAGTGAACGAATGGTACAGAGGACGCAATGTCCTCATCACAGGAGCTTCAGGGCTGATGGGGAAGGTGCTTATTGAGAAGATGCTATACAGCTTGCCTGATATAGGCTGCGTCTATGCACTTGTCCGATCAAAACGCGGCAGGACGCCGGAGTCACGCATTGACGAAATGTGGAAACTACCTGTAAGTTAACCAACTATAGACGCATTGAAATTGTTTACATAATTGAAAAGTGAAAACGAACGGATGTTGCTGAAATTTCAACAATGGGTGTGGTGTAGTGTAAAATATATTTGGAAAAACTATATTTTTATGAAAACTGCCAATGATGAAATCCAGTCTCATTTCCAACTACAACGGTTTAAAGGAGAACAAGGTCTTTGTCTAGTTTTATTTAATATTTTGGTTTGAAATTAAAATAATAAAATAACAGATTTAAAATTACCTAACATTTCTGAAATACATGGTTTCATAACTTTAAGAGTTAATATTTAATTTCCAGCTGTTCTCAAGGATAAGAGAAGAGAAACCACATATGATGAAGAAACTAGTTCCCGTGTCTGGCGATATCATGTACGACAATCTAGGAATTGATCCTAAATTACTGGAACAGATTTATAATGAGGTAAGCGAAAAAAAACCTTATATACTTATATTTATTTGGACGGAGCATTTTATTTGTCACCTATTTGTGGATAGACGTAGGTCCAAAATGGTGGTGTTCAAGTCCAAAAAATTAAAGTTCCTTTATTATCAACTTCGTATTATCTATATTTTATTTATATTACATTAGATACTATTAGTGGTACCGATCCTTGTATGGTAAATTAATTAACGGGTGCTACGAGTATTTACGCAGTTCTAGAGACGTAACACCTATTGGGAAATACATGGTAAAGAGAAAGCTGTTAGACTTGTGCGAGTGATAATTATAAGAGACCTCTGTGGCCAAAACTGCGTACTTTGTAACTTAGATATACAGTCAATTATACCTAGTCAATTATAACGATTACATTCATACAGTAATCGTTATAATTGACTAGGTATACATAAATAGTGTTTATGTAGCTAATCTACGCAGTATTAAAATGTTATACATGAAACAAATGTTGTAAAATTTCCAGGTAACTGTGGTCTTCCACTTTGCGGCCAGCCTCCGTCTTGAGGCACCGCTGAAGGAGGGTCTCGAGATGAATACTAAGGGCACCATGAGAGTACTGGATGTAGCCAAGAAAATCAAGAATCTTGTCTCCTTTGTGCATCTTTCTACGGCTTTTTGCTATCCTGATTACAGCAGGATGGCCGAAAAGGTAAAAACTAACAGACTAAAGCTATGATTTATTTACCTATAAGTTTAAAGTATAAACGCGCTAATGTTAGGGATGACTAAGTTTTACACCTGAAACTCAACTAAGTAAAGAAGTTTTTTTATTGCGTAACTTTTTACTTAGAATGTTAATGTTTTCAGGTTCATGAGCCGCCGGCGAACCCTCACGACATGTTGCGAGCTGCGAGCTGGCTGACAGACGAGCAGATGAATATGCTGACGCCGTCCATACTGCAGACGCACGCCAACTCCTACACGTACTCCAAAAGGCTTGCAGAAACTCTTGTCAAGGAGCAATACCCTGATCTACCAGTGTGCGTCGTTCGGCCCAGTATTGGTGAGATTTGAAACTGAAATTTGGTGTAATTTTGATTTTCGATAAAAAAAGAGAAGTGGGCAAACTAGCAGCGGGAACATCGAGGTGATCAACGACGTCGATGAACATTCGCGACACTAGAGGAACTGCAAATGCGTTGCCTGCCTTTTAAAAAGAGATAGGCTCGCTTCTTGAAGGACCCTAATACTAATATATTTTAATCTGGACCGTTGTTGCTTCTATACACATAGAGTATGGCTTTTCTTTAGGGTCTAGTTAACACGATACGACAGATAGGTTCGGTTATTTGAAGAGAGATTCTACAAAGTCATTATCTAGAAAAGTCTTAATGGAACTGTTTCTGTGCTGAGTTTTATTTTATAGTTTAATGTTTAAATTACATCGTTTATTTATTTATATTTATTTAATTAATATTACAGTGACACCTTCTTATAAGGAACCTATAGAAGGTTGGGTGGACAATTTGAATGGTCCGGTGGGGCTGATGGTGGGCGCGGGCAAGGGTGTTATCCGCTCTATGCATTGCATCGGGCACTACCACGCCGAGGTCATCCCGGTCGACATCGCTATCAATGCAATCATCGTCATACCTTACCACGTCACCTCACTTCCCGAAAGGTTTGTTTTTGGCCAAAATATAATTTATAAACATTTACAGTGCTACTTCTATTTTTTCTTTTCGAACTGAACTTGAAGACTAGGTGGCACAGAACGTGTTCTGAGTGCAGCTGATCATTTTATGTCATCTATTTATTTCCAGGAGTCCAGAAATTCCTGTTTTCAACCTGACATCGGGTGATGATAGAGATACAACATGGAAGGAGGTACTAGATGTGGGGAAGGCCACGGTTAGGAAGTACCCTTTCGAAGGCCCCCTTTGGTACCCGGACGGCAACATTCGTCACAACAAGTTCATACATAGCATCTGCGTGTTATTCTTCCACATCCTACCCGCATATCTCATTGACTTCTTAATGCTTATATTTGGACAAAAAAGATTGTAAGTATTTGATAATTCAAAATTCAAATTTGAGTTTTATTTGAAATTTTGAAAGTGCCCTAAATTAGAGATAAGTTAATACAAAATGTGTGAAATAATTGTGTGTTTTATAATTGAATTGTGGTTTTTCAGTATGGTACGGATTCAAAATCGCATATCAGTTGGGTTGGGAGTTCTCCAATATTTCACAACACGCGAATGGTGGTTCGACACACACAATTTCAAAGCATTGTCTACTCGCCTCAATGCTGTCGACACAAAGAATTTCCCGATGGACTTGAAAATAATCGAAGTGGAACCTTACATCGAAAGCTGCATGTTGGGAGCTAAAATGTTCTGCTTGAAAGAAAAACTCGAGAATCTTCCTAAAGCAAGACTACAAAACAACATGTAAGTAAAATTATAATTTCGACAGTAGGTATACCAGCTTACTGGGTTGGTAAGAAAATAGTTAATAAAGTTTTATGTTTGAAAATTTATTCCTGTGTCGATTTGTTTCAGACTCTACGTGCTTGATCTGTTGGTGTCTGCTTTTGTCTTCTACCTACTGCCTTTATATTTGTTAGCTACATACATTGAGCCTTTCAGAATGATCCTCTCGTTCGGAGGTCCTTTTGTAAGATATCTACCACTTGTGGGCAAAGCTGTGTTTGCTGAAGGATAGAATTGTGTTAACAGATTGTTTATGTAAATAATATTGTAAATTTCTATATCGATACATTTAACCCTTAAATGCATGACGATGTATATGTACATCAGTATACCCTTACATCGTCCTTACTCCTTGTGTACTTACCCATTTAAATATATTCACTCGTAGATGAACCCTGGCTATATCATCATCATCATCACATCAGTGTTTTCTTCTTTACGTAATATACATTTTAGAAAACAAAACAATCTTTATTTTTCACATAATCTATGTTTAGTTATCCACCGGTTTCAATTTATTGTATTTAAAAAGAAAAATCATGCATTTAAGGGTTAAAGGGATTAGTTTTTTTTAGACATTATATTTTTGTAGTAATATATCTGATATCAGATTTTTAGACGTAAAAAGAAATATTCGAGGTTATTTTTTAACATGGATCTAAAGAATTCAAGTCATTATATTAATAAATGATAAACATCTTTCTAATTAATATTATTGTTTTTTCATCATCCCGCACTGGGCCAGAATGGTTGACTATGGCCTAATCACCCCCCTTAGGGTAGGCTCAGAGCCCCTCGGTGGGGACGTATAGTGAGTAGGTGATGGTGATGATATTATATCATCTTAGCACCCCTCTGTGTTGACTAATGGCATTAAAATAAATACAAATTCAAAGTAATGAACCTCAGAAAACTGTTACACAAGGACTTTATTAAAAATATACAATAATTATCACAAAATTATTTACATAATCAAAAGTTTCCATTGACAAAAGAAAACAGAAACAGATTTAGGAAAAGAAAGGCTGACAATGTTTTTGAAGAGGAGTTAAAACTAAACCTAACCACTAAACCGATCATCCACGTAGCCAAATAATTCATTCTCATGTTCACAGATAAAATAGCATTCAGCGTCACAACTGATGCTTGTCAGTGAGCCATCGTAGGTCATAGCACCGCACTCTTTGTCACCGTTTATATCATCTTGTTCATCTCCAGCCCATTTGTTGTAGCCGTTTTTATCGACGTAGTTATCTGGAAAAAAACATTGATGAATAATGTTAAAAATTTGGCGGAGGAAAATAAATAAATCGGAGAAGAAATATCAAAGAAACAAAACTTTATCGATACCGTAGTGTTTTATCAAGTGTAGAACCTCAATAACACGTGGTCCCATCCCATAGTAAAGGTTTTTATTAAATTCTTTAGTATTGTATTAATTGTGGTAGTAGTTAACGAAACTTCAAACATCCACTAAACTTCCAAACTTTACAAATTACTCTCTTACTAAAACTTCTGTTTTGAAAGGGATCTACCGTCTTTTGTGTTTTCTGGGTTATGTATTTGATTAGCCAGTTCAATTGTCAGTAGGACAAATGGTTCAATTTATTTATATGGGATGGGGTTGGTATAATAATATAGTATTATAACATAGATATAAATATGTGAAAGAAAATACCAAGAATAGTTTTCCATCCAATTTTTTTCTTCATATTCTTATTAAATCCTAAAGCGATAGAATTACATGAATTCGGTGTAATATAATTTGTGCTGAATGCATCGCCGGTTAACAGCGACAAGTGTTCTGCTTCGGTTTCAGTGTTGATGATGGCAAGGTAAGATTGTTCGATGTCGCACACTAGCGCCGCCTCGCTCCATGTTGCGGGAGTCGTGTGAAGCTTGTAGCAGCGTGATGTCTCATCATTATAACGGTATTCTGACATAATATAACACTACTTTTATTTTTTACAAAATACGAATGAAGCCAAGATATGAATAAAAAATGAATCAATTGTTAAATGAAACTTAAGCAGTATTTTCCTATAAGAAACGTTATTTGGAGAATCAAAAGTGGTTTTTATTTTGAAAAAAATTGCGTAATGTTACATTAACATAAACGCAAAGGGTCCTCGGAGACTACCTTCTTTTATTTTTTTTAAATAAAAATTGTTTATGATAACATCAAAGTCCTTACCCAAGTCAGGCATGTTACAAAAATCGTTCCATTTGACAGATGCTTGAGTTTTTTTGCATATAAAGTGATAGTTTTTGTCACATTTATCATCGTTTAATGTACCATTGAGAGCCATTGTTAGGCAGTGTTCGTTACCATCGCTGTTGTTAGGCTCGCCTTGAGCCCAATTGTTGTACACATCCTTTATTGAAACTCCTGTAAGTCAAAAATTGATTTTTGATTACACATGTAGTTATATTTAGAATTTTGAGGTTATATTTATCTTTCAACAAGCTAAACATAAATTAAGTATACGATTTTTTTGTGCTCTGACACAAGAAGCCACTTCGAAGGTACTCATCTAAGGCACTCATCGCTAATGGGAAAACTTATGAAGCATGTAATCGGTTTCTCAATCGGAAAACCCCAAAAAACTAAACACACGTTAGTAGGTATTTTCCTGTTTTTTTAATTTATTTATTAGAACCACCAAGAGATTAAATTATAATACTATTACCGAATCCATCTACCCCCACTCAGGGAACTAGCACCACCCTATATAAACCAGTTCTTGCCAAGCCTTGCAATCAGTCTGCTCGTGGCTTTCGTTCGTGACAGTTGTCATTTTGGTTCTGAAGCTCATTATAATAGTAGTTTGGATTATAGTTCCGAAACTCGTTACAATTATTCGTTTAGAGTAATGTTAAAAGATCATCAATTATATTTGATCGAGTCATTAATAGATAAAGTACCCTCGTTTAGTGGCTTCCTTTTTTTTTTAAATCAACAACACTTCTGATCGATAATATCAGAAGTGGGATCATACTTCGCGCCCTATAGAATGAAAAATTTCGAGACGCCGATCTTTAAAAAGGCTTTGCAATCGATTCTCAGTTAACTTTTAACTACCAGTTAACTTTTTATGGAAATACCTGACATTTTCGGAGTTTTTGTAAAGTGACGAATACAAATTCAGATCTTTACTTGAGAGTTTAAGAGTTAACTTTTTATGGGAATACCCGACATTGCTAACATTTTTGTTAAATGGTGAATGCAAATTCAGATTATTACTCAAAAAGAGTTTAAAGTTAACTTTTTTCGGAATACCCTGCATTGGTAACAATTTTGTAAATTGACGACTACAAAGTCAGATGATTGCTACTTGACTGATTATGCTCAGTGATCACTTCTTCGACTTTGCATTGTGCGTGTACCTACGTATGGTTTTCGAAACGATGATCTGGTTTTCTATCAACAGAAAGATCAAATCCTGATTATCATTAACGACATTTTCAGGTTGTATGTCGTACATGATGTTTTCGAAACTTTCTAATTAAAAGAAGCGTTCTTTTCTTACAGAAGTTTAGGATTTCAATCGGTTTATTAGAAAGTCAGGTGAGGCCGAGTCGTGATAAGATTAAGGCCATAATTCACTGATGTTTCAGAACCAAAAACTTTTAGGCAATTACTGCCTACATAGCTGCTTTTACCTGGTGGATTTCAGATGGAAATTGGATCAGCAGGTTGTCCATGAAGACATCGTGCAGAGTTTGACAAATAACCATATGTTTGTTATTAATTTACCTGACTTGCCGATTGAAGTGCATACTGTGGCTAGCCCATTGGCTTTGGGACTGTAGTAAGTAAAGTCCATGACGAAGAACGCAAGTGAGTACCTATTTGCTAAAGGAAATTAAGGCAAATGTAAGTGCGTAAGTGAATAGTTGCTGTTGCCTTTTAAAGGTTTAAACTTTACTCCATGATCATCAGGATGCTGACTAAATCAAACTACGTTTCACCGATGTGGATGGAGTTTTGGATTGGTACACCATGTATTGTCAGGATTCTGACGAGTTTAGACTACGTCTCACTAATGTGGTTTTAATTTTTAGTACGCCGTGTAATGTCATGTTGCTGACGGATTGAAACTACGTTTCACAATTTGAGACGCTGGAGAACTAGACCGTGTGTTCTCAAATGTCATACCATTTATCGGTACTTCAACCTCAGCGTACTGTTCTTAATCTACTACGTGTCGTCGTCTACTAGCTTCTTGTGGGGATAGAAACAGCCAACTCCAAACCGCAATCAAAACAATTGGCGAGTTCCTTTCTGATTTTGTGAAGCCCAACAGTAATAGCATGAACTCCAATAGTGCTGTTCACCATGTTAGAAAACCAGGCGGTTATCAATTTCTTAACAGCGAATTTAAAAGGAACAATAATAATGTGTCGCATTCATAATAGCACAGGGCACTTGCCGCATCGGCGCAGTCGCAAGACTTTTGAAAGACACCGAAGACGGAGTCAAATGTTGTTATTTCTAAATCTGTACCTTCTACTGCGGATTTCGCGATTGACTTGAAGAAGTGCACATTTTCGTCCACGGAAGTCGAGTATCTCGGATAGCTAATCGGACAGGGTCAGGTACGACCGAGCTCAAATAAGATAGAGGCACTTGTTAAAACTTCAAAGACAACAAATGTACGAGAAGCCCGTCAGTTCTTAGGATTAGCAGCATACTTTCGGCAATACTTTGCTGGATATTCGTCCAAAACCGCTTGCATTTCTAATTTCTTTAAGAAAGGTATGCCGTTTAACTGGGGTGTACAACAGGATGCTTCTCGTGAATATATTCTGCAGTGCCTAACGCACGAACCAAACTTAGCAATTTTTGATCCTAAGTTGCCTACGGAATTGCATACCGATGCCAGTGTTGTGGGACTTGCCGCCTTGCCGGAAGAGGGTAATTGCCTACTATTGTCGAGCTACTCAAGATGCCGACCTACATAATTTTGCGTATACTTCCACACCATCGTTACCAGGTGGCACTTCTCGCTGGTTCTTATGACAAGAGGACGCAGGCAGTCGCCCAACATAAGTTGCTGTGCTGCGCTATGAATGGACCCCGGAGACGTGCAGCGCTTTCTTTGAATCTGATAGGTAATGGTTGAGGTGGGCACTAATGTGCTTTACTTCCCATTCTTCCAAGGTTGAGGTGGGCACCTATGTGCTTTACTTCCCGTTTGTTTGAGGTTGAGGTGGGTACGAATGTACTTTACTTCCCGTTTCTCGTAAGGTTGAGGTGGGTACGAATGTACTTTACTTCCCGTTTGATTTCGTTTGATCTTCAACTCGGGACATCAGTGATATGAGTTATAGTACGATCAACGCAACAAAAACCGCCGAGCTTTGCAGAGCGCGCTTGCATAACGCCTGAGCCGTGCTTGTCGTCGATCGCTCGATCTGTGCTAACCTTCAAGTAGCGCGCCTGTCGTCGAAAAGAGTACGAGCCAGTAGTGCTTCTGTCTACCTGACTTACACCCAAGTCGCGCCGTTGAAGGATTTCCTATCGAAGGAGTCCGGAAACGGACCCTCACCAGGTTTTGTCAGGTTTACCTGTGGGACTCCGCAATTCACCTTCCTTAGATGACGTAAGACATCCCGACCCACGTATTGGATACTTCTGGCCTGGCCTGGTCTGGTCTGATCTTATCTGATCTGGTATGCTCCAACTGTACGCTGTAAGTAGAGGGGCACGCGGTGGTGCACCAAGGCCTCTCGTGACACAGCTTGCTGCGACTGTTCCCGGACATACAGGATCGCATCTACAGTTGATCGCTTTTGCCGGAAACCGAACTGGCTATCCGATAGGTCTGGTTCCACCTGTTGTAGATGCTTGTGGACGCGGTCTGCAATTATTCGTTCAAATAATTTGCCCGCCTCATCCAACAGACAAATGAGCCGGTACGCCGAAGGGGAATCTACGATCCTGTTTTGCTTCCGTATGAGAACTAACCTTGCCTCCTACCAGCTCGTGGGGGGGGTTTCAGATCTGAGACGGCTGTTCGGAGTCCGTTTGGGTCTCTCCTCAGGACCAACGGTGGGCGCTGTCGCCCAGGCCCGACCTGGAATTCCATCTGGACTTGTATCATACGACGCTATCGTAAAAGGAAGAAGTACGTCTTGGTTCCGAAGAAAAAGGGTATTAACGATTTCCGCCACGAAGTTTGGATCCAAAGTCTCTGTTAACGGTGAGACCCACGGTCATAACTTACCCGGTACCGGTTTGCATGGGCGGCCCCGTGGGTCCCTGTCCGGTCCTTCGGGGGGTTCACGCCGGGACCAGTTTTCTCGGTGGGAGCCTGTGGTGTTTTCGTGGTCTGCCTGTTCGCATCGCGTGCACTTGCTGCATCGTCAGCGGAGGCTTGTCTTCGTCTGCGAGTCCTGGTGTGCTGGCGCCGGGGCCGCATGCATTCGTTGCGCAGCTGCGCGGTGTCTTCCGATCGTCGGTGCATGGCGTTGGGCTTGGAGTGCCCAGCCCGTGGCATTGCGACGTCACATATAGCTGCCATTGTTTTTTGTAGTCGGGACGCTTCATTTTCTGGATCGGGCAAAACAGCCTCCGTTCCATCTACTGCCCATGTCGCGGCAATGGTAGCGGCCTTCAGCAGATCGCTATTGAGACCCTTAACGGACCAACGTCGTGAGCGGCCAGCATAGTTTTAGCGGTTGCTGCCAAGAGGAGACTGGATTGTTACGTCAAAGACGATATGACGGAAAGAGTTACTGCGTCTTTCGCGACTTTCCAACCAGTAATCATACGTACAGCCGAAGGTGTCGCCCACGATAAGTCGACTATTGACTCTCCTTGCCAACGCACACCGGTACTGACGGATCCTTGATTCAAGAGTCGGAGTCGGTCTAAGCCAGCCGCCCAATCCTGAACCAACCTTCCCCTCGTGTGATATCTCTTTACTTTTTCCATGTAATGAGTCCGTGGACGGACTCTGATCAGGAGATACCTTTTTGATTACTTTTTTTGCGATAGGCTCGTGGACGGAGCCGGGTCAGAAGAGACCTACTATGGAAGAGAGAGATCTACTATGAAATTCGAAGGTAGTCAAATGAGAGGCTATAAAAGGAAGACACAAGCTGCTTCTCTAGGCAGTCTTGTTTCGGTCGACGAGGCGAACAGTCGCCTTTCTGCTGCAATAAGTAATCAGTATTGACAAGTGTTTTTGTTAAAGTTATTTGGCAGTCTTCGTCTATTCGTCGTAGCGTTTGGTTGTCCTTCTACGACAGTCTCTTTTTGTTCTTCTTGGAGAACCGTGGTCATGCTTGAGCAGTCTTTGGTAACAGAAGAAGCGGACGAGGACGTTCCGCCATCAGGAACGGCCGTATTACCGAATCCATCTACCCCCACTCAGGGAACTAGCACCACCATATATAAACCAGTTCTTGCCAAGCCTTGCAATCAGTCTGCTCGTGGCTTTCGTTCGTGACAGTTGTCATTTTGGTTCTGAAGCTCATTATAATAGTAGTTTGGATTATAGTTCCGAAACTCGTTACAATTATTCGTTTAGAGTAATGTTAAAAGATCATCAATTATATTTGATCGAGTCATTAATAGATAAAGTACCCTCGTTTAGTGGCTTCCTTTTTTTTTTAAATCAACAACACTTCTGATCGATAATAATACATTTACACAGAACAGCTAACAATTTTATCACGATATATAATTTAACCTAATTAGAGATAGTTACATCAAGAAATATTTTAAACAACGGCAACATACCAAAACAACTAATACACTAGAAATAAACATAAAAAACAAATAATAATAAGGAAAAGATAAGAAAGAAATTAACTTAAATCAGATCCTATGAGATATTTTTTAAATTATGAAACTTTGAAAATATATCGATTCATTTAATCCATTTAATAATGCTAGTGGTATTTTCATAATAGTGCTAGTATTGAATATGCAAGTAACATAATTGCCACTAATTACTTAATTTTACCACTTATTTTAAAATAACTTACCATCCACAGTTCTATAGACTTCAGTGGCAACTAAATCCGAAACGCCAATGTATATAATATCAACCCCGTTAGTTGTATTCCAATAATTAGTAATAATTTCAACCTCGTACTGGTCCTCGGGGTAGAACAGAGTCGCCCCTTCCAACTCACATCTCTTTCTCGCTTCTTCCCATGTTCTACTTGTAGTATGTATTTTATAAAAACTCTGCATGTCTTCTATAAATCTATAATCATCTCTGAAGAAATTTTTATCCGTCTGACCTTAAAATATGGATAATGTAAATTAAAATCGACTTTACTTGTATGATTCTATCTCTATTTCTGTTAATTCTTTTCGTCCAACTCTGTTAGGAGATTTTGTTCTCATGTTATTTAAGAAGTTACTTAAGAACTTTAATCTCTACTTAAGAAACTTGAGATAATACTAAATAAGTAGAATTTATTATATTATGTTCTAAGTACATTAATGAATTAATAATGTAGTAGTAGTAGTAGTTAGACCCATGATGGACCCCATTTTTCCTCAACTCCACGACTAGCGAGTCTTTTGCGTGACTTCACAAATATCTTTGAATTTCTTCGCTGATATGTGCAGGTTGCATCACGATCGTACGAAATGATTATTAATGTATTATTCATAATAATACCACATCTCATCTCAGCATATGAATCGCAAAATAATAGTAAAAGTGATATTTATTTTACAATGTCATCAAAACTTCGAATTCGATTTAAGTGAAATGAAATTGAATGCTTCATTATATTAATTTCATTCTTAGACAGAGCATATTCCTTAATATGTATATTTAATCTACACTAATATTTTAAAGAGAAAAACTCTGTATTTTTGTATGTATGTAAATAATTCAAGAACTATTGGGACAATATCAATAATTCTTTCACCATTAGAAAGCTAGATTATCTCTGAGTAACATAGGCTGTATTTTTTAATTCCACTCTGACGGAGCACAGTCTGTAATTAATAAAAATATACTTACAGAAAACATTAGTAAATAAAAAACACACGCAAAATGTCACTACACAGATACGCATCATATTGAAGTTGAATACGACTAAGTACTAAAAACAAGTTGAAATACTGGCAAGAGGAAAAATTATAAACGTATATATGTTGTGCATAAAAACTGGATTGACAGGATATATGATATATGACCATTGAACTTTGCTGGACGTGTGTGTGTGTGTGTGTAAACTTCGCTTTGACTTCAAATAGTACAAGACGTACTCGTAAATTGTAAATTAGGCGCCCATTCGTCGCTTTTTGGTCATGATTAGTTTATTTGATTTTAAAAACTAGTTGTTGTGCCCGACTTCGTCTGATATCCTCGAAAGCTCTTCCTGAAAAACAAACAGACTTTTGAGTTCCTTTACTTTATACAGAATTAACTATTTTAGATAGAACTCTAACAATATTAAAGGTGGAGACTACACCTTAAAAATTATACAACTCTAAATTTCTTAGTTCATTCATACATCGTTAATTCCTTCAATTCAATGACTTAGCGCTGACACTTTTTAAGACACTTTTTCCAACACTATCATACTGTTTTCAACGAAGCATCTGACGTTTCATTTTTCATTTCATATTTACTAAAACATTTTCCAAATAACACCATGACTTATAAAATACATTATCACCAGCTCACTATACGCCCCACCGAGGGGCTCGGAGCCTAGCCTAAGGTGTGTTGTGACTAGGCCATAGTCAACCAAGCTGGCCCAGTGTGGGTTTGTTGACTTCACACATACCTTGAATTTCTTCGCCGATATGTGCAGGTCGCATTACGATGTTGTCCTTCACCGTAAGAGCGTCGGGTAAATATGTACATATGAAATTCGAAAATGGAAAACATATTGATACATGGCAGGATTCGAACTCGGGACCTGCAGATAACAAGTCAAGAGCTACACCACTGAGCCACCGACACTCTTATAAAATACCTGACTATAAATAAAAGTTATAAGCTCTTTAAAATATAATATGTATGTCTTTGTAACGCTTGATTATAATCTTTATCAGAATTAAGTGAACTATGCAGAGCAAGATAAACAGTCACTGCTTAGTGGCACCAAGTAGTGTTCTGTGACCTTAATGCGTTACGTAAAATTATTTAAAAAACATCGGTGCCTTATTCGCAAGTTAGAATTATTCAGTTTCTCATTTAAAATTCAAGGTTATATTTGACTGAGAATCACATTTGGATTACAAAATGAATAAAAATCGTACATACCATCAATACTTTTAAAATTTCCCGTCGCATCATCGAGGGAAATCCCAACAAATATGGCGGTTATCACAGCCTGTGTCTTATTCCAGAATTGCAATAAGACTTTTAGCTCATTTTCATCTTTAGGATAAAAAAGCGATGCTCCTTCTATTTAGCAGTGCCATTTTGCTTTTTCCTAAATTTTTCTGATTGTCACAAATTTGTAATAATTATTTGTTCCCGATAGAAACGTGTAATCGCTTCTAAATAATTCTTGAGTGTATCCTTAAATATTATTTTTATTTATTTCTTACTTAAAAAATACCTACAGTATTTTCACTTTAAACTTACTTTTAACAAATAAGATACAGATAAATAAGGGTAAAAACATAATTTGAACTTGTATGTCACAAGCGTCCGTTTCCTCTTACTTAGCCACAGCAAATGTGAATAGCTTCGATTTGTCTCGTGTTCGATATCGTAGGTTAATAAGGTCTTATATGTATACTAGCGACCCTTTTTTTTTTTTTTTAAACGTCAGGAAATGCATTTATGCACCTCTACGCCGGGCGTGCAATGGCGTAGAGAGTGTGGGACTCGCCGGCCACAGAAGGTGACCGTAATACCCACTAAAACCTGACGGCCCTCACACGTATTACGGCGGGGTCGCGGGCACTGTTTAATGTCCGCGACAATGTATACTAGCGACCCGCCCCGGCTTCGCACGGGTGCAATACTGATACTAAATACAATACAAACATGCGGAAAAATGTAATTTTCGACATCATATTAAAAACCTCTAAATTATCAGTGTTACTCTACTATATTGTAAATGTATTTTATATGAAAACCTTCCTTATGAATCACTCTATCTATAAAAAAAACCGCATCAAAATCCGTTGCGTAGTTTTAAAAAATCAAGCATATAAAGGGACAAACATAAGAAAGCGTTACTGTTTTATACTATGTAAGGATAAGGATGAACAATTTATGCTTTGGGCTTATTTATATCTTTTCTCGATTTATATTGATAAATGAAATACCTACATACCTCCTTGATTACTTGTGCGGATTTTTTTCATTTTCTAGGAATTTTTCCTGTTCAATCAAGCAGGTAATTAGGATTCTTATTAAATTTAACAGCTCACTGTAAGACAACTCTTCTGATTCTCTCGTCTTTTAAACAGATTTGGATGGAATTTTTTCATTATATTAAAATGTGATAAAGGTAAATAAAACACAATAAAATAGCAACTTAAATCTCCATTCCACGCTGATGACGGTGTGCATGCTATTGGATCCTTTATTTCCTTAATAAAGTTTTAAAAATAATGTAACAGTAGTTAGTTAACTACTGTTACATTATTTTTAAATAAGTAACTTTTTAACTTTTCTTACCTCAGCGTCAAAGCAACGAACTTTATAATTTATAGTTTAATTATACACATAGCACGAAGCAAATTTCAAAAAATCTTGTAAATGTTTTAGCACAATGTTATTACAACAAATAGCAAACGCCAATCGATGTAGGCTTTATCATTCGTAAAGATTTCCTTACATTAATGTTTTATTTTAAATAGTTCACACTTAGCCCCTTCGAATTTAACTATCTCCTGTTTTCATTTTAATCTCTTCCGAACTTGTCATTCAATATACTGAGAAGTTTGTTTTCTCGTTCACATATAAAGAAGCATTTGACCCTTTCGCAGCAGATGTCGTTGAGATGTCCGTTGTAGAACATGGAGCCGCAGCGCTCGTTCTCACCGCCGTCGGGCTGATTGTCACCCCACTTAGCGTACCCTGCCTGCTCCAGTGTCTCTCCTGGATCACGAATAATATTTAAAAGACCAACATAAAAGTATTTCCGAATCACAAGCGTTAACTTTTACACTCCCAAATATCAGTAGTTTAAAGTATTCATTCATCAGACTCGAAGCTGTATATTTGTATACCCGTACGACTGGTCACTACTGTATAGTAGTAACGAACCTTCAATAAATCAAACTTACCCATAATAGATTTCCAGTCATCTATATTGTTGTCGTATCTAAATCCTAAATGTACGGTACCGGGTAAGTACTTTCCCTTCGCTTTGTTTTTAGGCGCGTTAGCAGTAATATTGACGAGGTGGTCCACTTCCTCCTGTGAGTTGGGGATAGCGAGGTACGCCTGCTCTGCATCGCACGCCTCCACCGCGTCTTTCCAACTCAGCGGTCGTAAGTGGAACTTGTAGCATCTGCCCAAATCTTCGTTATATTTGTAATCTGAAACATTCACCATCACCAGCTCACAACACGTCCCCCCTAAGCCACTACATAACAGCTACCCTAAGGGGTTAATAGGCCATATTCAACCACGCTGGCACAGTGCTTGATGCTTTCCTTTGACGTTAGAATGTCGGGTAAATAGGTACATATGAGATAATCAAAAAATCACATTTATACATTGCAAGATTCGAACCCAGAACTTGCAGAATTAGAAATCAAGTGTTTAACCCGTGAGCCACCGACGCTCTGAAACATTAGGCATGAAATTTTATCAAATGCTTATAGCAATACTAACTTCAAAAAGTTTTAGGATACAATTTTAATCTTCATTTGATGTTTTGGAGTTTCTTTAAAGAGTAGTGTGGTTTTAAAAATTATTCGTTGTACTCAGCAACAGCATTTCTTGTAAAACGTGAGAATATGTAAAGTATACCCATGTATGGACTGTTGCATGCCTCGTTCCATTTCCTTTCCACTTCTATTTTAATCTTTTTACATATAAATGGAAGTTTGTTGGAACATTTAGCGTCATTGAGGGCGCCATCTCTGCGCATCTCCACACAGTCTTCTTCGTCGTTGAAGTTATCCGGTTGGCCTGGAGCCCATGCGTTGTATACATCTCTTAATGCGTCTCCTGTAACATTAAACTGCATATTTACAACAAAAACTTTGTAAACATTCAACATTCACAAAACACTGAGGCTTCACTGAGGCCAGACAATGAATTATCGCTAGACGCAATTTAAACCAGTCAAACACGTCACTGTGACTGTTAATACCTTAGAGCATTTAAAAATGCTCTGATAACCTTAGGTTCATTCATTCGATATGTTTGCATATTCACAATCGATCGGTAACATCTAAGACGTTACTTAAAAATGTATTTCTTTCAATGTAACGGGACTGTTCGGGAGAAGTTTCTCACCGTTTACTGTGATGAATACTCCTTTTGTAAGATAGGACGATATCCCGATGTATACTGACGGTACTGCAGACAGGGTTTTATTCAAGTGACCGAGAACCAAAGCGGCCTCTAGGCTCAGCTCGGGAAAGAACAGAGACGCGCCTTCGAGCAAACATCTTTTCTTTGCGTTTTCCCATGATCTAGGTATCGTGTGTATTTTGTAAAAGCTGTTCGTCTCCTCGAAATATGTATAATCGTCTCTAAAAAATGATTCCCGTTTTTGTCCATCTGAAATTTACGTTATTGATCAAAATGTAATTTATATTGAAATATTATGAATTCCCAATGTTTTATTTGTTATTTTATGTAGGTACTTACCGGTGGCTTGTAACACTGACTTTATGAACAATAAAATGAATAAATATTTAATATGAGCCATACTTCTCGTATGTTACAGACCGGATCGTAACGGTGATAGCGTCCGTCTGCCGCGAGCTACTTGATCCGAATGAGTAAGAAGAAATAACAAAATTAAACAGGAAAATCCGCAACTCATACGCAGAATATGCTTTTGTATTTTATTCGTTTTTTTTCTCAAATAGATAAGCAGCGGACATTGGCTTTATCGTACTTAAGCATATATTCATTAATTTTAATTGGAATTGCGCTGGTTTTAATAACATCTTGATAGTTTGTTTAGTTTTATAATTTGGATGATAATTCACCTTTTATCTATCTCATAACTTGGTTTTACTTTAAATGTACGCTGATGCAATAGTTAAATGTCTTAATTTCTTCGCCTCATGCACTTTTCAAGTTCTACTTTCATACCCATGTAAGTTTTGTTATAGAGCATATAAATATAGAGAGTCACATGGACTTTTAAGTCTACGAAATATTAGCTCTAGTCAGGATATTTGGAACACGCTATGACTTAAAGATAGTGTTTTCTTTTTTATATTAAAAAGTAGCAAACGAGCAAGCGGTCACCTGGATTCGCTGAAATAGCGAAGCGACCGCTGCCCATGGACATCCGCAATTGCAGATGCGTTGCCTACCCTTAATCTTCGGTGAAGGATACACACAGTAGGAGGATAATTTTTCTCCCTATGCGTCCCCTCCTCCGGAAAATCCACTTCCCCTTCCCATCATTTCCTTATAGGAAAAGGATAGGAAAGGAAAATTGATTATAATTAGGCCTCCGGTACCACACTCATCGGACGAAATACGGAATTGCTTCCGTTTCACGCCTGTCTTTTGTGTGGTCGTGGTATTTCACAGGGCGAGCCGGCCAATTCGTGCAAAGGATGTTATTGCGGGCTCTGCCACTGAAAAATATGTCCTTATTTAGCAGTAGAAAACACAATGGGTAAATAAAGTTTTATTAAAATAAATAAATAGAATATTGAACATATGCGCTGATCCAACTTTATGACGGCTCGTAATTTCATACGAGAGGCTTAACTGCAGCTAACCACGAGCGTTCATATAGTTTGAATCACACAATGAACAAAGTATCTGACACAGTTTTGATTAATCCTATACTTCGTTGATTTTATCATCAATCATGTTTGGTGATCTGTTTTCTTTTTCACATATAAAGAAACATCTGTGCGCGTCACAGTTTATGTCATTGAGAGATCCGTCGTAGAACATTGAGCCACATTTCTCGTTGTCGCCACCGTCGGGCTGGTTGCCGCCCCACGCCGCGTAGCCTGCCTGCTCCAGTGATTCACCTACAATAACATCATGTAAAGTATACCAATAAAACTATTAAAAATAGAAACAAGGGTCCTGCATGATATAATTTTAAACGGTGGTTTTTGTAACATGCCTGTGAATGTTTTCCAATCCTTTTGAATCTGATCGTAACTGAATCCCAGATGGACAGCTCCGCGTAAGTGGCTGCCTTGTACGCTGTCCTTGGGTGCGTTGGCGGTGATGTTGACGAAGAGTGCGGCCTCCTGCTGCGAGTTGGCGATGGCCAGGTGCGCCTGCTCCGCATCGCACGCCCCTACCGCGTCTCTCCATGTCAGCGGGTGCAAGTGGAACTTGTAACATTTACCCAGATCCACGTTGTATCTGTAATCTAAAAAGATTGTTAGGATGTACTATGTTCCACCTTCACAAGGTGGTATTGCCTCACGCGATATACACGTAAAATAATATAGTTGTGCGTACTCTTTGCACAACGTGACCCCTCTGTTCGAGCGCCACCGACAGACTGCCCGATGACAGCCTCCTCCGCCATGAAACAGTAGACATACTGACAAGCAAGTCGGAAGTCAGTATCATGTGTGTTTGTTACCACATCACTCCAGAATAACTTCATAAATCTTGATTTAATTAAGCACGGAGATAGATTACACTACAGAATAAGATTATTCAATGTAAATACTTTAATTCAAATTGTTTTAAATTTCTAAGCTGATAACTATAGCTATTAATATGCATGCAGAAACTTTCATTCGTACCTAAATGAGGTGTGTTGCATTCTTCGTTCCATTTCAGGGCTTGCAAAGTTTTCTTGCAAATAAACGGAAACCTATTGGAGCATTTCACATCGTTAAGTGTTCCATCTGTGCGCAACGTTACACAGTTCTCTTCGCCATTGTTATCATTCGGTTCACCAGGACCCCATACGTTGTAAATATCTCTAACTGCGACCCCTACAAAGTATTAAATTACACAAGTGCTATTATGGATGGAATATGAACTATTGCCGTATTTGATTCATACATTTCTTTAGAACAGCAATTGGAAAAAAAGATTCGCAATCTCTGCTTTAGAAAATCCTAAATTTTCCCTAAAACAGCTTCATTTAAGACCAGTTTTATCTATTAGTCTCAGCAATATGCTAATTTTGGTTACGGGAAAGTGCCTTATTATTTTCCTCATACACCATTTAATTCATTATAAAAGTTTATATATTCATAATACATGCGTCATTTATATGAGTATGACATATAATAAACAGGAATATTAAGAATAATATATTATGGAAATATATCAGATCAATAGTGTGCTGATGTAATACATTTTTGTGCGAATTTACTAAAATGTTAAATATGACGAATAGTTCATCCGGGATCTTTAAAAAGAACTGAGGTTGACGTTTTATTAAAATGTTCATGTTCATAGAAAGAGAAAGATATAGAAGTAGCAATAGCGTATACGGTTGAGGGACAAAACATGCCTTAGATACGTCATACGTATGTTGTGTGTGCATCACTTTACGGCTTTAAACCAATAACATCATGTCTCAAGCCTTTGTCTGGGACGTATGAAAAAATAGTTTACCGAAAATACGGTTGGAGCGCCACAATACTATGTGATACGTCACATTATTTGGGTCTTATTTCAAGACCCAAACAAACAAAATCGCATACGGAGAAAGGTACAAAAGATCTATGTCACTGTCTTTGTCACGTTACGGAAATTTCGTATAAATGTGTCACAGTCGCTGTCAGTTTGACATATGTCATGTTGGATCTGCTTCTTTTAATCTATGTTCATGTTGTAATCTATTAGATCAACTCACGTTCTTAATCTGATATACTAGTTTTGAATCAAAACCCGTGTACCAAAAATTTTAAACCGTTTACCATTTTCAAATTTATATCCGCGTAAACAGTTCTCTACCATTTTTGAACAACGACTATTGCGTGCGAACTACTTCTTACTATTATTGCACTGGTACGTGCAAAAGAACTGCTAATTCGCTCAACATTATAAGACAGATGCTTACCATCAACAGTCATGAATACACCTTTAGCAAGAAGTGAAGATATTCCAATGTACACCCAGCCTATGGTGGGCTGTGTGTTGTTCATATGATCAAGCACCATATTGGCCTCGTTCTCGTCTTCAGCATAAAATAGCTTAGCACCCTCGAGAGAGCATTTTATTTTTGCTTTTTCCCATGTCCTGTACAACGTGTGTATTTTGTAAAAACTCTTCGTTGCTTCCATATATTTGTAATCGTTTCGAAAAAAAAGATTGTGCTGTTGTCCATCTATAATACAATACTATTATTTAATCTTACTTCTTATTAATATTATAAGTATGTTTGGATGAATGGCTTTATCACGTAACTGCAGAACAGATTAACGGATGAGGACGTTTGAAACAGAGACAGATTAAAATCTGGAATAGCGCAGTCTACATTTTTACTTCTTTACTTTATTACAAGCGAATGGGCAGCTAGTGCATAATATAAACATCTTAATATAACTGTTTATATTTTACTTACCCACGTGAAGGATGGATTTTAAAACCAAAAAAATAAATAAATAATATATCTGCATTTTGAAACTGCAAGCGTGCACTAACCGCAAGCCTTCATATAGGAGTGATATAAAAATTATATGCGAAGTAATTGCTTGCTACTTTGCAGCATTAACAGGAAAACATAACATAGTTAACGTCATTTTTAAATACGTACTTAATGTATTACTTTACAACGGCTGTGAGCTAGAATTCCCTCAAGTAATTTTATCATCATCACCATCTGAGGCACAACAGCCGCGAGTGGGCCTGGGCCTGGTCCATTAAATTTCTCCACGTCTGTCTACTCAAGGCTTTTTGCTTCCATGCTTTGACGCCGATATTCTTAAGGTCCTTTTCGACGTCATCTAGTCATCTCAATTTCGGCCTTCCACGCGATCTACGTCCCTCTGGCTGGCTCTCTAGCAGACGCTTGGGTACCCGACAGTGAAGTAATTTAGTGCCTCTAATTTTGGTCAATGAAAATCGTCGTATAACACAGAAGTACAACCATTTTGACATGTTCGAAGGACATACGGCAGCGGTTTTTTAGAGCTTTTTAAAGCTCGCATTATACAAACAACGATAATAACGGAAGCGTTACAAAGGCTAGCTCCAAGTTTTACAGCGGCTTTGAAGAAGCGTCTATGTGACTGTAGGCTAAAATCCATCTGATTATAACCAGATAGAGAACAGATATAGAAAATGATTTGTTCTATCTCAGCGATTTATTAGTGCGCGTTGAAAAAGGCAGAATGTTTAAATGCCTCTCAATGTGACTAACATGTTAAGTCCACGCTTAAACTCCTTACGGCAATATCGAAATTGACGTCACTTAGATTTAAAGCGATATTTACGTAACGAAGTATTTGCATGGCATTTAAACGTACGGCCGCCGTTGACGTAACATAGTCACAGACGTTTTACAACATCAATTTCGATGGGGTGTAACACATAAAGAAGTTGCAACATCTTTCATTATCCTGGGGGCTATTCAAAGTATCTTTCGATTGGCGATATAGTAGATGGAATCGACAAAAATGTATGAAACTGACAATTAGATTCGATAAGTCGTGTGTACGCCATGTGTGAGATATCGAACGTCGTTGTCAGTTTCATACAATTTTGATGTTCCCTTATTGAATCGCTTTGTAGCGAATGTACTTTGAGTAGCCCCCTTACTTATGTCAGTTATTTAAACTTTTGTATATTTAGGAAATAATAGAAATATGACTATATCGATTTTTTTTAATTAACTAAATATTCAACGGTACCAAATAAAATTAATGTTTTTTACGACCTTATCGCTCCGTAGACATTCTCTATTTTATAAACGAGTATTACTGCATATTAAGATTTTTTTTTACCTGATGTCATATATACAAATATGTACAAAATATGTCTTTAATATTTATTGGTATAAAATTTTGACTATTCATTATTAAGTCTTTAAAAGTAAATTAAAACTATACAATTCAAAAATATAATAAAGTTTGTAAAATCATTTGGTACTTTTGTGTTTGATTAAAAATAGTTATTAAACTCCATATCTATCGTCGAACAAGCTGAGAAGTTCGTTTTCTTTTTCGCATATAAAGAAGCATTTGTGAGCGTCGCAGCCGATGTCGTTTAGGTGTCCGTTGTAGAACATGGAGCCGCAGCGCTCGTTCTCTCCGCCGTCGGGCTGGTAGTTGCCCCACGCCGCGTACCCTGCCTGCTCCAATGTCTCACCTGGAACACACAATTTGGACGTCAATGGGAATCAGTAAACGGACAACCGACGACCCCCTGTAAGCCGTGACGCACAAATAGTCATCAATACTAATATTATAAAGAGACAAATTTTATATTTTTGATTTTTTATATGTATTGAAATAACTCAAGAACAACTGTACCGATTTCAAAAATTCTTTCAATCATAGAAAGCTACATTATCCCCGAGTAACATAAGCTATATTATTTAATTCCACGCGAATAAAGTCGCGAGAAACAGCTAGT
The DNA here is from genome assembly GCA_013186455.1 of Papilio dardanus tibullus. Taxonomy (NCBI): domain Eukaryota; kingdom Metazoa; phylum Arthropoda; class Insecta; order Lepidoptera; family Papilionidae; genus Papilio; species Papilio dardanus. The sequence continues at coordinate 888,508 of QDHC01002701.1, read as the reverse complement.
CTAACATAAAGTTAAATGTTATTTAATGGAGTAGCAGTCATATTTTAAAAGTGTACTTCTCCCAGCGTTAGGGTAGGTCAAATAATCTAATACCAACGAGTAGATCGAGTAGGGGTTTACCAAAGTATCTTTCTTTTGGTGATATCGCTGATAGAGTCAAGGAAAATGTATAAAACTGACGATGACATTCGATAAGTGATGACAGGCTTGTTATGAGTGAGATATCGAACGTCATTGTCAGTTCCATACATTTTTGATGTTCGCTATCGAATCGCTTTCTAGCGCATGAACTTTGGGTAAGCCCCCGGTCGTATATGTCAAAATAAAACCATACCAGTGGTTGTCCTCCAGCCATCCTCAGTAGCGTCGTAACTGTAGCCCAAATGCACGCCGCCCCTTAAGTACCAGCCTTGCACTTTGTCCTTTGGCGCGTTGGCGGTGATGTTGACGAGGTGGGCCGCCTCCTGCTGCGAGTTGATGATGGCCAGGTACGCCTGCTCCGCGTCGCACGCCTCCACCGCCCCGCGCCACGTCAGCGGGTGCAAGTGGAACTTGTAACATCTGCCCAGATCCACATTGTATTTATATTCTGAAACAGTAAATGCATGAACATTATTATTTGAAATTGTTGACTTTAAGAGACAGGACCTGTCAAGCATGCATTACTCTTTCTCAATTTAAGATGAACGAAACTTGCTAGCTAGTATTATCGTTAAGGCCTTGTTCGCACCTGGATAGTATTTTAGTCGAGTAGCAAGTAACATTTATGAAACAAAGGATTTACTACTGTTCGGACTCGTTTAAGCCTAAACCTACGCACTAGGGTAGTAATTTAGTAACGAAACGTGTCCGTACAGCAACATTTTAGTAGAATAGATTAGTAAATCCTTTGTTCGGATACTTGCTACTTGCTACTCGACTAAAATACTATCCTAGTGCGTACAAGGCTTAAATGCAGTACGAACGCGTACTGTGATTTACTTGTCACCGTGATATTCTCCTGTTTGATTCTTATTTACTATGATGAAAAACTGGAAACAAATGTTTTCGTAGCTTCTTAAATGTTCGGTTTCGGTATATTAACATAGAATTTTTGAGAAAAATACTCATCAAAGGTAAAACTTTTGCGTAGTCCTAAATATCAAGATTTTGAGAACATAATTGAGTAAAAATAATATATTTAAATCTTCAAGGACTTGACAGTATGTGTAAAGTCCTGTTGTTATCACGGAAACACTTGCAATAACAATACATTGGCCCCGTGACCTGAGCGATAAGAACATTGATTCGCACATCATGTATAGAAGCAATACTGAGTATAACAACCAGTGGATAATGTCTTTGTTATTTGTCATATTTACTGCGAATTGTGCAAAACATCTATCATTTATATTGCAATTCGCTAATATAGGTGCTGTATCCATTAAGGAATTGATTTCCAGTTAAATTTATGCAACAATAAAGGGGTTAGTGTAATGTTTTTCTATATTTCAAAGTGACAAACGAGCAAACGGTCACGTGAATTCGCTGATAAAGCAAAGTGACCGCTGCTCATAGACATCTGCAATTGTAGATGCGTTGCCTACCCTTAATCTACGGAGTAGGAGACGCACAGCAAAAGGAGAAGACCTCTTCCTATGCGTCCCCTCCCCCGCCAATCCAATTCTCTTTCCTAGCATTTCCTTCAGAGAAAAGGATAGGAAGGAAAAGTGGACTAAAAATAGGCCCTACGCACCGCACTCCTTGGCCTAAACACGGAATAGCTTCCATTTGACGCTTGTCTTCTGTGTGGTCGTGATATTTCACCGGGCGAGCCGGACAATTCGTGCGAAGATGTTAAAGCGGGCTCTACTTCTCTTAAACTGTTTGTTTACATCATCACGATTTCCAATGTTTTTGTGCTAAATAATAAATTAAATTGTACTCGTACCTAAATAAGGAGTGTTGCATTCTTCATTCCATTTTAACGATTGCAAAGTCTTTTTGCAAATAAACGGAAACTTCTTGGAGCACTTCTCATCATTGTATGTGCCCTCTCTCTTCAGTATCACACAGTCTTCTTCGCCGCCAGCATCGTTGGGTTCTCCGGGACCCCATACGTTGTAGATATGCCTAAGTGCGACTCCTGTAAGTATGCGATTAAACGGTTACATTATTTTGGGAGAAAATTCGGGCAATATAATTAAGACCGCATTCACACGAGCGTTTTTTCAACGCGCGCTATATTTATATCGTATGGCGACGTTAATCGCAACATTTTTTTTATCGCGCAGCGTTGGATTTTGAACGCTGGATGAACGAAACAAGAGTCATTTTACAGCGATTTTAATGAGCGAGGGCATTAAAAAAACGTCCGTGTGAATGCAGGCTCAGACATGCGTGAACGTAACAAAATGATGAAGTAGTCATCAAGATAAACCAACGGCTATACATATATCCATAGAAGAAAACGGTTACAGAAGACGTCAGTCAGTCTCTGACTACCACAGTGAGTAACCGCCTTATTATTTACCATTAATAGTAAAGTTTACACATCTGATCAATAGTATCTATTAATCTTTATTTTTATTGTTTACAAAACAACGTCATGCAGGTGATTACCCGTTGTAACCTTCATTTGCAAGGAAAGAACTCAAAATTATGAATATACGGAACATTATTACACATATTCAATTATTTATAACAGGTTTGTTTGATAGGGAAAGTACCTCAAAGCTACGCGTAATTTTTTTTATCCTATTCTAGTTTACCAGTCGGGTAAAGTATCAAATTATTTAAACTTAATTTAATTTTAGATTTCGTAATATGTATTTTATGTAGACATGTATAAGATCCAAGTTATAACAATAAACACATAACCTCACGTAATTATTTAAATTAAAGCTACGTCAGAAGTTAATAAAATACAACCACACCTGCGGTAAGTTACTTAAGTCTCAAACTGGTTATTAACATACGAGTATTTAGCTATATTTTTTTAATTGATCTCATAGTATCGCGCACAATCACAGTTAACTTATTCAACTATTCACGTCACTACACAAGTTGATATAGGGAGACGGCCGTGAAGTTAATACGTGTGTATCTTACCATCTATCGTCTTGAAGACTCCCTTTGCAAGTTTCGATGATATCCCAACAAACGCCCAAGCGAACAAGGGTTGCGTCTCGTTCATGTGGGCGAGGACCACATTCGCCTCGTTCTGGTCCTCAGGATAGAAGAGGGAGGCGCCTTCCAGTGCACATCTTTTCTTAGCATTCTCCCAAGTCTTGTGTATCGTGTGTATTTTGTAGAAACTGCTCGTTTCCTCTAAATATTTATAGTCATCTCTAAAATGTTTAATTTGCGGTTGTCCATCTAAAAATTGATAACGATCACAAAACATGTCATGGTCCGAGATTCGAAAAGATTATAAAATTACTTACACGTGAAGTGAAGGACGGATTTTATAAACAATAAAATGAATAAATATTTTACGCGCGCCATGTTATTTGCTCGCGACGTGAGCGTGCGCGAACGGCGGATTGTCTTATCCGAATGAGTAAAAAGCAGATTCACAATCGAGCGCAGTCGTTGCTGCCACTTAAACAAGGTTAACAGGAAAACTCTGCCCAGAACATTTGAACAAATATTTTAACTTTGAGAGTATAATATCATTTTCTAGATTTGTATTAGATATATGAATGTTTGGGTTTTGTATTCTGCAACTACTTAAGTTATATTGATAATATTTTCGCCATAATTTGTAAGTGGTGCTGGTTGGCAATCACATTTGGTGCAGCAAAAATAAATTCTGGTCAAAGGTTAAGGACACGTTACTTAAGGTCTATTATAATGACAAGTAAAGTCGGAGTTTGTGCATATAACTGGTTTTAAACATTTACGATCATAGAAGATCTTAATTAAACCAAAGAAACAAATTATTTAGGATAAGAAAGAGGTAAGTATTTTTGGTAGAAATGCATCCGAGTTAGCGTAAAGTGGTTTATGAAACACCTATTATTGCAAACTCTACTATCTGCCAGACTCTCAGTTGTTGGTAGACATTAGAAATAAAATGTGAACACTAATTTATCCTGCTGACTAGTTTTGCAGGATTGGAGAGTAATAAGTATAAATGCGTTTAAATATAGAACTAAGGTACTAACATCTTGGCACTGGACATAAAGCTTGTTGGACATAGCAAGAATCTACGGATTTCCAGTTCGTTTAGGTTTTACCCGATAATACAAAAATCGGAAATACCAAAGCGTCTGTCTTTTCTCTCAGCTAACCTGTATGCCGAATGGGTTTTATAACAATTTGTGAACTTTTTAAATGATTATGAATAGCGAGATAAACGATTGTAAATTTGAATTGGACGTAAAAATGAAACAAAAATTCAGCATCAATATTCATAAACGTTTTAGTATCAGTAAAATTCGCAACTTGATTTAAAAAAAAATGTTCCGTGTTATATGGATAAAGTGTGTTATAACAAGTTTTGTTATATTTTACAACACAAATTATTAATAAAAGAAATACTACGCGTTTTTCGAAAACGGGTTTTTCTAATTTAAAATTATGTTCTTGACATTCATTTTAATATTAATTTTATGTGAAATCGTTAACAATCTATGAGGACTTTTGTCAAATTGGCAATAATCAAATGTAGTTCTAATTCTATACACTTGCTCTGAAGATGGACGATGGGTCACTGGTCTGTGCTACCACCGGCAAATTCGCCTTTAGTGTTAGCCGTTTATTCGTGTTGTGTAGTACTTGTTTATTATTAACTATTATCAACAGGCACTTTGTAGGAACGACGCAAAAGCTGTCAATTACATTAGCGAATGTAAAGCGATATCTATAGATCAGTGGCTATAAATCTTATTCTATTTTTGCCAGATACCAACAGTGTCAAAGTTTATCGTGCACTTACAGTAACCCTACGGCTTTATTAAAACGATGTCACGCAAACAACTTACGCCGAAGTAAATTCTCCATTTTTTGCACGAACTCAGTCTAATGGAGCCGTAGGGTAACTGAACTTTATAATTCAACAACATACATCTTTCCCAAAATATAAATGCGAAAGGTACAATGGATGTTTGTTTGAAGGTATCCGAAACTGCTTAACGGATCTTGTGATATTTTGCACTGATAAGGAACATAACCTGCAAGAAAACATAGACAAGCGTGTGTAAAATTATGGAGCGATCGAATAGTGAGGCGTTGAAGACTTTCCATCTCTTCTTTTTCAACTTTTCAGGAAATCTTTATTTGGATTTAAATGTATGCATTACAACATTACCTATATTATTCATAACAAACTTCCACCTAAAACGGTTTGAAGATTTCCCGTTCAATTTATATTATTTAATACAATTTTTTCGTTTAAATAACTATCATGTCTTCCTTCATTAGTCTTTAGAAACCACCGGAGTTACCTGTTTGTGTAAGATGTTATTGTTGACAACCGCATTGAGTTTAGATCCAGTTTAATTTAATTGGACACATGGATGGATTTTCCGTAAACAATTTCCTCGAACGCAACATTCTTTAACAGGAACATGGTTAAAATAAACCAGAGGCGTAACAATATTGACTGTTGTTACGTCTCCCTCTACATTGGCCATCGTTTACCTACTCTGTTATTGAGTTACCTTTTTTCTAGACTTAGGTTTCTTACAATCTGTAGTTGCAATTTCACGAGTGGTAAATATAACGGACAATTTATTTCAACACTTTTATATGAAGGAATACAGAGAAAAGAAATAAAAGACAAAATTATTTTATATTGAGGTGTAAGTTTATTCGCATAACAATTTTTCATACAAATTTCCTCGTTTTGTACACACCTTTTTCATGGTTTTGTTTTGTAGTTTATCTTTTATAAAAGTTGACTCTCTAAAATTTTTTTAACATATCGTCATGTCTCTTCCCTATAACTAGTTCGCTTCACCGCAGCGGTTCAAACATATAATAAAGGATTCACTAAGGCAAAAGTATTATTAGGGGGAAATAATTATTAACGCGGACAGAGATAGTATAACGAAATAATATACAAGTAAATTGTGTTGAATAACACGGAATGGGCTCTTATCTCGCAGTATCAGCCTTCTCGGCGCGAGGGGCAGAGGCCTCTACCCTGACAACGGTTTAACGGACATTGCACGAGTCGCACTGGTATCGCCGGCCTGGCCACGAGGCTGCCAGACACTTATAAGAAAAAAATCCTCACTAAATAACAACTAAAATCACTTTAAAATCAATTCAAAATGTACATTATTCAGCTTAATTCAAGTTAAACAAATTCTAATCTGCTACAAAAAATTAGCAAATTTAAATACAAAGATCACCTAGTCCGTCTATGTAAAAATTAATCATCACTTAAGTATTAGCGAAACTGGAGCGAGCTCCGTACTTATTATGCCTTCCATTGTACATTCAACGAATTAATAGCGAAACATATTGCGTTGACACATTAAAACTAAAAAAATGACTGTACATTTTATATTTTATATGTAAATATTTGTACATATTGCACTCTGAAGTAACAAAACATTATTAAGAAAAAATCTGTCGAAACGAAGAATATATACGTAGAACAAAGTCTATCAGTAAATACAAAGTCAATGAAATTATTTTGTAATCACAATTTTCGTAGCTCATATATTAGTCTAAGTCCCTATGGCTTACAAAGCTTACAAAAGATAAATACAGAGGTCATTTACAAAAAAAATATACTTCTACCCAAATAATATAAAAATAACAACAGCCATCTGTACTTTCTTAGATGAATAAAATTAAACATATGTCAAACATATGACAATAAAATCTAAAGGTACCTATTTACACATTTTAATGGACACAGCGGGCCCCCGCCGCGCCCCCCTCGCATCCTAGGAGGCTGGACGTGCCTCCTCCTCCCAGTGGAAAGTAAACAGTTTTGATACAGCAGAGAAATAGGACAACCGGTGCGACCCCGCGGCGCCGACAGACGACCAAAACTCACATCGATGGTGGCGCAGCGTCAGGCCTCAACCCTTTTAATAACTCTGATATAAAATATTGTATAACTTATTGTTAATTTAAGGTAGATTTACCGTGATTTTTAATCTTTGTACATTTCCTTTGAGGAAACTGATAAAGTTGTTGGGATCTTAACCCCGCCTGACGCTACGTCATTACGTCACCAAGAGGAAAACCCAGTCGATAGCGACACTGCGCCGCGGGCCACTGCCCTGCTCGCCCCTCATGCGTCCCCCGCCTATATCCGCCTCGCTCGGATCTCGCCTCTCAGCGACATATATCAACTTATCACCGTACTTATGTTTCATTATCAGCTAAGACACAAATTATATTAAAGTATTCCCATTACTTATTACGTTCTCGTTGAGAGATTATTAAACATTAGATCCTTAATAAACCTATTATAATTTCGAAATCGAATAATATGTATCAAAGGCGACTGGCTGTGCACCGACGGGCTCCGTCGACTATAAAGCTACATGAGTCCTACGCGTCGAATGATGTATAACAATTTACTTATCGAATGGCAGTAATAATCGTCACGAGCCGAGATCGCCTCGGGCGGCGTACATTGCGGCTCGGCTATAAGGCATCATACGTAGCGCAAACACATGACGGAACACCGCACGCAATCTACGGATCACAACTCAAACGTTTCGTAGAAAAACCCCTTCGCTATGACCGCAAACATACCGGACGAACCATCAAATTACGTTTATAATGGCAGTGTGATTGTTAACGCCCCGGCCCTATACAGCGGAGACCTAAGACACTCGAGTGACATTTTGTGCTTTTATTATATTTTAATCGCCTACTGCTAGAGTAAAAATAAGTGTATAATTCGAAAAAATGTAAACTCGGTCTTGCGAAGACGTAAGCGTTCGTAATTAAAACGATTACAAACCAATTTATTTTTAAATTATTACAACAGTTATTTACCAAACTAGACTTTTAAAATCTTTTAGGCGGCCGAGACAAAATATTCAACCCTGTAAATTATTTACTTATCTCGCTAAATTAAATTTAACACCCGATTATATAAATGTCTCAGATTTAATTTTAAATACCAGAAAACATTCAAATTATTCAAAAAATATTCGTAAGATAAAATTTTGAATTAGACTGCAGTCTATTAATTTATGGTTATATGAATATATTAATAAATAACATAGCAGTTATATCTGTATTTGTAATATTAATTAAATTACCGTTTCTGTCTACTCTAGACACTGACGTCTGCGCAAAGCCGAGTCTTTAGCAATCTAGCGCCGGTCCGCGGTGCAAGCCCCATCGTCACGCACAAATCTATACGTACTTTAAGAAATGCATTTCCAAAAAACAACAGTCATACATATGTAAACTATACCATAATATTAAATGGCATGTAAAGACACATTCAACACGCACCGAACAGACTTAGTTACCTAATAGTGATGGATACTGTGATGATGACGTCACGCACACGAACACACGGTCCGAGAGACAGAAGGCTTCGAGACGAACACTGCGAGGTTACCCAAAGTATTTTTCGGTCGGCGATATCGGTGATGGAGTCGACAAAAATGTATGAAACTGATATTGACATTCGATAAGACACGTGATTGTCACGTGCGAGAATCAAACGTCATTGGCAGTTCTATACATTTTTGACGTTCGCTATAAAATCGCTTCGTAGCGAATGTATAATACTTTGGGTAGCCCCCGTGATATTGAAAAGTGTTTGAACTTTTATTCCTAATATTTTTTTAATCCTGAACTTGTTACCCCTAGGTCCTAGGTGAGCGAAACGCTGTGATGAGACCAAACTAAACGAACACTTTACACCAATATAGCCAGAACGATTCAGGTGACGAAAATAATTATATGAACACCCACTACAGTGAAAAACATATTTAACTCCATTATATGCATATTTTTTAGTTTATTACGTGACATTTAGCGAATCAAGAATCTTTTTTAAGAGATATTATTTGAGGTTTTTTCATGTTTCGCTCACCTAGGTCGATTGGTATGGTAATAAAAACCCAATGACAAATAATTTAAATACATAGATAACTGGCATGTTCCCGAAAAGTAATTGCATTGAAAAATTGCAATTAAATAAAAGAGATAATTAGTATATCTGTGGTGTAATTATTTATAACAGGGCTTCCCAACCTTATTTGCAGTACGCCCCTCAACCCAACCACGAAAATACTTTCCAATTTTAGTACCAACCTAGTAACAGGTTATCTAAAAAACACTCTTGGGACATTTTTTTTATGCGACATCCCTGAGACAATGTCATGACGTCCCAGAGCGACTCTCAGTTTGGGAAGCCCTGATTTACAACATAATTTGATAGAGTTAATAATCTTTAGTGAAATAGAAAGAATACGTACTTAGGGAAGAAATGTTTTATTTTCTAATGAAATACGATTATGACAAACAATCTCAGATTGCATAATAGTGTATTATGCAATATTTTGTAGACTAGGCCTTTAAATTATAATTTAATCAAATTTATACAACCATATTTTACAGTTCTTTCTATGTATTAAAATATTTGTCAATCTAAGGCTTCATTAGACCGATTTCTCGCAAAAACGGTCTTACGCCGAAGCAAAAATCTCTGTTTTTTTGCGCGAATTCGGTCTGATGAAGCCGTAGGGTCAGAAACTGAAACGTATAACTTTTAAGGCTTATGTATAATTGAGATCGTTTGATTTTAGGATCTATATTTATGTATTTTTGTCGACGTAATACATAAAGGGAAATAATGCATATACACGAGTGACAGTGATCACGGGCAGTTTTAATGTATTGAAATACAGCGGGCCTACCCAAAGTACTTATCGATCAGCGATATCGCTGATAGAATCGTCAGAAATATATAAAACTGACATTAACATTCGATAAAATCATGCGATTGTCACGTGTGAGATATCGAACGTCAATGTCTGCTTCATATACTTATTACGTTCGCTATAGATTCGCTTCGTAGCGAATGTACGTTGGGTTAGTTTGAAACTTTAAATTAAAACTTTTATAAATAAAATTCAGCAATTTAAAAAAATCAGATCTTCATATAAAGTTTTGTCAAATTGCCGAATTTTATTGCGCAAAAATTCTAAGTAAAGTTATATTTTGTAATATTTTTTTATATTATTTAAGACAGATGCAGTGTTGGGCATCAAATTACGTGCATGTATCCTATCGATCTACGTTTACATCACTATTCCAATATTGTTCCCACAGAGTAAGCTCGGCCAAACACCATATATACAAAACAAAATCCTAGAAAGATAAAGCTGCCATTTCTTAAGAAACTATAAATAAAAGAACTTTATTAGTTCTTGATTAATAATAATTTGTCATTCATAAATAGAAATAAATATTAATTTGGACAGATTTATGGGATCTACACTAACTTCGACGCTAACAGCTGCCCGGTGACATGCACGCAACGCGATGCCCTAAGTAGAACATTAAGTATAGGTACAACTGGGAACTGTCGACATCTGTCTCAGAACTTAATTAACAACATGAACACTCTATGTTAACTTTGTTAAGCTTATGGCGATACTTATCGTAAATTGCACAAACTGGTACACATTGTTGCCTTCGAAAAAAAAACTCGACTATTACACGAACGTCCGGCTGAAAACCATAGCTTATGGTACTAGTGTAACAATCTAACATTGACTTAGTGCAGAATTTAACTGAAGCGCCGAACTCACATCTTAACTATAACTGTAACAGACAGAACGACGGCTATTTCTAATTTCATGTCAAATTATTTGATCGTAATAACACACAAAATCGGTCTACATTTCAACATGTTATAAATGTAATCACAGCAATAATAAATTATAAATATATCGATAAGTCGAGGGACACGGGCACAGGACTGTATGTTAGTCCGGAACTAAATTGACACGACACCTAACACGCCTCATAAACTATGTAAACTAGGGATGATCGACAATAAGCGTTATTCAGTTATTATGACGTAATGCAATATCGATGTTTTGAACACACAAACCCAGTAACGTCAATAGAAGTAACCGGTGACCACAATCGAAGAAATATAAAATAAATCCATTAATTAATTTTCATAATTTCATATCAAAATTATTAAATCTATCAAAATATACAAGTATATAAATACCTAATAAATATTTGGCGGTCGATGCCTTTTATTCGATAAACGTGTGTCGATATTTTATTCTCGGTTATTTCGATCATCCCCGGCATAAACAAACGGTCGCAATTCAGCAAACTCACTGAATATATCCATGTTATCCTAACCGAAGGCGCAATATATTATATATACGTATAGATAAATCGAAAATGTGTTTACCCACAATTTTGGTAAATAAACAAAACTATCAACTTTTTCATCCAATAGAATCTTTTCATATATTATTTAAATTTAATTTATAACTCTGGTAGTGTACGTATGTGTAGGAGGTGTACTTATGAAGTCTCACAGTGGTGGTACGCGAGAGCAGCCGGCCCAGCCGCCGCGGCCGCCGCCGGGGCCACTAAAACTATCAACACTTAATATATTCTCAAACGTTCAACAGCACATATATTCACTAATCTCTCGCACGTCGTCGCTCGCCGAATACGTACATCGCACCGGCCTCCTTACAAATACTCCGTCTTCCCTTCGTCCCCAGTGTCCGAGCACTTCACTAAAACTAGCCAGTCTATGAGCGTTCTCTCCTCGGTGGCGCCGCTGCGCGCCCGCGCCCCGCACGCGCCCCGC
>QDHC01002701.1:733587-876515 GCA_013186455.1 Papilio dardanus tibullus | reverse complement strand
ATGTTGGAGTTCTGCATGCCCAGCGTGCGCAACTCCGACAGCACGGACAGGATCTTGCCGAAGATGACCGAGCACCGCGGCGACGCGCTGTGCTGGTTCAACACGTACATCTTCAGCGTGTTCAGGTAGTACCGCTGGATCTCCTCCACCAGCTTCGGCTGCTCGAGCCCCGGCCGGTCTGGAAATTGAAACCGCATTTGTTAATAAACAGACCTTTTTCGACCTAATGAGAGGTTTTGAGGTTATCTGTAAGCTGACCTGAGAATATAACGATGGCGGTGAGGAGGGCGTAGTGCACGTTGTCGAGCGACATGGTGAAGATGCAGCGGCAGAAGTGCAGCAGGTCCTCGATGACGTAGGCCATGCCGGCCTTGCGGTAGTTGTCGCGCGTGTACGCCTTGTTGTTGGCGAACAGCACGCTGTCCGTGTCGGGGTCGTAGCGCCGCGCCACGCGCAACATCATCACCTCGCTCGAACACGCCTAGCCAATAAATTTATGTTAATACTATTGTAAAAAGCGGAAATTACTTCAATATTCTTAAGGTGTGCGACTAGATATGTGGATTGACACAAAACAAGTCGTACCTTTAATAATGTAATTTGGTCAGGCTGTGAGATCTTGGCGAACCCCGGCAGGCCCTTAGCGAACTCCACGATCAGCTGCACGGTGAGGATCGTCATCTCTGTGATCTGACGGAAGGGCAGGTCCGATTCTTCTTCGTCCTCTTCGTTTTGCTGCCACGTCTGCAAATTACATATTGTGTGGATGTAGAACTCAAAAAATATATTTTATTACAAATAAATAAGAAACTTACTGGAATTGTTAAAGTATTAAATAATGTTTTTTGGAACCAAAATGTTCAAGTTATTGGACTGTTAGATATGTCCAACAAAAACACGGGGAGATTTATTCAGGGATGTTGTTGACATGAATTCTAATCTCAGAGATTTGGACGCGTCCGTTGGATTATAATTTAAATAATGAAAGGGTCCTGTATATGCAAAATATTGTTATTCTTAATATTTTAACTTTATATATCTATGGAATTAAAAAATCGAGATAAACAACATTGTCACTTGGGAATTTAAGCAAAAAAATATTTCATTTTCGTCTTACTTGCGTGACCCGTTTGAGGTCCTCTTCGGAAGGTTGCTCGTAGCCGTCCTGGTACCAGACGAGCCTCGCGATGAGGAACTGCTGGTTGGTGGTGAGCGCTGGGATGTTCTTCAACCTGTTCTGCTCCAGCAACTTGTCCGGGAGGAACCGCGGTACCAAGTCGTGCTGCAAACATTCCAGCTTCACGTAGGAAACAACCGCCGCGTTAATACTTTGCTCGCTCATTATCAAGGAAGGGTAGAAAGCAAATGTATTTAACGTTACTTAACTTAACTTTTAAAACGGGTCTTATTATAATCATAGAGAGTTTCTTAAATAGAAAATTACTTTACTAGTATAATAAAATAAATGCTGCTTACAATCCTAGCGGCTTCTGGGGGAGGTGGGTCACACTGCATAATGGGGGGCATGTGGTCGTCAACTGTCGTCGTACTGACTGGCAGTTTGTCCTTTTCCCTCTGCGCCTTCTTCTCTTTCCTCTTCATGGCGCACTGCGTCTCCGGCACCACGCACTCGGGCCGCATGCCCACCGCCAAACACTTCTTTAGCCGGCACTCCTGACACTTGCGTCGCATATACATGTCCATTTCACACGCGTGTCCGAACTTACATATGTAAACTGCATTTTTGGTAACACTCCGCCTGAAGAACCCTGGAATCGATACCGTAATTTATAAGTTTAAATTCTGTAAAAATATTGTAATGCAGTCATTGCAAATGTAAAGGTTGTCTGAAAGACGGGGGTCGTTGACACCGCGATACGAGAGGTACGATTAGGTAACGTGATATGACGAGATTGATAATAAAAGTAATTCGTATTTATTGTAAGAAATAAAGTATTACATTGTGAAATATCAATAAATGTACATACGAACCGAAAATTGCAGTGTCTCATGATTTTTACGACAAGTTGTATTGTAGACGAATTGATGCATTAAGAACAGGATATATTATGATGTTTACTAAGTGGGAGTTACGTTACTAGTCTAGACGGCGAGGAGTGACCAGTAAACGGTCAGTAGACGGCCAGCAGACGGCCATTGTGACGCAGTGCCGGCATTTGACTACAATATGCACACGCGCGTCTACAATCACCGCGCTCACAATGCACCGTTTCATCCCTCAATTGATAGTACTATACAAACGTATAGAAAGATTCTTACTAATCTATATCTATACTAATATTATAAAGAGAGAAACTCTGTTTTTTGCATTTTTGTATGTATTGAAATAACTCAAGAACTACTGGGTCGATTTCAAAAATTCTATCACCACTATAAAGCTGCTTTATCCCCGAGTAAGATAGACTATATCATATAATTCCACGCCGATGTTTTACTATAGGTGTATATGTTTTTAAGTGAAACAGTTTAGTAAATTTATTCTGTTTTTAGTCAAAGATTACTCAGCGGATGTTGATAAGTTGTCGTTCCCAAATATTCTTTTTTACGATCCTTTTTCAAATGAAGATGACCCAATTTGACTAAAAGCTTTTAAATGAGCTAAAGATTAACCGTCACAAACCTACACGAATTCTTTAAGTGCAGAAATGCAATGCAGCCCTATATGGGAACAGTTTTTTGATATATGTTTACATTTGTATGATACAGAGGGCGCTGGTTGTTACTTTATTTTAAGATCACGATCAAGTCAACAATTAGATTTATATAAAGTTCAACAATAACCAATCCCAAAAAGGTAACGAAGGCGTCTAGGCATACATGTCTAGCCCCGTGATGTGCTGCTATTGGTTAGTTTTGTTAAAAAATATGTAATACCTGCATAGACCTATGACATAGACATAGAAAATGACTTAACAGGAGGCCGCTAGAAAGCTATCACATTAGTTTCACTTTTATCCGCCAGGTTAGACCCACAGTCAATAATAATTTACATTGCGTCCAAAACACTCGACAGACCTTATAAAGACGAGTTACTGTAGTTTATTCTGATCACTTATAACAACTTTCGTTATTCTAAAATGGTATCTTTATAAAAACTGGTATTGTCTTATATTCCGACATTCCAAAGACACGACTTATACTGAATAAGGATATAAATCTAATCACGCGCCTGACAAACGAACGTGACGTTACAGTGCCCCCAAACGTAACAAATTGCCCATTAAACTAAGAATGCTTAATGATTTTACTTTTTTATGTAACATTCGATTCTATTTATATTTGTATTTCCTAGACTTTGAATAGAATCTGTAGAACAAACTAAATATCTACGTTTGATAGAATATTTTAGTTAATTTTCATCTAGATATCAAGGAAAACAATTTTAAGATTGGTAACAGCGTTTCTCATTTATCTTTAAAATAAAAAAACAGGACAGTATAATGCTTCTTTCCAAGTTATTAAATTAAATGCAATACTGGCATCGTGTTGTGGGTTAGTAAGACAAGTGTGCTTACCTTTACATCCTTCACAGGTGAGCGCATTATAGTGGTATCCGGAGGCCCTATCACCGCACACCAAACACAGTTCCTCCTGCTGGCGCGGCGCAGGACCCTTCTTTTGCCGCCTCGCGTCACCATCCGTACTGCAGCCGTTGATACTCGACGCAGGGGATAACTCCTCACGACCTGGAACAATACATAAAAAGCGTTTAGAATATTAGTATAGAATGAGCAGGTATTTGGGTGGAAATAAACTGAATTGTTGACGAAAACAGTAGGTGTTATTTAAGACGAATAACAACTAAAAGGGTAAATGCATGTGTAAATTTTAAAGTTCCTTCAACCGTATAGTCCAGTGGCCCAAAGGCATCGGGTGTCGAAAACATCTAAAATCCGACGCTATAAAATTTGCATACTGTTCATGTACCATTAGCTGAGACGTCGAGCGAGTTGGGATCGCTTTTATTTCTCAAATTTACAACCGAACATCGAAGAGATGTTTTGGTAACGAAATACGGGTAAGTAATTTTCGGTGGCAACGTGGCCGTTTCCTGTCCAAACAAAAGGTGGATAGGGCAACCGTCCGCATACTAATCAGTTGGCACAGTTTGTATGCGGCACAGGTCCGGGAATAGGGTATATGTATGTGCGATGGAAATTTAATAGGCGCTTGTCAATCACGCAGTCGGAACTCCTTAAAAGGTGAACAGTATTGCGAATGTATTTATAGCTTTTTGGGCACGTGATTTTAATACCCATTTGTATTTAATAGGCATTAAATGCATATGGATATCTACTTGGACACAATATGCTCCAGTTACTATTTTTTTTTATTTTCGTCCCTTCAGGACATGTCAATCCCATAGTATCTTTAGTGACTAGGATATACCAAACGAGTTGGCATAATCGTACCGCCGCCTCTGATGTCTGATCAGCTAAAGAGAAGTACTAGTAGTTACTAGCTGTAACGTTATCTTTGAAATAACGATAAACTATCACCTACTAGAAATATAGCATGAGGTTGTTTGTTGGTTGGTAGCAAATTGGTTGCTAATGTGATAATCCTGATGTAAACGGAAATAATGTCTAGAAACTATTTGTAACATAACGTGGTTCTTACAATTTCAATCTTGCGTGAAATATGTTTTATAATGTACTGGAATTATTAATAGTATTATTTATTTATATTTGAGTGTGCACGGGTCGGTGGCCGTGCGTTGCGCAACCGGCCGATTTGAGTGCTGCTAAAAAACTAGTCCGACATAATATCGGCCGGTCGGAGGCCGAGTCGTTCGCGAATGCATCGTAAACGGTCTCGCCTTTCACGCTAATAGAAACCTGTCCGTGCAACCTGTATCACTAAGAACAACGTACCATAATAACATTGAGAAAACTAAAGAATTTTTAAAAATGATGTAACAAAGGACTTGGAGCTAATATCACAAAAACGTCTTGGAAATTGTCTAAACTCTAAGTTCCACTTTTAATTAAGTAACATTTTAATTGATTTCAAGAGAAAACTGATGTTCAATTTTTTGCAATCCTAAAGCTGCCAAAACTCATCCAAATAATAAAAATAACGTGTAAAATTTTGTTGAAACAAACATTATTGTAAATAACTGGAGCAAAGTTTTGCAACGTTGCAATTGATCGTCCCACAAACATCTTACCTAGCGACCTTATTCACTGCCAGAATTGGCAAGCGTCTCCGACTTCTATCGTCCGGTAGATGTCGCTGTGATTTACGTCTCTCATTGCGAGCCATTTGAACGATAAAAATGCCTCAATAAAGAGGTCAAGTGCGCACTTTTATCCCGGCTTTATTTATGGTGACACTAACATCAAAGTAGTTTTTAAATAAAATGGCTGCGCCAATATGACTTCAATAAAAACGGAGCACTGAACTGGGTGACCTCGTTCAGTTGCAAGCGTGTATTATTATATAATTATTTTATATAGTCTGTATTTTAAATGTATTTTGTACTCTGTTATCACATTATTATACGGTTATGTGCATCTGTTGCAAGAGATTTTACAAAGAACTCTGTTATTGTAATTATCTAAAAAATTCACTTCTATTGAAGTTTCAAGTCATTTTACTAAACAATGGATTATGAATCGGAGTTATTATTCAGAACTTCAGATATCTTTGCTTAGTATTATGTTTATTTAATTAGATTGCGTGTATTAAATAACATTTTGTGGGTTATTATGGTTAGCTAGCTCGGTGGTGCGGTGAAAGTGTCCGAGATGGCTAGAACTGGGGCTCTACTCTGAATCGACGAAAAACGAAGTTTCGGCCGAAACTTCGTGTATTTCCTACTACGGTTTACTTTCGGCCCGAAGTTTCATCCGAACGAACATTGTTTGACGTTTAGATGTTCTAAACCTACTCTAATTCACGCAAGTTTCGGACGAAAATATGAATTTGACAGATAGTTTATCGGACAAATCGACGAAACCAAAAGAGCTACCTTTTGATTTTCGTTTGTGTGGATTTTGTTATAAATTTGTATGAAATAGCTGCGAGAATGTTTTTAATTTAGGCTGCTTTATGATAAGAGTGGTTAGAGCGTAGAAGAAATCGACTTCGCCTGCAAAACCTGTTAAATATTCATCTAATTCCAAATATAGAATTTGTTGGAAAATTATACTCTGTCGGCAATTATTTGAGAAGTTGTACATAGTGTATATTTTTTTATTATCATCCTTTTCAAAACAATAATTAGCATTCCTTTGTTTATAATATATGTAAACAAGCTGATAAATGTAATATGAGGTTTACTTACGAAGTTTATAATCCATAACAACGGTTAAGAACAAAGTGCCGACTCAAAATGCAGCACAGCTTGGAACCTTCTCACGAAATATTTATCGCGATAGCGAAGTATGTGGACCCTTGTAGAATCACTTGAAGAACATATTTTAGAAAACATTTGCAATTATTTGGCGCAAAAAATTCATAATGACGTTTGTCAACATCGTGAGTATACGTACAATTTTAATTGTCGTCCATTGTTACCACTGTGCGCCTGAAATAGGACTCTTTAAATAGGTCGGCTAACATTATCAGTTAATGTCGTTCACGTTGATCGTTCACGAAAATTGTCTGTGGATCCGAACTTCTTGGGCTTGTCCGATAATAATACAGAGTAAGGTTCATAGCGAAATTTCGTTTGAATTTCGTTCGTTAACGAAGTTTCGTGACGTCGATTTGGAGTAGAGGCCCTGGTTCTGTCGGCGAAGTCGCGGTCGTGCTCTGTACCCGGCTTGATAAAGACGCGGAATTTGATACGCGCTTTGCCTATTATGTTCCGCGGTCAATCGTGGGAATGTACGAGAGCTAAACGAGTTTTTGATTTCCTATGCTTTTAATAGTTAACGCTTTGAGTGTTAGAAAGCAATAATTTTAGTTATGCAAAAGGAATAGCATGCTTTTACGTCCCTCACTTCGTTCAATAAAGGTACTTCTATTTCTTCGATAAAGGCCTGAGCAAAATTGCTTGTAAACAGAATTCCGTAACGTTCATAAATATTGCTCGAAGATCCAATCAATGCTCATGAAAAAGAAAGCCAATCAAAAGTTGAATGCACGAATGACCGAGTCAGTGTGCTATGTTATTACGTGTCAGCTGTTCGTTGTACTGCGCCCGCGCATAGGAAGGTCTAGTTCGTGCCGCCTCGGCCACGGTCGGCGGCGCTCGGCTGTCAGAGCGAGAGAAGCCAGCGGCGCTCGAGAGCGACAAGTGGGGCGCGAGCGACGACCGGGGGCAGCGTGCGGCCTTGACTCTTACATCTCCTCCCCCTCCGACAGCTCCCCGCACCGACACTCCACTCCCCCCGTCCCCCGCTGACACTCCGCTCTCTCCGCCCCGCGCACTCCCCGCGCAACCACATTATTTATGATAGCATCAGTGCTCCGAGCAACCTCGCGATTCTCTATACTAACTAATAATAACTCGTTTTTCCTCTCACGCGATTCAACTTTTACGTTCTTTTAGACTTGCAATGTCTTGAAAATAATCACCGTCTGGTTAAAGGTACCTTTTACAATTTTATTACTGGTAACTCTCCGTTAGACT
This sequence comes from Papilio dardanus tibullus, assembly GCA_013186455.1. Taxonomy (NCBI): domain Eukaryota; kingdom Metazoa; phylum Arthropoda; class Insecta; order Lepidoptera; family Papilionidae; genus Papilio; species Papilio dardanus. Next base: position 868,912 of record QDHC01002701.1, on the reverse strand, counting down.
GTCCATAGCTATACAACATTTTGTAACTAGATTTCTTATACTATTCAGATCGATATTTACATTTATTTGCGAACAAGTTCTTGAGTTTCTTGCCAAAATGATATATTTAGTTTCTGGTCCAAAACATTAGAAGAGCTTATTCTTGTATATTAACGTGTTTAGATAAGTTTAGAACGTTAATTGTCCGACAATAAGTCATTCATAGCTTATGAATAAACAAGCTTATACTTTACGTTAGCTGAATTAAAATATTTAATACGTTTAATACGTTAAGTTCAATGTACACTTTTGTACAAAGTTTTTCTATTAAACTTTGAAACCAGCAACTACGTATAAAGTCAGCTACAGACTCAGATTTAACTGTACGATTCGATTGCGCAGTTAAAACTGATGTGTGCTGGCAAAACTGAGAACTGTATAGTTCGACTGTGCAGTTCAAATTGACGTGTGTACGTCTGTAGCACAGTTTTAACTGTACAGTTAAAGCTGAACGTTTGTAGCCAGCTTAATAATGCATAGTTAAAGGGGGGAATGGGTAATATTAGAATAAAACTTATTCAAATTTAAAAACTTTGGATACGACTTACTCGTATGCGAAATTGTATAATTAGTGTTATGGAAATATTATTATAGTTAAGTATACAGAAGACTATGTAGGTATATGCTGCTACGCTTAAAAGACAAGACAGTATATGTGCAAATAAGCAAGATCTATATGTCAATTACAACTTTGTTAAGAAACAAAAGCGCCAAAGGTAACAGTAATGTGACAAAGGTTTTAGTTACCTATACGTTTAGTCAGGACCGAGTTGGTCACACGGCCGTAATTCTTCGAAACGATAAAACAATACCTAACCGAAAACTTTCACTGCGACCCCGTGGGCAGGGGCGACGCAATAATTTGCAAGCGGGCCGCGTATAACGCCAGTGAAAGTTGCCCAAAGTTAGGTATTGCACAAGACTTACCAAGCAACATACCGCGTAATTCAAATTCGGTCATGGCGAAAGTAAACGCTGTTTAGTATGTTAAGAAGATATTAACAGCAAGGAGTGCTTTTAAAGTATCACTTATACTAACCAAGATTTCAATGTATGGCGTAAGTCGCGTAAGTGATTGCCAATTTGTAACAACTACGCCAAATACTAAGAAGTACCAACAATTTTTATACATATTACGTTATAATGCATTCATCATCATCATCATCAGCTCACTATACGTCCCCACCGAGGGGCTCGGAGCTTAATCTAAGGGGTGATTAGGCCATAGTCAATCACGCTGGTCCAGTGCGGGTAGGTCGACTTCACACATATCATTGAATTTCTTCGCCGATATGTGCAGGTTGCATCACGATGTTTTCCTTCACCGCATAATGACAAACTACAATAATCTACTCCCTGAAATAATCATACTGAATCTAGATCAATGATTAACATGTATAATTCTTGGTAGCAAAAAGCGATGCAGCGTAAAAAAAATCTTAACACGTGATCGATGCATCGGTCGGGTGGAGATCGTCTTAGAATATTACTTTCTACGATACTTTCTAGCAAGAGATGTGGGCCGGAGCCGCGCAACTGGAGCGATCGGTTTCACCGCGCGCCGGGAAAATTGGATTGAAATAGAAACTCGCTCGGTGAAAATCAGATTTTCGCGTCGCACGCAATGCGAAAACTGCTGTGATAATTGTCAACATATACTTACGTTAAACTAAACTAGCTGAAGAATATTACATAGATCCGGGATGTGGATGCACGTGTTTACGTCCGTACAAACTTAGGAACGCATCCGGTGTAACGAACACATGCCCGAATTCAGAGTTAAAACAAACACTGCAAGATTACAGCTTCAAAGAATATGCTTCTTATATAGAATAGTGTTTTTCTAGCTAAAACTAATTTATACAATTATGTATCTAATTTAAATTGAGATTTATTGAACAGAAAGACTCTTCATAAAACTGTTGCAAAACATAAAACGATTTCTATGCACAAGGGAAAATAAAGGTTCGGTGAACGAATATCTCTGCTGAGCTGTATATGCAGAATGTGTTAAGTATTGTCTCGCCAATGTGACAATACCTCAAGAAAGTAAATGTGGAACGTTACCTAGTATTCTATCAGCATACCGTCAGTTCGGCGCGTTTCGTCACAACACTGGTGAATTAGAAAGTGGTCATCGGTTATCACGTACGCTGTGCCCACATAACGTTCATGCTAGTACGCAATAGACGACACACGCGCGGTATTGACTGAATCAGAGACCCTCTCTGTCCCCCGTATGCTGGCAAATGCTTACCAAGTGTTCTTGTCTCTGTCTACTCCCCAATTTAGTGCGGATGCCTGCGCACCCACGCTCCGACGCGCCTTTTCGAGTAAACATGGGAATAGGTTAGTAAATAGAAAAGGGAGGGAGTTATAATTAGAATTAATGCCGCATCGTTTCCTCACTCAAATTAAACCGGCAAGACGTTTACAACCAGCTGTTGTATCGAACAATATGCATTTTGTTAAGAAATAGATGCTGATGACTATGAGGCTTGCGCAATGTACGAACTTAAATATTATGGAGTTTACAGTAGCTTATCGTTGAAGTTAATCGTTAAAAATTTAAATTTTTCAAATCCACAACTCGATGACCATGGCATCAATACAAATCTTAACATCAAAGAAGACAATAGTGAACAAAACAACAGAGCAAAGCGTTTAAAATAGAGTACGTCTGCTTGACTGTTTGCTATCAGTGCCCTTGTCCTGCAAACGCGACCTCGCGCGACCGTCGACAGCACTAGTCGCAGGCATCCTAACACGTTATGTAACTAAACTTGTTTCTATGCAACGTTATGTATTAGATACTAACGAACAAATACAGCGTTGTGAAAAATGTATTTTACCTCTTTGTAGGCTTTGAACTACCAAACATGTGACAAAACTATTTTCCTCTTTGTAGTGTATTCCTGGAAAACATTAGTATGCTATTATTTTGTTGCTTGTCAAGATTGTTATTGTCTCACAGTCGAAAATTAAAACATGTATGTTAAGTTGTTCAAAAACATTTTACTTTGTCAAGGTCCAAAAAACAAAACATTAACAATGACAACGCTTCGAATTGTTCCCGCGTTTTCCGCGAACTCGTAGCAAAATATAGAGCGTGCTAAGTAGGCCAAGGCACAGATATGACGTCAGCTAATGTAGCTCGTCCAGCGATTGTCATAAGGGCTAATTAACCGCACGACACCATCTGGGTCAACGACTCTTTGTTCTTCAACTTCTTCAAATTATTTCATAACAAATTGTGACAGTAGGTCGGGTCGAATCGACGTCGCGTGGCGCCTCATTATAACGCTACAAACAATGCGATTGGAGGACATTATCAAACCCTCTTATCTAATACGAACTTGTTTATTTTAGTAACATCGATTTATGTTTCAGATCAATGACACCGAAACTATAAATTTAACAGATTGTTTCGGAATGGAATATTTGTTGATCGCAACGTTTTTGGGTCATTAACATCTTATTTACTGGAAAATGTGTGTTTGAGGAAAACGAGGGCGATTCTGAATTGGGTCGAGAGTTCAGTTTTATTGTGAGATTAAGGCTGAAACAACAAGATTCGAGTGAAGTAACGCGGTGAATAACGTGCACGTGAGACAAACACAAGTCACACTTTTAGAAATCTTTCGTTTATTGAGTGAACAGTTTGGACCAACATGGGAATATATTTAAAAATAATGAAATTTACAAGAACCCTGGTATAAAATAAGTAATTATCAAGACATTTAACCGTATGGAATTAAGATTAAAGTCATCATTATTTTAAAAAGTAACAAAATATACAACTTGTTTATTTATACAAAATGATGGTGGACCAAAATTAATTAGAACCAAAGGAATCAGTGCGACGTTTTGTAGTTTATTGTGCCACGCCATCCGGGAACAAAGGGGTCGTCGACCCGGTATCAGCATAGATAAGCTGACTACGAAACGCTTATCGGCCGAGAAAGAACGCCTTTGTTTTCGACTAATTTGACGACAAACAAGTTATGATTAGATTAGTGTCACACTTGTGATTTTTCGAATTCAATTCAAGTCCAATTCACAATACTAATAAATAAATAATATTATTTGAAAAGTGCTCTATCGTCTATTACGGCAGATTAGACTTTAACTCAACTACGGTTTAAACTAACTCATTACCGCTCTAATCCTATAGATTCCCCTCTAAGCTCCTTACGACTAATTAGACTTTGCTCACTTTGATATCTTTAATATGACGCGAAATTATATATTTCTAAAATACCACTAAACGATAAATTGCAAGACATGAAGATAAAAACGCCGTACAATTTTCTTTAAAATGAAAGGGTCTCATAAAATTCAAGTACCTATAGGTCGAGTAACATATTCAAAAGAGTAAAGTGGTCGCAGGTTTTAAGTAATAAGTACCTACATATAGTAAAGCGGTCGCTCGACTCTGCGGGGCCTCTTTGCCGCGTGACCAGATCTCGGTAACGAGCAAAAACTGTGCGACGACATCCGACCGAGCGACGGTGGAAAAAACGACCGTCACTACTTGCACGGCCAGCGCGCAGCGAAACTACTAGCCCACACCTGGATATATTTTATACCAGAATTACTCAAATAAAAAAGGACCATATTAAGTGAAGTATCGATGAGGCTGAATAGGACATAAGAGAGCTCCACGTCCGCGATTAGGTTGGCATGGCGCAGGATCGCCAAGTTTGGAGAGATTTCTTGTCGGAGGCCAAAGCCCACATCGGGTCATCGTGTCACCCTAGTTAGTTTTATTTTAAGTGAAGTATTAGGTACTAGCTTCATATTTATATAGACAGAAATATAGGCACAATCTTGTCTCAAAACATGTCAAGCCATATCTCGCTTCGACTGTATTTTTTACAGAGTTGTAAAGTAACACGTCGGTTATGTGCAGATATGTACGCAAATGAGTCCACCGTAGTAAAGTGTGTTTACGTGGAGATGCGACGGAAATAATCGACCGTGGCGACAGTGGCACATCCCGAACTGTGTCATGGGCCCGGCCCACGCGCACCGACGGAAGGTCATACGCATTACGCTCATATGGTAAAGTTCATTCAGTTCACTCTTGAATTGATCATTTACAAGTGAACTTTAAAATCATTTCGATATTTTCGGGCTACGCCTATCCTTTGCGACAGCACAAAAATAAAATCTTGACTAATATAGTCAACCTAACGCATGACGAAGATATACTGTTTGTTAAAGTCAGACAGATGTCAGGATCATATAAAAGGAAACGCATTATCTGATTACTATTGTCATTCATATCACCTCGTGATAGTCATGAGTTTTATGCAGTACTCGTTATTAAAATAGACGCAAGAACTGGCCGTATACAAGCATGGTAAAATATTTTTAACAACACTATCGTTATTGTGCTAATTTGAATAGACTTTAAGGTACGACGTAATATGCAGATATTACCCGTAGAATTACAGCGAAAAATCCTTTTAAGCTTTGAAATATGAATAGAACAGGCTTTTTAACTGACTATGTTTCGGTGAAAGGCTTGCCCAAATAGGTAAGTACTGTGGTGTATAACAAATAATCGGCGATGTCAGCTTGATGGATGAATCGACGGTGACGCAGCGTTGAAGACATTCTATACTTCACCCCCTTTTATTCAGAGAATTCACCCTAACAGCGCTGCAGCGCTTTGAGTGAGCTTTCCGGCTAAAACTCGCTAATCACCTTTGTGAACGCGATTAAATGTGCAGCGGCGCATGGCTGTATTGTACAGTTATGTAATAAAAGCTTCATGTTTAGAGACGCCAACTAATGCGCAGAGCACATCGGCAGTGTAGGGCGTAATATTAAGTTATAAAACATATTTTTGGATGCCACTTATACCATGAGCAAAAACATAATCTATATGCTAAATTAAACATTTTAAATAAATAAAAACACTACCGATTTAAGTCAAATAATGTTAGAGAACCAAAAAATATATTGACAGTTCATTCGACAAATTCACTTTATAAATATTTCCAAATATGAGCAAGGTTATCCAGTTTATTGTCTTTGTTCAGGGTTTTCAAACGTTCTATTAGTATCGAAGTTGAAGGTTAATCGACGGCAATCAGTTGTTTGATCATATTATTTATTACCATTACTTAACGCCGAGAAACTATGAGTGTCGTCGATGAAAAAAAAATATATATTTAATGATAAATGAATTGAAATTAATCGATATTATTTAACCTTGAATTTAAGCGTGGGCTGGTGAGCAATCATCGAGGCGAAGACGAATGACTGTTGTCAATCGTTGAGACTCAGTGAGGCGTGGGAAACACGGAAGTGCTAAGTACCTACCATGAAACACATGCAGATTATAAGTGTTAAAATACTCGTAGTGCCATGTGGCCTAGTTACAATACTTCCCTAATGATTTAAATACGATTGCTAACAAAAGTAGCAAGTCCCAACCCAAAACCAAGGTAAACTTTTTAATTTGCTTAATATTTAAACTTTCTGGTAATTCGAGCTGCGATAACAGATTATACTCGTAGTTGGACTAAGTTTAGCGTACGAGGCGAGGTAAGGACACACAATGTGTGCATTTGCAACATGGCCGGTCGGTGCGGGCGTTGCGGCGGAGCATTCCCCGTGCCCGGCTGACCGGTTCCTCGCAGGCTGTTTATGGACAGACCAGATATAAATAGATATGCTGCCAACATCCATCTTCTCTGTGTTTTAGTTTTTTAACCGACACGAAGAGTAAAATACAATACTGTGAACGTTTTAAATCACCTACGCTGGAACGTTTTTCTCTGCATTGAAATTGTAAGTTGAGTCGAATGCGTTGAATTTTAAATGGCATTGGAGTACGATAAATTAGTAGCTCATAGAATAATTAAATAAATAACCGTATGAATATACTTAAGCAATAAACTGAAAAAAGTAGTGTTGAAAAGTCCGTTCGACAACGTAGTAAGCAACGAAAGTAGTCCAGTTTTTGAAGAGCAATAGAGTCGTTACACCATATCAAATCTGAAAGGTTGCCAATCAAATTCAAACGCGTATGTTTGAAAATGATGTATTATGCCCATCGTATATTAGTTTAAATAGGTTGAATTGTAGTGAAAGTAAAGTTTGACGATAGTATTCAGGTCTTGTATGTTAATATTTAAGTGAGCAAACGAGTTAGTGCCAATTACTGTTATTATCCGTTTTTCATAGTTTTTTAAGCTCGAAATGAACAATGAGCTAGGCACATTTTACTTTACCTACACAGTAACATAAACTGTAACAAAAAACCTTATATGTTTCTTAGCTTAGCTACGGAGCTAACACTTTTATTATTGTAGAACAGAATAACCGCCATGATTTTCTAACAATGTAACTGGTATTCAGGTATGTGGCGACCGGACGGTATAATAAAGCAAGCCGTGTTTAAATACAGATCGCTATCTGCAGACATTGTTAGAGGTTCTCGTGCGAGCCGTTCATTGCCAAGAGGAATTGGAAATGTACGTAGGAGATAAGTACGGCGACTAGTTTCACATCGCCGGTTCTTGTCGCGGCGTTCACTTTCACCGCTGGCTGGGGTCGGGCGAGCTGCGCGGCCGCCCTGCATTGGCGACGGTGTATCGGTAACCTAATGCTTTCGTCGCCGCGTGATCGCAGGGCACGGTTGCATAAGCGGCCACGTGGTGCCGGAGCATTGACCCCGCGGCGACGGTATCGCCTCGCTATCTGAACCTCCAGATACAGCGACGATAATATTCGGCACATGACGATATATTACTAAAACTTTTATTTTCGTTACAGGCTTGCACAATCGGCTCATCGGCTTTGCTGAAGTGACTCGCTTACCGGTTTGCAATTGTTGCATAAACGACCTCGCGACGTCGAAGGGGGTCATTGTCGCGCGCTCCACTCGGCGTCGGCAGGTACGTCGCTAGCCGCAGGTTAGATAAGCCGCAGCGATCGCAGCCCAGTCTCCTTCGGCGTGTCTGTGACCCCGATGTAAATAACCTGCGGCGGCGCGCTGTAAACAACCGACGCCATTTGCGTCAATCGCCTGCAAGCCGCGCACCGCTCTAACCTCGTATCGCCATTCACTTTATCATTACACATGCACCTCTAAGAACGTCACTACTTTTACAGCACTATCATAGTTGCCAGATGCTCGTCTACAGTCATATCGTACGCGAATATTCTTACTACGAACACTAACATGTACCAAACATTCTCTTACTTGATTTAGGCATAGAGAATCAAAGATAAATATTACTTAACCAAATTCAAATTTATTAATTTATGTATCGACTAAAACAGGTTAAGCGAGTGGTTGTTATACCGAATGACCGTTAAAATGACGTGATGGTGAAAGATGTTGCAAAATATATCTTTGTTCACAAATTGCCGGATAGCGTGCTTGCGGAAACGATTCCATTACATATTAAGCTTCTTAATTTACCAAAACAGTGGTTTAGATGTATTATATATTTAGAAAATAAGTAGCACAATCCCTAATAAAATATTTAAAACATGCAACTTCGGCTTTGATATACATTCGCGTTGCATATATTTTTAATCTGTAAATTCGGACACCGAATCCAACACTGTTCATGCATAATTCATAAAAAAAGAAAAATAAAAAACCCTAACAGACCTTAAAAAAGGTTAAAAAATAAAAACTGGAATCATTAGTATGGTAAATCAGCTTGCACATAAGTACACGTATTCATAATCAACAAAGTAAGGTGACCTATATGATAAGACTATACTCCAGCTCACAACTACAAACAAAGCATGCAACTTGTGTATGTATGCGCGCCGCGTACAATGACATCGTCGACCTTGACTACTGCCTCCTATATCTCACACAAACATGCACACATCGACGCGCGGAATGTGTTCGTCACAGTGTATTTAAAGCGAGTACTGGCTATAGACTATAGACGTGTGCAAGCGCTCCTACTCGTACATATAAATAAAAATATTAAAGCGTTTGGTTGGTTGTATATTTAGGAGCATCTCCGCCCGGTCTGATATAGTTCAACATACGATAAGGTGAATGCCAGCTCGCTGCAGCGGTGCACGGCGACCAAGGCCGCGGCTCGCTACTCAATTATCGCAGCCAAAGCGATTGCACACTTGAAAACGTTAAATACCTCCATTTATAGTTTAGATATAAGTATATGTGATAAATATTCTATAATGGCGGACTATTAAAAATACACAATTGACAAGCAAGACAATTTTATTGTAGTGTCGGAAGTGTTTTTTAAAAATCGTCTCACTTTTCAATGTCGTAAATTAACAGGCAACAGAATAAAATGAAAATACAATCATGTCCATCGAAAGAAATAATAGAAAAATCTAAAATATAAACTAGTAGCAGTAGAAACTAAATCTATTATTAATGGCAATGACATCAATTTATACTTTCATTTTATCAAGTACTTGAGAACAACTCGAGCGACGTTTACTGTGTCATCACTCAAATTGGAGCCGCCACAGTGTAGAAAATACAGTAGACTGATGTTAAAATAACAAATATTTTATTTAATATTTGAAAACACGTCTAGAAGCAACTAATAAACCTGTGTATAAATTAAAATGACATGGTATATATATGAGAGACATTTACGATATTTTCTCTGTCTTTTATTCACGATGTTTATTCCTTTTGATGTTTTAAGAATTTTATTCGTGAATTACGGTTGTTAAAACACTTCACTAACGTCCAATGACTTGTTTATGAAAATAATAGTCTTCAAATAAGAGACAAAATATGGTTTATACTTTAAATTAAATTATTATTAGTAATTAAGAATCAAAATACTGTTGTAGTTTGGCGACGACTCTAAATGTTAAATATAATTTGAAACCAATAACTAAAAAAATAATTAATTGAATAAAAAAAAGTGTTTTTAAGCATGTAACATAAACATCAAATTTATTTAAATTTAGACAAACCTTGATACGCAAAAGGAATCGGATATAATTTAAAAAATGTAGGAAATATAAGTTATTAATAATTAAATGCTAGAAAAATTTATGGATAGATTTATAATCTTGATTACCTTTCAGATAGAAACGGCACACAGAAAGAATATTTTAAAATTAAATATGAATATTAGTTGCCGATTGTCGGAACATTAATTTAACAGAGCGGATATGTTTTAGAGATTTTTAATAATAAATATAAAAACGTCGCGAAATGAAACAGAAGTACGTCAAAAAAATTATATTAAAAGACTTTATTAAATTACTGTCTTTATTGTCCATTCGCAAGCAATTTTTCATACCAATTAGCGTAGCTCTTTATAAACAAAGTTCTATAAAATATGATTTCTTTAACATAATTTAAAATGAAACATAAAGCCGGCTACAAACGTACACAAGTCTATTTGAACTGCACAGTCCAACTGTACAGTTCTCAGTTTTGCTTACACACGTTAGTTTTAACTGCGTAATAACTGTACAGTTAAAACTGAGCTGACGCTGGCTGAAAGCTACGAATATAACGCATTTTAAAAATGATAACAATGTTTTTTTATTATAATACACCTACATGCTTGCCAGTTCTTACTATCGCCCACCATCATAGATTAAAGATAAATAGAAAAAATATTAGATGTTCTAGTATAAAATTATTGACATTGTCCGCATGTATTCCGCCACTCTTTGTTAAATGAGGCTCGCTATAAACAGGTTTCAGGCTACATTACCCTGTCCAAAACAATTACGAACGCTAACTGTGAGAATAAACTTAGCTGTACTCATAATCGCCTCGGCCGTTGTACTCAAGTAAAGGTCACAGTAACATCGTTTTTAAAAGTCGTAGGTTGGTAAGAAAACAATTTTATTTTACTTAGACTTTATGTCATGTCTAACAATATAAGTAGAGTGAATATCTATTTGTAGAATATGAAGCAATTTTGTTTGGCAAATCCTATCTAGCAGGTTTTAAATCCTAAGTTGCAAAATCAAAGAAATAATTATAAGTTTTTATTTGGAACGGATCCCATATTATGTTGCTTAAAGCTTAAATCTTTAAACCCAAACAAGTTATCTCAAAAACAAGTTCACGAATTAAATTTCAACCAAAACATTTCTATAATACGCCAGTAAACTTAGTATTTTCATTTTATTTAATTCCTTATCAAGATTAAAATAATATTATTTCTATATTAAAGTGATTTAACATACAATACACGGTTTAAGTCGCATAACACTATCCGTACATGTTAACCCGAGCAATAATTTACATAGTGTGGGCAGAGTTCGATGATGCGACAATAAGCCGCCTCGTTCTGCGTGGAGGTGGAGGTGACAGAACAACCTCCGCTCTAGGACATTGTTAAGATAAATCTTATTCCGAGTCACGTATTAAGTATTACATTAAGAATATTTCCTTGTCCGACTATACAATTTAATCTCTTTGTCTCGCTGTCCGATTTTACAATCAAATATGACTCATTGTTAACTGGCCGACAGAAAAATATGAGCTTGCAATTTACGCGTCTAAGAAAATAAAAACGTCGATAAGTAATTTAATTCAACGTTTGATAAAAAAAGCTTGCTTGCTCTTTGGGTATTTGTAATTAAATACAAGCTAAGGTCCAAAATTATTGATAGACAACCCTAACTCGTTTCTATCGAATAAAATTAATGCTTCTGGTGAATATTTGAGTATAAATCGTTAGTTAGCTTTCAACTATTTTTAATATAAAAAATTGACTGGCAGAATAATAAGAGGGCAACGACCTCACATTTCATTAAGAGGATTTTACATAAACTCGCAAACAGTAGAGTTAAGAGATCCGTTTTTATATTTCGTTCGCGTAAACTAATTTGCATTGGCTCAATAGGTAACAGGTTTTTACATTGTTAATTGTGAATCCATGCAACTACATTTACGGAGAATTTACCAATTAAATGATTATATAAAATCAAATATCGTGGCATTCAAAAACGTTACTCTGCTATGCTATAAAACCAAATGTTTTGGACAAGCAACAATCATTTATAAGTAAAAATTACTATTGATATTATGTAATGTAATAGTACACGACTAGCCTTGTACGAACCAAGATAGTATTTTAGTCGTGTAGCAAGTAATTTAGTAACTAAACGTGTTCGAACATTTTAGTAGAGTACATTAGTAAATCCTTTGTTCAGATACTTGCTTCTTGCTACTCGATTAAAATACTATTCAAGGGAATTAACCAAAGCACATGCGCTACAAAGCGATTCGATCTTGTACGCCAAAAGTGTATATAGAACTGACAACGACGTTCGATATCTCACACGTGACAAGCACATGACTTATCGAAAGTCATTGTAAATTTCATACACTTTTGTTGATTTACCGATATCGCCAATCGAAAGATAATTTGTGTAGCCCCCAGGTGCATTCTTACAGTCTATAACAATAAGTCTTTAGGTAATATTGATGCCGTTACTGAGATGATCGAGATCCCGAGATTCTAGATAACTGTAAGAACGTGGCCGGAGATACATTTATCGAGATAAAACAAACGATTACGAATAATAAAGACCTTTATTTGTACGAATCTTTTCATGTTTCAATCGGTTCGATCTCTTTAATTACGCAAGAAACTATATCATATTTTGAAATATAAATAATCTAAAATAATTTTTACTTGGAAAACAGCAGCTAATATAGATCTTTCAAACGTATATTCGATTGTACAGGTTTATAACGTTTCTATTTAAGTTTACAAATAATATTGAAATATCGATACGAAATAAAGAGAGGAACTTTGTATTTTTGTTCGTTTTGAAATAACACAAGAACTACTGGGTCGATACCAAAAATTCTTTCACCATTAGAAAGCTACGTTATTCCCGAGTAACTATTATTTAATTCCACGCGGACGAAGTCGCGCACAACAGCTAGTATTCAATATAAATATTATCTATATTGTTATATATTTGAGGTACGTAATGGAAAATTGTGACAATCGTGACCATGATATTAAGGTGTAAAGCGTGATGTATTTGTAATGGCTAATCCTTATCGAATTTATCCATCGTAATATATATTAAAACTTTTTTAATATGACATATGTCACATTACATGAATCAGAGGGGTCTTTGAAACACGACAAAGTTTTATTTGTGCCATTTCTTTACCAGAAATACAAATTATTGATGACTATTTAAATAATTAAAAAGCATGAATAATCTTGTACGTATCAGATTCGATCAACACCTATATGTCTATTGTAACTGTAACCAACCAAATACCTGCTGCCGAACTGAATACAAAAGCATCGTAATACAATCATGTAGAGAAAGGTAAATTATAAGACAAACACAGCAATGGAGGGCGAGAGCGATGTTGGTTTGAAATGGAGACTTGATTTGTATCTACAGTCGAACCTGGCTAAACGAGATTTAAAGGGAACACGTTATTTGTCTCGCTTACCCTACGGCTTCATTAGATCGAGTTCTGAGAGAGAGAGATCGGTCTGAAGCTTTAGGGTTTTAGAGATTTCTCTCTAATTCGGTTTTTCGTTTATGAAGGTTGTCCGCCGGGACCAGAGAATGATTCTTGCTTTTCCCGGTTTGACTGTATAACAATCTGTAGAACCGCGAGATAATAGTAACGCGGGCGGCGGCGCGAGACGAGCGCCCGACCGCACATCCGCCGAGCCTTCCTAGACCGGCTCTATGCCGCCCTAAGAAAAACCGCGGCACAATACAATGCTAAACACGTAATCGGAACCTGTGAGAATCGATGTAATTATATTATACTCAGTTTTTAATGTCATTACGGAATAAATAATAGACATAAATGTTGAAACTTATTCCAAGGGGGAAAAGGGTTCTTGCTAAAATTGTAGTTCATAAGGATCGTGCCTATTCGATTCATGAATTCATTTGAAACAATCCAATCAACATAATAGTTATTTCTTTGTACGAAAAATGTTTGATAATGTTTCGGCGGTGCAATCTCATGGTATGGCGTACGTGTTGGAGACACCTGCATATTTAAATTGTAGTGTGCTGGGCGAATCGTGATGCTGCCTAATGAGACACGGCCGGCTCTCTCGAGCTGTCAACCTGTGCCAACGACCTCCGCGGAGGTTAACAATAACAATCCGCCTGATTTGAATTTCATTTACAACTTATCTCATTTCAAGTTCAAATGTACTCTTCGTAAACTTCCACTGCGAAAAACAAAACTTTTACGTTTGTTTTTAAAAGTTTTAGAGTGATATATTAGTAACCTGTTTTAGTCGGCTTTGATCATTATTTAATTTTATATATCAACATAATATATATTCCGTGGATTCTAATCGTGTCAGATTGTCTATCTACAACATGAAGTGCTTTTTTATTTCTTAATTCATCGCAAACAATTGATCAGAAGCCAAATGGAATAATTTAACCGAGTACTTAGAATTACATGAATATGAAAATGGCAAAATACGATTGTGTGAATAAAAATAATTACATTAATCAATTGTTAATTCATTGAGTGGGGTCGTTGTATACAATACGGCGTCGAAGTTGCGTATACTTATGTAAGCGTTTGCTTAGAAACTACAGGGGGTACGACCATTAGATTATCCCAAAGGGTTGGCGAATCTAAGCGCTAGTAATAATGGAAATAATTGAACCCTTCAATAAGGGTCGTAAAGGCCAGCTGTTGAATATTCTCTTGCACACAGTTTTACCAGATATTACACTAACTTCATATAAAGTTAAGAGATTTAGTTCTGCAGCCCGCGTGAATACTAAAATTGTAGGACTCTTATAAAAGGTTAAAAGTAAATGGAATCAGATTACTTATAAACATTAAGTAAGACTAGTATGACAAGTAAGTCATAATATCAAGTATCAACATTATTTTAGTGACACGAAGTGGATTATTAGTCATTAAACGATCTGAAATGAGTGCAATATCATATCGACACAAAGTGTATGTAAACTGTTGTACTGATTTATGCTGCCTTATATAAGTTATTATTATTTTATTCAAAACAGATGAAGTCATAAGCTATCTGTTCTGTGCAGACGCGGGGTCGCCGACCTCTTTGATTAAGGAATCATCAATCATGATCGTACCTACTCGGGAGGATCGCATTTCACACTACAAGGGGCAACCTTATATCTGTGACGGATATGCATAAATAAAAATTTTACATGTGTTTATTTGCTAGGAAAATTAAATGGGAATATTATTTCACTTTCAAAGCTTTTTAGTCATGTATTTCCTCTAATTAAAAGGAAAATAAATATTCGTTATTCAATCACACGCGAATCAATTTCTAGCAACGATTCGATCAACCTTGGGCATTAGAGGTCCGTAACCCTACCTGCGCAATGCGACAATTAATTCAAATAATTTCCTGCTCAAAATGTAAAAACGTTAAAATAAATAAATAAGTACAAAGGCGGTAATTAGCGTTGGCTAGTGCGCTGTAACGCTCTGCCACTATTTATAATGCGAGGTGTCAAAAAACCGATGTGACCTTGGCGGGCGCGCGTTGCGTTCACCTCGTTCAGGTGGGGCCCGAGGGGATCACAAATGCCCTACTATATCTAAACATGGCCCATTTTTAGCGACGTGATCGTAACACCAACTACATGTTATTGGTCACGTCCGATGATGTAAGTTATTTAGAGGGATACATCTTCGAGGAAAAATCCGGGTTAGTTTGTAGCCATTCGCTAAATAGAATTTCGTTGCAGAGAGGGATATAAGGCGATTTCACCATGCCATCACCCTAGAGTAATTTTAATGTTTTTGACGTAGCCGATATTAAGTAATTCTTTATACTTATTTAAACCGGCCCGCATGAGTACGTGCGACAAACTGGTCCAACTTATCTGCGATAGTTTTAATTCTCATCACTTAAGTTAATTTTATTGACGCATTAGCTCGTGTCGCCATGCGGGTCGCCATTAAAATATGGATTACGATTATATACGTTTTATTTATGAGAACAAATTTAATGTAAAAGTTAACTATCAAGGATACTAAGAAATAGAATATTAAAGTAAATAACTACTTTCCAGAAATATCAATGTCCGGAATTAATCAGTCAATTTTACTCAAATTTTGAAAGAATTTAATTTAATAGTTGTGCAACTTTGTCATAGTTATGCATAACCTAGTAGTAGACCAAACATTGTGCACAAGATTATGAAATACAAATTATTCTATGACGCTATTCGTTACGTCATAATATGACACATATTTTACCCGACTTTATTTGCTAAGGTGTTCCTTGCATTTCGAACGTTCTCATTGATGTTTTGGGGCACATTAGCCATTCTTAGTATTGCGAGAAATAAAAAAAATAATTTTGACGCTAGTGGCTGAGAGTTAAGTCGCAAGTCCATTACAATCTGACAACTGTCAACTATTTACTTCAAGGAAAAATTGTATAATATTCATCACAAGACCGCTTTAGAGTTATTTCAGTATATTTTCACACGTAAAGAAGCCGATTCGATAAAACACAATCCATCAAATGTAAACCACAATCACGGCATTAAAACATCGGTGGGTAAATGAAAAATATAATTTGGTAACACTCAGGTCAGTGACTTTGAAAAAATCTGCCCACAAAAACTTATTGTGACGCATTGATTGTTCTTAATTGTATTAGGAATGATTTTATTAAAAACCGGTTGTTTTGATTATCCTACAGAATATGAAATTAGTAGATATTGCAACATTTGAACTTATAAAAATTTAATGATACTTACGCAATAATGGTAGTGATTATGAGCAGCCTTCAATCGGTTTCTTGACTTTTAGCTATAAGTTTTACACTTTTAAAACTGTAATTTTAACACCTATTTTATTCATACTTCAAATGACAATATCATAGTTTTTACCTAACTATTAGAGTTATCTTTGAAATTAACAACTGTAATAGTCAGTTGTGAATCTTGGTAGAAAGTCATTTCTAAATGAAGAGTAGATAATGTAACAATAAGTCAATTACAACGTGTGGAACGCGAGTGTGCCGCTCGGCCGCGCTTGAAGAAAGTTGTATTCTCAGAGTACTGCTTTTTTTAATTCTCGATATAAATGCGTAATGAGGAATTTTAAAGATTTTGTATCTGCTTTTATTAAGCTAAAAATAAAATAAAACTAAATTAAATTGAAGGAATTAGGACAACTCGTATAGTATTGTTGATTATCGAATTTAAGAGGATAAAAATATTTTTTTACAATTTTGACAATCGAAAATACATTGCCCGAGATAAACTCTATTGTTAAGATAAAGTTATTTGCAAGAGATATTTCTCAAAGCAAAAGAAATATTTTCTGTATATAAAAACAAAAATCTTGACCGCAACATAAAACAGCAAAGCGACGCACAGCGCAATGGACAGAATTAACTTTGAATGCGAAGCCGAGTGTACTTGTAATTTAAAATTGCTACAATTCAATGCTATTACATTGCAATAAAAATGATATTAAATCTATTAAAAAATACACTAAGATTTTCAACATGGCAAATACATTCTCTGTGGTATTCCTAATTACAATTCTATACTAATAATATAAAGAGAGAAACTTTGTATTTTTGTTTGTATTGAAATATCTCAAGAACTACTAAGCCGATTTCAAAAATTCTTTCACCACTAGAAAGATACATTATCCCCGAGTAGCATAGGCTATATTATTTAATTCCACGCGGACGAAGCGCTCAACAGCTAGTCTTTATAAACCTTCATAAAGTATGCCATACGCAACAATTCTTTTATTTCAATGGTCAAAGATAATTAGTATATGTGCAATTCTTATTAAAACATTAAGCGGTGAAGGTAATAAAAGTTCTTACTTAGTAAACTAATACCTAGTAAACTACTTTTTAACGGATTTCCTCGACAAAAGTAATTAAATTAAAAACTTATTAAACTTAAACGTATTTAAGGTACTTTAGAGAAAATCACGGAATCTGTTTGCGGATCTAAGTCCAATTATCGTTACTTTCAAATTACTTAAAGCTAATTAATTTAACGACATTTGAAACGTGTTTCTTATCGTATCACATTAAAATCAAAGTATTTACATTAAAAAATATTATTTATTCAAGTAATCAAAACTTCTAAAGAAATAAACCGCTTGTAATATTGTATAATTAATCGTTGAGAACATTTTAAAACATGAAAGCAAAAGCTTAAAGATACAGACAAATGTTTAACAAAGACCAAAACTAATCTATCAATTTTGTTCATGCAAAAAAAAAACGTATTGAATATTGTAAAATTGATCAAAGTCTTATATCAATTTTAAAATCTTTATTCCGATCGTATTGGGTACAATTTCGCATCACCTAAAATTTGTTTTCGGTCAAATTGCTTGTCGGACCGCTTCGACTTTATAATAAGCAAGGTAAATTATGAAAATTGTATCACTATATAGATATAAGATGTTTGTCTGTCAGTGGATGTGATTCAGCATCAGAAGTGGTCTCCAAACCGGTCTGTCGGGGCAGGGCAAGCCGGGCACTTCGTCGAAACTGTTGCATCCAGCGAAGTTAAATTGTTTATGCTGTATTACTTTACAAGGCGCATGGTGCACTTGCAACCTTAAATGGAAACCAACCATGTTGAACGTTCGCTTTTAAACTTGCTTTTCATATACCAGCTTATATACTAGTTACCCGCCCTGGCTCTGCTAGGAGAAATACATAGGAAAAATAAAACTTATTTTACGCTGTTTCGACTACTTTCTTCCTACTAATAATTTTGTGGTTCTGCCTCTTGCTACACGCAATCAGGGACACAAAATCTTTGGTTAAATTCAACCTTTAATTTCATTGATAATTTATAAAGAATATTTCGTACAAAAAATAATTAAATATTCATATATTCGGTCGCAATTATAGACGTTAAATATTTTTACCGTAAATAACCGGATTAATTTATATGACTTATGCATTTTATGTATCAGCACAAATTGTTATATTTTCAATCTTAATATATCAACACTAAAATTAACACTTATTTATTTCGTTTGTCTATAATTTAAATATGCAAAAATCTTAATTTCGATAAAAAAATACTGATTACAGCTTCTCTGAATCTCAAATCATGATACGATATTTATTTATCACGAATAAGTTCTGAGTAAAAGGTAAAGAGACTATATGACAGACATTGAATAAGACATAAAAGACAAAAAAGACTAATGGACCACCATGGTCTGTCAATCAAATAGCATTAAGAGCCTATTCATGACAAAAACAATTTTCTTTTGTACATACGCTTGTTAGTGAGATCAAAACATATTTTGTCGCTATTTGCCTTGATATCAAATTTTCTTTTCATGATAAAAATAGATCGTAATATCTCCACTCTCACTATTCAACGGCTAATGTGGAGGCCCGATCCCCCTCAAATTCCCCCATTCCCCCTCTCCTACTTCCCCCATTCCCCTTCCCCTTCGTGAGATGATAGATTAAGTATTGTGATACTCTGGTAACGACTACGTCACTTTTAAGTGTTTCCAATGAATTCTATCAAAGTTATTTTTGTATTATTGAAAGCCATTGAAACTTGATCAAGTAAACAAGATCAATAAGTAATAATAATGTAATAAACATGCTATAAGATTTTTTATTAACATCTTGTTGGAACAATAATCATATTGGAATATTGAAGTTTGATCTCTTATCGAATGTCCATAAATAATACAGGGACTTCATAGACTAAGTATATAAAGTCCTTGTACTACCAAATATTCAACAATTCAACAAAAACTTAATACAATTGTCATTCCAAAATTATTTAATCGTATCCAATAATTTATGCAATCGCATATTCAAAAGAAATCAAACGTTCACAATTAAAAACGAAACAATTAAAAATGTCTCATTATCGGATGTTTTAAATTGCCATCAAGTATTTGTATGGGGAATATCAAGTAAATTTTCCATCATTACCTTGAGTTTATAGCGATAAGCATTACTCATTCTGTTGTGATCCTCCCACGTTGTGTGTTACTAGGTAGGCAGTCGTTTAGCGGCCACTAATCAAACATAGGCAAGGGAAATTTGTTTGTCCATAGGTGGGGCGATACACCGGCTATCTGATATGTGCCCGCAAAATACAAACGCAAGCAAACACCTTTCATGTCTGACGGGAAATAAAATAGTATGTATCATGTAAACATTTAAAAAAAATCGTTTATTATTTAATTCATATTTAAATACTAATTAAAATTCCTAAGATAAAGCCTAAATAATTTTATTAAATATCCTTGAAGAAATCCTAATAAGGATTTCAGTTAAAACGAGTTTATTTACTCAAATTATTAATTATCTGACGGAAATTTGTCGAATATGTAGGTGAGGTGATGATATTTTTAACCAATAGTCGCCCACAGACAATCTGTCATTGTAGAGATTAGTCACACAAATACGTATAACACACGAGCACGGCTTTGTCTGACCGTACACCAGACATAAGAGCAAGGACTGTTGCAATGAGATGTGTGTCAAAGATTACTATTTTAAATTGAGAGTATTATTAAAACATAAGCCTCGTGTGCAACTTTTTATAAGTTGGATGTAACTTTTAGAAATGTAATTATAATATTTTACAACAACTAACAATAATGTATCATCGGTATTTGCAAGTGTGGACTAACCACTAGCCAGCGTAAACAAGTTTGAAAATAAAGTCGTCCCGATAGAATCCAAAAATATATTTCGCGAAAACGAATGTAGGTAAACAAAACGTTTGTGATAATGTGTATTGTGTACGAGGCAAGGAGACATCGGGCCGGGCGCCCGCCGCCCGGTCAAGGTATCCGGGCCAAAGGTCGATGACAGCGCGGCATCGCCTCTCGGCCTCTACGCTGCAACACCACACACCACGCAGCTAGCCGCCAAATTTTTAAAGTAAACATATTTCGAGAATAAAACCGCAACACACTACGCTATTAAAATTTAACACTACTCCGAAGAGAGTTTGACGCGGCCATTAATTGTGACTGCGCCAAGATAACGTTCCATTAATAGTAAAACACATTATAGAGAGACAAGTTTCATAAAACATTTCGTCCGACGAAAGAATGCCAACAATATGTTAAACACAGCAATAAAAATTTGTAGAATTTTACAAAATGTAGAAAAGTGTGACCCTGACCTGATGAAATGGATTCATTTTCTGATTTGGGTGTCGTAGGCGGCATCGGCAGCGGCATGGGGGGCAGCGGCTGCGTCGGCTGCTGCTGCTGCTGCATATTGCACGTGTTGCTGAGCAACGATTGTGCAGCATTGTACGATATCCCATCGTCGTAGCCCCATAGCTCGAGCCCCCCGTACTCCGGCGAGGCGAGCGACTCCGGCGACATAACCATAGCCGGCGGGAAGCCCAAGGCCGACGAAGAAGTCACTTCGGACGAACTCTCCTCGAGCATACGCAGCGAATGAAAGCCTCCGTTGTTGGACCAGCGGCGTCTCATGTCGATGAGCGCGTCACACGCACTCTGAACCAAGATTGCCGACGGACATCCTCCGGTGTACTCCGAATCACTTCACTGTTGCTTCGCACTGAACTATAAAAAAGCTATACTAGCGACATCCATTCGTCTATGCGGCGTCGAAACAGAAACCAATCTTTTCTCACCGTCTCAACAGATACACTGAATAAAACTACGAATGTTACAACGATAACTCTGCTCGGACACAACACAATACGCGCAACAGGTTAGATGAAGTCGCGGCACACGAGTTTGTCCGATGATGGCTGAGAGTTGCCGCGTACGACTCCGACAAGAAACCGAGCACGTTGCGCGCGCGCGACCGTCGTCAGCGGAGTACATGGAGCGAGCGAACGAGCGACGCGGCCGCTCTCACTGCCACGGTCGCGCGTGACGTCACGCCCCCGCCCGCCGCGCGCCCCCCGCCTGCCCTCCGGCCCCGCGCCTCGCACAGCGCAGCCGGCCCACGGCGACATAATGTAGCGCGCGATAACACCCTCGGTGAAATTTATGAAGCAGCTCTACTTGCTTTATCAAATCAACTTCGCTGCTTCTTACGCAACTTTTGAACTTGAGAAAGTATTCATTTTTTTGGCTGCTTTGTTCGAAAGTAATTTAATTGAATCGTAAAAAGTACCTTGTACAAATGACATGTCTTGTTAGATGCATTAATTTTTGAAAGTTACCGTGTAAAAATATTTAACATGTTTTGTTGCTTGTTTAGCATTTATAAATTTATACACTATATTTATGTAAATTAATTGATTGTAATAAAGACTTTGTGTGTATTCGACATCATCAAAGACAGAAAAAATTGTCTAACAAACACAATAACGATGTAGTAAGTAAAGGGAAATGTAATCTTTTGAATTTAACGAACGCAACGAGTTAACAAAAATCTGCACCGGCGGCACATGACACAGTTTTGTCCTCGAAATGATATTAGCACGATGACCTAGTTACAATGAATTTGGGTTATCTCGCTCCTCGGTGCGATAGGTACAATCGTCGTTATAATCCGTGTCAAAACCTACCTGATTCCAACTAAATCAAATTCTATCCGCGATTTTATGCCGAGATCTAGAGCAAATGTTTTATCTTTTATAGCTGACAATGGTTTTATGAACGTTGTTAATTCTTACCTTATGCCTTCATTAGACCGAGTTCGCGATAAACGGAGATTTTGCTTCGGCGTAAGGCTGTTTTTTGAGTGACATCGTTCTAATGAAGCCCTACGGTTAGACATATTCTACGAAAATGTTTAAAGTATGTGTGAACCAAGCAATCTGAATTTGGCCAGCGTTACCCCTGACTTAGTGTAAAAACAATTATTTTACATAGTCTCTACAATCTATGGAAATGCCAACCATACGTTGTCAAACATGACGATTGGATTAGATATATAAAAAAACTGGTATGGAACGGAGTTTGATCGCAGGCAAGGAACCTCGTCATCTCGTCACGTGTTCGCGGAGCGTTGACCTCAGTGTTTTGGATGTACGCACTAATCTGCGCGCACATTGCTTCCGTGCTGCAGAATGTACCAACTAAACAATTTATCTGCATATTAAATAATCGAATGACGCAAACACTTATTTTTGTATGTGCAGTAAGAAAGGTTGATTATTTGACACCAATTTGACGTAAGCCAAAGAAATTAAGTAACTTTTACCGGACTCCATAAATAAAAAAAAAACTATATACCTTTGAAACATTGTAATTTGTAGTTCGACCCATGATGGGCTCAATTTTCCGCAACTCCACGACTATCACGTATTTTGAGTGACTTTTACACATCTTTGAATTTCTTCGCCGATATGTGCAGGTTGCATCACTATGTTTTCCTTTACTGTTAGAGCGTCGGGTAAATGCACATATGAAAATCGAAAACCACATTGGTACATGGCGGGATTCGAACTTTGGACCTGCAGTTTACAAGTCAAGAGCTAAACCCCTATTGTAATTTATAAGCAAGTTTTATTGAACTTTGTTTTTTATGAAAAGCGGGGAAGAGTTAGATGTATGCGAATTAAAAATAATTCATATCAATTAATTTACTGTCAACTTGTATCTTATTAACATCTACGTAACGCTTGGTTATTTTAATTTTAAATGATTATTTATGTAGCCGTCTACAAATACACTTTAACAGCGTAAATTAAATAAAAATAAATGATTAATTAGATCTATTCAGCATAATTTCCAACTATTTAGAAGTCAGTGTACGATGAAAGAAAAATAAATCACGTCCAATGTTTCATTTCGTTCATGTTTTTTTCTTTTACTTTGTAAATATTCGTGACTTGTCGAAAATTGAAGAGAATTACAAAAACACCTTATTTTCGTAATTCTTTTCCATTCCGTTTTATTTTGTCGTGTTCCATGAAGGTTTCTATTGAAAATGCTTTATAAAAATTCTCAGTAACGACATTTTCGTTTAATTGATTCTAATATTATCAATAGATTGTACGACGATATATTTATTGGGCGGCTTTTTGTATTCAAAAATATTGCTTTGATGTTTTCAATTATATTACAGAAAAAATCATGCTTCGTGAAACAAGTTAATAGGGATTCATAATAAATACTCAATAAATACACCAGCGAGAAATAAAAATATCAATAATTTATAAAAGAAAATCTCTTCTAATATCCCGAGCCCGACATTTTAGATAGGAAGCGTTATCATCAACGGTTTTTGCCATGTTTTCTAGTCAAGCAAGTAGATTTTTCGAAGTCATACTAGTTCTGACAACAATGACAATTGGCAATGAAAATTTGGCATTCGGCAAGAACTTTGTTGTGACGTCATCTTATTTTTTGTAGACAGTACTCAGGTAGAGTGGAATCAAGTCGTGCGTGCGAAGTCAGAGAGCTGCGCTTGTCTTGCGGCCGCCCACTCCGTGTCGCATTCCATAAGATTTTATTAAAAAAAAACATTAATTTATTTACATTGTTGCGGTTTTCTGTGTTGATCTTGGCTTGAGAAATTACCATTTCTCTTTTGAATTTACCGCCGTAAATAAATATTTTAAGCGGTAAAAGTAAAACGTCAAATTAATTTTGAAAATGAAAAAATATTGTTTAACAATTATTTATTGAACAATTAAATAGGTATGTAAACTTCCTTTTGCCATTAATTGAGCAGTAATAAATAACTGCGTGCACTTTATCAGACAATGATGATTTATATGTTGGCTCCGAGCTATATCCTATCATTATTCCTTGCTGTTTAATAGAAAATTAGATGTTACATCATATTTACTGAATTTTGGAGACTATTCCCTACATTAAAAATTAGGTAGAGGATCTAAAGGTTTATTTAGTTAGATTGCTATCGGTACCTCAATCAAAATAGTAATTAAAACAAAGACTAACTTGACCTGCTCAAAATCTTGATCACGAGTCGACGTTGAAAATCCTTACCTGGAACAAGGACATAAAACACTTTTAAGCATTTAAAGTTACAACAAAACATTTCACAAATGTCTCTAAAACCTAGATGCGTATGATATCATGGCACGAATAAAAAAAACACGATTTATCAAGCTAGATTTGCAAAGGATCTTTGCGAGTGAGCTTCGCTTTCTCGGTAGAGCGCACTTTAGATAGTCCGACTGATTTATGTAGCTCGCAGCCAGTTCACCTCACGGTCAAGTAAACCCACGTTCACAGATAGTCGTATTGCCACCTCCATCGTGTTTTACTAGCGATGTGCAAGGGTATAAAAAAGTGGTCGCGGCGGAATGGTCTGTTGAAGCGCAATTAAGACCAAGGTCTCCGGGTTATCAAACCCGTGGCGACTCGAAGCGGCCGCGCCTCGCAGCGCTTGCAAAAAATGTAGCGAATAATGAAGTCGATGATATTAAAAGATAATGGCAGGGTTAACACGCCGGCTGCATAGTCTTAAATAGCACGCCACCGGCTCTTGCTAACATAACGACACCAAAGATGCACGTACTAGTCTATAAATATCCTCTGCTGTATTCGATATGTTGTCTACATTAATATGTAAAGGAAACTGGTTTATAGTTTGTAGAAAAAAGATACTTCTTTGACTACAATTTAGTTGAACAAAACCATTCAGTACATATACTTTTTTACAAATACAATTCACCTTAGCCCTATAAACAGTCAGTAGCTATGAAGAATTTCATGATATAAAAAATATATGAATCATAGCAATTAGCAATAGAATAAAACATCATTACAATTACATATCTGCTCTATTGTTTCTAAGGCAAATAAATCTAATAACGTTATACAATAAAATGTTAACATGCACATATACTAGTGTGTACGTGGATAAATTCATCCTTACGAACTTCGTTGAAGTACAAACGGTGTAGTGATAGAAATTCCTAGGTGATAGTAGGTCAGTGATTGTTTCTGGCTAGCAGCCATGCCCGCTGGAGGAAGTCAAGGCTACGAGGCATCAGCTGCATACGCAATGCCTGAATCCTGTTCGTTGACTCCTAGCCGCTCGGCTCTCTGATGTCATTCGCACTAATGTGACCTGCAAAGCGACCATGTTACCGTTCCCCGCACTAGTACTTACATAATGCAGCCTAGACAATGTTATCTGATGTTACATGATCATGGGCTTTGAGGGCACTACGTTAGACTTACTTTCGCTTGAAGGCCGTCCTGATGCACTATGCGCTTATGTGCCTATTTGAAGAACTGCATTGTGCTTTGTGTGAACTAAAATAGTTCTAATAGCAATCATTTTTAGGTTTCTTTTTGTATACTAGCAGAAATATACTTGTGTCTCTTTAGAAACAGTGAGACAGAACTATCATTTACGTGATGTAACTATCGAGTCGGAGCAGTGATATGGGAACAAGTTCTTATGTTACCCTGGTTTTATTAGAACTTATGAATTTTGTTCTATTTTGTTTGTAGTTACTATTAGCATCATGTACAATATGTAATTCATACGTGAATAAACTATTCCTTAAGTTTAGAGTTTTAAACACCAAAATTAAATATAATAGTACAAACAGAAGACAGGCGTCAAATGGAAGCAATTCCGTGTTTCGTCTGAGGAGTGTGGTGCCGGAGGACTAACTTTTAATCCGCTTTCCCTTCCTATCCTTTTCCTATAAGGAAATGATAGGAAGAGGCAGTGGATTTTCCGGTGGAGGGGACACATAGGGAGAGGAATGATCCTCTTGCTGTGCGTCTCCTCCTCCGAAGAATAAGGGTAGGCAACGCATCTGCAAATGTAGATGTCTATGGGCAGCGGTCGCTTCGCTATTTCAGCGAATTAAAGTAGCCGCTTGCTCGTTTGCCACTTTTTAATATAAAAAAAAAAAAACTCCCGAAGTGAATTTTAGAGACGCACTAAACTTAGATGTTCTGTAAACTCCTGTGTAGCGACAGACTTTATTACCGTCTTTTGCTGAAACCAAATCCTTAAAAATAAGATTTCACTTCAAATTAGACGATAAAATATAAAACTTTTTGGATAAAAGATCAAATTTAATTGAACGTTGTAGAATGTACATGAATCATGATTAAAGTCAGCGGTATGTTATAATTGGGCCGACAGAGCTCTGTGCGCTTATTTACGACTTTTCTCGCAAGAACAAGTTATTTTTTGCGAGGAAACTTAATGTGAAATATTGACGTTTGTTTTAGGAGTTTACGTTACGATCTTTATTACGGGCCTGTGTAAACAGCTCGGCTCCAGCTCGACAGGAAATTACCACCAACGCACTATAGACAGATAATTTTATATTTAAATCAATAAAAAAGGGAGATCAGTTATATCCGAAGAAGGTTCATTAAACTTGTTTAATGTTTAAATTAAAACAAACTCGCATCTTCTATCTTAATTGTGGAAGACATACTTATGCTATCAAAGTGGGTAATGACTACGACTTGGACTCGAAATAAGACTTTTTGTCCTAAAGCAAAGCCATACCTGATAACATTCATATAAAATTTATTTAGAAGCATCAGAAAATTTTGAAAAGATCATTGAAACATGTCAAATAATTATCGAAATATAAAATAAATTTTAGTAGAGCTTTTATTTTTCATAGTTTTTCCGGCAGATGCAAGCCGCAAAATTGTATACAGTAGTTGATTACTTCCTTGTTCACAAGTGAACAATACAATATCTCGGACGTAAACGGCAACTAACATGACTACAGTCTATTGTTTCACTAACCTTGATACTTCAAATGCAATTAACTAAATCTTAGTAAACATTTTTGTAACATTTTTAGATATTTTAACCGCCTTGTCCGTCGAATGTCCAATAACGTTTTTATTAATGCTAATCTCCTAAGGAAGCTTACATAAATTTTCATTTCTATCACCAATAATATACTCTTTAGTTAATTCTGGCAGATTTCTTTGCTGCCAATTTTAAAAAAGTTTAGATGTAACTGTTTTTAACTGTTTGGAAGAAAACATTTCTTCAGCAGTTATTTTGAAAATGTTATTAAATATGATACAGATTTTTAATACACGATGTGACTTTGTAATGAAACTATAATATTCATGTGCAACATAGTGTAATGAAATAGGTCAACAGCGATGCGTCGGCGAGGCGGTCGTGAGACCGTTGCGTGCGCGTGCGTCGCCTGCGAATGCACGTTGCGTAACACATTGTCCTGGCCGTAGGGCATGACAATACCAATTAGAAAACTGTTACTAAGGGACCAACAGCAGGTTTGTTTTATTTACTTAATTGTTGTTAGGTTTTAATCCCATCTCTCTAACACGGTCTAAAGGTCTCTGGATCCGAAATGGATGATTTTCATATAATATTAGACAAATACTGTATTCGAAGTTTGTTAATTGACATTCGATCTTGATAGAAGTTATTAACAAGTTCTATTAATATTATTTGATGGGTTGTTTTTGGTATCAATGAACCTTAAGATGAGTTACGTAATCAGGGTGAAAATAAGATATCTAGGAATTTAGCAAGACGTGGGCGTTGCAAGTGATTTTTCATAATCACAGCGGAACAATAAGGCGAGCGGCGACTAAACATTTTTATTTTTATACAAAAAGCAAAGTGACTATTTATTTCTTCGACTTGGGACCGTGTCGGCTGTCATAGGAGACGTTGACTCTGGCTAGGAAGACGGGAATTTGGCAAAAAGCATGAGCAAGTGTTTATTATAGGAATAGATTGACAGCCTGCGTCGCCTACCGCTTCCTTGCCAACTTTGTAATTAGACAAGATAATAACGTTGTTTTTTTATTTTAAACGAACAACATGTGTAATTTTTTCAACACCGGGTCTTATTTTATCTCCATCAGTAATTAGTTCACATCTGCTCGAGAATGAATTCTGACAGACAGTCATACTTAATTATTAATAACATTAGCGACCCTGACTTCGCTTGGGTTGTATTGCACAGTACAAAGCTTATTAGACAATCCTGAACTAGAGCCATCCAGTGCAAAAAACTGCATAAATCCGTGAAGTATGTTTTGAGTTTATGACGCTCTAGCTGTCGCATAAAAGGCGAGGTAACAATGTTTAATAACAATTATTACATGTTACCTACATTGTATGAAATCATTCAAACGAAGTTTAGCATTGCGTAAGCAATCACTGACATTTTAATGTAAACTTCCGCAGTCGTAAGGTGAGCTAGAGCTTCAATTTGTAGAGGCAGTGTAATTGCATAGTGCATTAGACGTACAGACGGTCCGCGGCGAATAACATTGGTAGCAGTACAAATTGAAGATAATTATATCTAATTGCAACTCACGGTCATGGCCAATAAGCACCAATAAGCAACATGGGAAGGAACGAAGGTCTGCTCTGATGCATCATTGTACTGTCATTGATTTACTTTCAGAATTGTACGAGGGTCAACTTTTATGACCACCTTTTACTTTTCTTTATTTCAAAAATACACTTTCGAAATTCTTGCTTTGAGAAGTTTTTAGTTTACTCTAAAGTGTAAAGGCTAGTACCCTTATAACTCTAGTTTGATTAGACTACTGCTCCGAGACGAATTGGCATTCAAAAATCAAAAACTAATGTTCGGACAAAACCAAATCTTTTAAAAATAGTCGTCGTAAATAGAATCATGAGCAAATAAGCCGCGAAAAGCTCTATATTTATGAAACATAAATTATGTTTTAAACAGACTTGGTAACATTGGAAGGTTTTTACATACATTCCGTTTTAGTTTATGAATAATTCTAGTTCACATTTACGGGTGAGTGCAAAATTCGCATAACCCATTATGGTGATTGCCAACGCACCGTTTACCGATGGCGTTACGCACTTGTCCTAGATGCAGCTGGCCACTTGCCAAGCCTTCGTCTATGAATCTATTGGGATATTCACATATATTCGGACTTATTTAAGGTCTAGAGAATGTATTTCTAGAACCGTAATAAAAGACGATTCGTGCAATATTGCATTTAAATATTGCGCCATGCATAAATTACAGTTTAGACATTTTAGATCAGCCTCTAAGTGAAAGGATATCAAAGGAGATAGCCTGTTGCACAGATAATAAACAAGGAAGAATATCAGAAAACGAATGAAAACATTACACATAAAAAAGTAACTCAATCAACTTTGTAACATAACTAATACAGTGAAGGCGCATAAAGCAGTACTGCGTCATAAAGAACCCTTAATTTGAGGCAATAAAACTGGTCTTAGTATAACAGGAGCTGTATGGAAATAGTTTTGTTTGAGCGCAAGGCTCGCATTACCGGGCCTGTTGCAGGCTCGGGTCATGGGCACGTCTTACTATATTAAATTTATTACGTCGTAACTTGCGCTGCGATAAGGCATTACCGTCGCCCTATTGTTCCTACGGCGAGCAGTGGAATGGCTTCGTAGCCGTCAAACGCCAATGCCTTCGTTTAAGCTACAGTTTCAACTCTATTGTGGTGTAGATTTTTAGTGACGTGCCATGGTTGGAAATAATCATAGCGTTCGACTAAACTTCCGTAGGCCGTGAGCCGTGAGCCGTGGCCGTGGTAATCCATTTTTTAGAATTCTTTTTTTGATTCGCCTGCACAAGCGCACTGGATTATATAAAAGGATAAGTTTATTGTTCCTAAAATATAAAATTTTATATTACTATTCCTTTTGTTATTAAAAAAACAAACTCAAAATCCATTTTAAACTTTAGTAAAAGAAGAAACCTTGGACAGATTTCAAGAAAAGTTTAAGCAAGTTAAATTAGATACAATGTTTAAATACCTTTTTTGTTTAATTAAAAATAATAATGAATTAATACAGAGTTTAAAGATACCAAAGTATTGGAGAATAAATCATCAAAGGTTTAGATTGGGATCGCAATTTACTGGTGACGCGAACAAATAAAAGAAACTGATAATCACGATGGCCATAAACAAAACAAACGCGAAACATTTTGACTTTTAATTATTGAACAGAACCGATAATAGCCGAGTCAGTTCTGCGGGGTTCCACTCGAAGGCGGTTATAAACGAGACTTGTAAATCATTTGCATGACTTAATGGTACAAATACGAATGAATTGTATCCACAATTGATTTATGGAGAACTTACAGAAGTGAATTTAATAAAATGTGTTGCTGGGACCTAAAAATTATTATGAAGATGATCATTGCTCGAGGTACCCAAAATACATCCAAATCAAAGGACAGAAAATATCAAACATGGACTAGGTAGGGTAGAAATTGATAAAATGAAATCTTCCCAAATCTGGAGTGAACAATTAGATATAGAACGGAGTAGATCGATAGAGGATTGATCTAATCTAGTATTGTTTTGTTGTTTCACAGTTACAATGAATTCAAGGAATTTTTCGTTCGCCACGCACGATCTATGATTTCCAATTCTAAATCGATACAGTTTATTCCACTTAAACGAAAACAATTTTAACATGGTTTCCGACAAAACATTTTATTCCTAACATTACTAATGCAATGATCTTCTTGTTATATCTTTAAAAAGGTTTTTAATCATATCGTGCAGATTTCTTGACTTTTACCTTCCCCTTTATTTCACCTTTCGGAACTTTGAATTGTGCTTGTTGATAAATCAGCCTGCTACAGTGCCATTGTTGACCTTTCACTTTTTAATTATTCTTCTGGAACTATCTATATTGTTAAAATGTTAATAGCTATGAAGCGTACCCTTTGTCGATTCGCATTATAAAATAGCAAGTCAAGTCCACACTCCATATTCTTATATCCACTGCTGTGTTTTTTATACAGTACATTAAGTCTGACATTTCAACGGCCACTACCATTGTAATTACAGCCAGTTTATAAATGTTCATTTTTCTTTGTCTTTTATACACCGTAGTTCTATAAGATGGTAGATTAAACATGATATATATGAAACCCTAAAAAACAAATATTTACACGATGAAGAGTTTTCGTAGAACTAAATGTTTAATTAATTTTAACAAAATATTCAATATTTATGTACCAGATGATAGATAAGACAGGATATAAACGTTAATTTTGATGACAGTTAAAAATAAAGCAAAGGTAGAATACGATGATCATTATAAAAACAAAAAAGACCATACTAAAATACAAATCAAAAGCAACAAAATAACATAGGTGGCAAAAGAAGAAAACCAAGAACGATAAAGATTACGACACGAAAATAAAGATTAGCTAAAGTCGGTAAAATGTACCAAAGCATTAGTAGTAAATTACTTAACGGTATTGAAGGTAAGGCAACATGTCTCATAGTCATACTATGAAATTCAAGGATCTAAGTATGAATTACTAGGATCAGAAAAGTTAGTGGGGTTCTAGAGAAATGCTACGCCTAGTAGTGGGTCGCAGATTGAAACGAAGACAAGAATTTTCCTTAAAGTTATAGACTAGTAAACTGAATAGATATCTAGTCGGAAGTAGTCCGGACGTCTATCAATAGAAGTCATCAATAGAAGTGTCTTAAAGCTTCCTTCAAAGCCGACTGACACAGTCTGTTGTAAAACGTTCTTTATTATGTTTCCGTGAATATAAATCAAACAGTTTATGCATTTGTTATTGCTTGAACTCAAATTGCTAGACTGCTTTAAAACGTTTTATAGTTTTAGCATTCTTACGTGACATTTAAAAGAATGTTCTAGATTTAGAACGTGTAAATAAAGTTACAAATGCTGCAAAAGTGAGCGGATAGGAAATACCCAGTACTTTGATCTGATTGATACATTAATAAGGGGACTTGTGTATAGTGCCCTTTGAAAAACTACCGATAAAAGTAACCAAACAGTATAAAAAATGTAGAATCTGATTGCTTCGTTGAGTCATGAATGAAACTAAAAGAAAGAAAACTACAACGATGAAAGAAAAAACAACTGACGATGTGACAAAATAGTATTTAAAAAGCATGTTAAAAGAAAGTCTTACTTAAGAATAATTCAACATTTTTGTATAATGTTTTTACGCATTTAAAATACCGCAGCAGCGAAGTTAAAAGAGCGACGGAGAACATTAAATTTTATCTATGGAATGCATGAAATGTACATATTGTAATGCGTATACGAGCAGCTATGACGCTGGCACGGGCTATGAACGGTCCAGTTGTTCGATGTCCTGCAGCGATCAGCGCGCCCTTGAGATAACAATGTTTGTCGGCCGTCTCGCTCAATTACGCAATCTAATGTGCCATTAGCTAACAATTAGCTGTCTCATAGTAAAATAGATTGTGCACGCAGAGACAATTGAAAAGTTATTTTGAGATAAATCTACGATTTAATGTTAAAGAGGGAGTCAAGAGACTCTACAGAATAATTGAGGATCCATCTTGGTACTAGTTTGGAATTTCTACTTTGCACAAAACTCTTGCTTTAGGTTTAACATGTTACCGTATTATTACGTTGATTTATGTAGAACGTATCACTTGGCGTCAGATAAGCTATATGTTCGTGTCATTACATTATGTCATTAAAATACCACGCAATAATTGTTATTACAGATCACGATGATGAAAATGAACAGTTTGATTCTAAAGATAAAACGATTTTACATATTTAGATTTAGAAAGGCTGAATTAAATAATACGATGATGTCGGGCCGTTTGCCAATTTTGCTGCACTTACATACCGTGTATCATCAGACAAAAAAATCACTATTGGCACGAACATGGTCCTTGGATTGCGGTTTTAAAAACATTGGCGTCTCTAGCGGTCTTTCACCCCGCTAATGGAAAAACCCTTTAATTTTGAAATCAGTTTCCTTGTAGATAAGTTACTAAAGACGTAACTTTGACCACCTCAGATTTTAACAGTGCTAAGCGCTCTAAAATCCAATCTTTTTTTCTTTCTCCCACACATACCTACATACTTTTATAACCCCTTTGTTTCATTACTAGTCGTGCTTCGATAATAGTCTTAAAATTCATGATTTTTAACCAAGTCCATGCAATCAGATTTTTTTGTAAAAAAAGTGATCTCTTAAGGCATTCAACTGTAAATGTAAAAAAAAAATCAGGTTTGCATGTAACAGTGAACTTTAATCCAATTATTGTATTAAGTAAACGAGGTAATGAAATCATGCAATGCATAGTTACTTGATGAGTTAATTATTGAATCAGACGAGAGATAAAGCAGAGTTGGTGTCATAAATCAGCGAGACAATTGCGTCGGAGCGGCACCTGGCCTGTGCCTGGCCTGAGGCATGGAGGTCGATGGAAATAGGTCACGGGAGCGAGCACCGCTGTGAGCCGATGATGACCGACTTCCCTCGCAAGAGGATAAACCATTGACTGATTTAACCAATCAATTATAAGTGGCCTCGGTTAGAACTAGAAACTAGATTTGCATAGTAGGAAAATAGGTTATAACAGGAACATTTTGCTAGAATATTTTGAAAGTGTACAAATCAAGTAATTTAAAAATCTTAAGAGGTCTGTCCTTATGACGCAGTGAAAGTCATTGTGTGCATTGGAATAGAATGTGGCTATAAAGTCTATAAAGAGGAGAACAGCATTGGTCGCAACCTTTTCACATAGCGTCTCATCTTGTGCGCTTTGTCGGCTATCTACTCGTAGTACAATGGATACTAAGATAGAAACGGATATTTCTGTTAAATAAAATATTGCTGTAGTCGTAAAGAATAAATGAAACGTTGTAATCCGGAAAACGAACACGAATTAATCAGCATCGATAGAACGTGAGTAATATATCGTTCCAAAATTCACACATACTGGTGTTAATTAAATTTGACATTGATGTTTTTGTTAGCAAATCTCAAAAACGAGGCCACGGTTTCGTACTGAAATCGTGCTGCGAATTTAATTTTATGTATTTCAGCAAAATTCATTTTTTAGTGTATTAAGAAATCATATTTTTACCTCTGGTTTCAAGGTAAGAATTAATAAAGAAAACGCTGGAATGAAAGCGAAAGAAGATGAAGAAAAAGTAGATAAGTTAAAGTAAAGACCGATGAAATACGTAGCATGGAAATCAATTCGCAAACAGATTTTAGGAAATGCTCAAGTCTACTAAATCTAGGTCAGTACTAATAACATTAAGAAACTCAATTTATAACATACTCGTAGATTGCAATATACGAATATCAAAATGTTCTTTCAATTCAATTGCAAATATAACGACAACTCTAAAATACATTTAAAAATACTAATTCGTTTAAATTATCATAGGACTTAGCGTACGCAACCTTCGATCGTAATTTCTAGAAACTGTTGACAGGTCTGAATTGAGGGCAGATATTGGAGCTCGGAAGGGGGTCATCGTCGCCTGCGCAGCCTTGACCCGCCGCTGACTCACCGCGGTGCGGTCGCGTGCAGCACCCGACAGCTCGCCAACACTCTATTTATATAACTAAAAGCTTACGAATCATGTATTTTAAATGTTTTCAAACAATACTTACGCTTGTCTGAAAATAATTTATGAAATGTTTGAATTTTCTTTCAAAAATATCTTTTGCTTTCGGACAAATAATTAAAAATAACTTTGGATCCTTTTTCTTCACGGATCTTTTGTTAAAAAAAAACTCTTTACCATGAATATTAATCATCATATTTCTGGTTATATAAATATGTACTCTAGCGGCTCCTTTTTTGTCGTCGCATAGAGTAAACATTACTTTATTTGGGTTTGAAGGGCGCCTTAACTTGTGCGGCTTGAAAGGTGAGACTTAAATATGGTAGATTTTTAAACTCTACCACTGCATTATTTAATACTAGAAATCAAGCCATACTTTGATTCTTATCTACGTAAGAGAATAGCCCTTAGTAATTGGCTAATAAAATACCTTTCCGCCGATGAAAGAAATGTTTAAATCGGTTCAATGGTAGAGATTACTTGACACAAAAAAGATCATATTGCAAACTCTACAATATTGATAGAGTATGCTGTATGATACAAAAAGCTATTTCGTGTTTTAATTTTGTTTGATTTAATTCCAATGATTGTTTATAAACGGTCACACAGTTAGTAACAGAGTATCCTGCTCTGGAAAGCCCAACTGGGTCATAAAACGGGGGCAAGGCTGTCGAGGGCATATTATTCTATCAAGCCACTTCAACGCTGTTTACGCACCGTAAGTTATTACTAAACATTCGTGAAACCCTCATGGAAATAAATTCAAATATTGTATCGAAATGTTAAAAGGAAAATTTATCATTATAATGACAAATATCGAGACTAGAGTCAGTTTTAGATGTCATCCGTCCGAAGGAGTCATCGGATTTCCGTAGATAACCATACTATAGTTAAAAAGATTATTAAAGTTTCAGAGTTCGTGATTACAGTAACTAACAATTCAAATAAAATAAGACCTAATATTATACAGCTAAAAGCTATAATCCTTTATTAAAAAAACCGAGGTAACCAGGTTACGGTGTTACAAAATTATGTCACCAGCATAGAGTCGAGGTAACTTGGTCATTTTCACAGTAAAAACATGTTTCTTTAACCGAAAATAGACAGTCGATGTCCCGAATAAAGTATGTTATCTGTGGTCAACCTTGGAGTTCCTTTGTATAAGTTATAATCTGACTAAAACACGTTAACAGTTTTATAAGATATTGGAATACGACGACACCCTCCTTCACAATTTGGTGATATAATATTGAACTCCTTCCGCATTGACGAGGCCGCGATATTGTTATCTTCGACGACCTCTGTATAAAAAAACAATGCATTTTGTGTTATCGCCCGGCCTTCCTGTTTTCGTTTGTTTGCTTTAATTTATACAAAATGTTACATTTGATTGATTGTTTGGAATTGCGAATAAAATCGAGTTGACAATTTTTATGAACAACATAATACAATAGGATAATAAACAAAGCTTATCTCTGAGTTACTGTTAGGAAAATTCCACTGGCTTTATTAAAATGACTTTGACCGCATCTCTCTTCGAATGTATGGTAAACAATTTAATCCTATAAGTTTTATGAGACACAAATCTCCGTTGCGTTCCGATGTCCATAGCCCGCGCTATACGGTGTGATTTACTGCCTCATTCAGTAAATTACGTGTTCTGAATTAATTTAAAGTGTACTACAGTTCTTTTTTATTACTCTACAATATAGTATTCTTAAAATTATCATTCTATGATAAATCGTGACTCCTTTAGTGACTAACTTGGGCAGTAAATCTACGCTAAGGCAGTGACTCTGTATTCGATAGCTACGGATGAGCTGTGATTGCATCAGCAGGGCAGCTTTGTTAGCACCAGTGACCGGGTATCGAGTTGGTAGGACATTCGTTCCATGTTCAAGTAGAAATTTCATATAATTTCAAATAATAGTTAGAGTTGTTTAAGTAAATTGCATGTGACATGATACGCGAACAAACGCGTTTGTTGGCACAGACTATTTTATCAGCGCCCTTGGTCCACTTGCACTATCGCATCACGACCATCTGATAAACATTCGCTCTCCGATAGTTCGCGATTCACTGACCTTGTGCTTAAATACATGTCTGATAATTATGCAAATTACTGCGCGTTTCTATTGCCAAAATACATGTACAAAAACATATGCTTTACAAGTTATTTATTTGTCTCTGTTCAATGTTTCGGTTTGGTTGTAGTTGCACATATCTTTATGTGTAGATATTTTATTGATATACAGGTTGAATATGATTAAGTACGTCATTTATAAAGATAGCGAGTTAGCAACTAAAAATTATAAACATGAATCATTTTGGAAATGTTTTGATGTGCAATAATGTAATGTAAAAGTTTTCGTTTCATACTCTACTTCTTCCCAACTTCTACCTAATTATAATGAATTATTTGTAGGAATTTGATATTAAATGGTTGTTCCAGGTAATAATATAATAACATATTGTAATCCTACGGCTTCATTAGACCGATGAAATGAAATCTCCGTTTTTATCGCAAACTCGGTCTAATGAAGCCATTAGGTAAAAAAGTGATTACATTACGTAATAATGTACAAGTACACAGCAACAAAATGCAAACGCATTTATCTATATAATAATTTACTAGACGGAGCATAATGGCAACAAAAGTTCGGCTTATCGCAAAAACTAATCAATACGTGATTCGATTTATTCTTAATGTTGTTTTTTAGTTCGTCCATTCGGCATTAGATACGTCATTGGCGAATATCGCGAGATAAAAAACTGCATACAATAAGAACTTTTTGTTGTATTTATAAATCGATCCGTGTTGATTTGCAATATTAAATATAAAGTACTTTAATATACAAGCTTACATAAGTACTCACGATGATGTAAATGGTTTAATAAGAAATAGAAATCATTTTTAGTTAAGCTACGATAAAAACATTAAAAAGGCAAAAACCCCTTAACTGATGATAAAAGTTTATTTTTTTATGTTAGAAAGTAGCAAACGAGCAAGCGGCCACTCGCTGAAATAACGAAGCGACCGCTGCACATAGACATATGCAATTGCAGATGCGTTGCTCACCCTCAATCCTCGGAGGAAGAGGAGCAAGAGGATAATTCCTCTCTCTATGTGTCCCCTCCCCCGGAAAATCCACTTCCTCTTCCCATAATTTCCTTAAAGGAAAAAGATAAGAAGGGAAAGTGGATTAAAATTAGGTCTCCGGCACCACACTCGTCACACGATACACGGAATTGCTTCCATTTCACGCCTGTCTTCTGTGTGGTCGTGGTATTTCACCGGACGAGCCGGCCAATTCGTGCGAAGATCTTGAAGAGGGCTTTAGCACTCTTAGAAATGGTAAAATAATTGTTATTTCACAATAAATAAATATGTGGATTAACTACATGTATATAAAACGTTAAGTTAAACTGATTTACAATAACAACAGTTACCTTAACATATTTTTAATGATCGATTGTTCGCAACGTTCCTAGTCGCTCCGTTACACAAAGTATTACTGTGCGAGCATTATTTTTATGCAAAGGTCATCGTGTGCAGTTGACAATGTGCCACCTGCGCCGCCCTAGCACCTGTGCAGAATTTATAAATAGTACCGGCCGCCTATCACACCGTCCTGTAACAGCCACAAGATGCGGTCTATTCGAATACATTGACATTAAACGCACCTGTTCATTTAACTTGTACTCGTATAACCGTTTTTGATAGTTTTTAACAAAAAGTACGCCATCATTAAACGTCATCAAACAAAACAAAGCGCATATCATGTATTTTTAAAAAGGTTTATCTTTCTTGCAAGCGTCAGGTTACCCTTACATTGTATGCTTATTATTATTAGTGTACTAATTTACAGTTGGGCATATAAATTATCGACAATAAACAAGAAATTTCATTGAAAACGGACGAAGTTTATGACTGTATAAAATTTTATTTTACAAAGTTGCTCATGAACGCCGGTGCGTTGGCTGATCTTATTTTCTACGATACTTATAAATATGGTAATCGGTTCACAATATGAGGTAGACGACTTAGCACATGCGTCATACGATCTAATAATTTGCTTGATATTTATTCATTGGACTATAACTGTCATTTCACTATGGGCGCTCAATTTGATTACTACGAAAGTTTTAACCTGCAAAATATTTTTTGGAAACGTCTCCTCTTGCCTTAATTTGTGAAGACAACGAGAGAATTAATAAGGAACAAACAAATATTAATGTTTTAATTCATATGGCATCGTCATATGTCTTATATTATTTTGTATCGGTGTAAAATACAGCCATTTGTTGCCCGGATTCAATGTTACAGAATAACATCGCTCCCGCACTTCCTTAGTATCGTAAAATACGTAGGTGATGTTTGTTGTTATGTGTACAAATATATTTAAAACATTAAATATTATTTGTTTTAAGTACTTTAAGTCTTTACTGGTAAACAAATCAAGATTACAATCTCCATGTTTCTCTGCGAGTGTTGAAAATCCTTTTGTATGTCACTACAATAAACGTCTCATATCGTGCTAACACATCTAATTTATATGTCAGCTCCAAATGTGAAGGACTACGGGTGAAATATATTATTTTTTATTACAAGAAGCGACAGTTATTCATATTTGCTGCTTAAAAGAAAATTTGGTGATTCTTTCGGATAACTTGCATGATTAGCCAATAAGTGTTTACTTTCGAACGTTGAAAATAGGAACATTCTGTTTTCCTACGTCTTCTAGCAGAAAAATACTAAAGCCAAAATAAACCTACATCACCTTTATTCAATAATCTTCATAGCCACTGATAATGCTTACCTGAAACAAATACATAAAATTGTAAGTCTAAAATAGTAAACATAACATTCAAAATTGTACTGGGACATCTAAGAAGTCAACCAACGATCAAGCAACGCTATCAAACTCCAAGACGAAATCTGGACAACACGTGGCATTTATAAAAGTAAAAATATAAAAGCCATTACATACAGAGCTGCTATAACAGAATTGAGCAAGTCACAAGGTTGAAACTAACGGTCCCCACAAAATTAACTGGGGCACGTCTAAGCAACTCGAATCGAGTAACTAACGCATTTCGCTGCGTGCAGTCGAAATTACACGACGTTACGAAACATGTGGATCAGTTCATCAAGAGTTTAGGCCGAAATAATTATGTTCACTTCACGTTTTCATTGATTAATGATACCTTAACGATTCAGCTGCTTTTGTATCTACTTGATTTAATCTTGTATTCACGTCCAAAAGATACAAAAAAATGTCTCTTTGACTATGCTTTTTGGATTGGATAAAAAAGTTTGTATATGGCGGGGGGACGTATAGGAAGAGGATTTATCCTCTTGCTGTGCGTCTCCTCCTCCGTAGATT
Organism: Papilio dardanus tibullus; assembly: GCA_013186455.1. Classification (NCBI taxonomy): domain Eukaryota; kingdom Metazoa; phylum Arthropoda; class Insecta; order Lepidoptera; family Papilionidae; genus Papilio; species Papilio dardanus. The sequence continues at coordinate 828,228 of QDHC01002701.1, read as the reverse complement.
AAGTAGGCAACGCATCTGCAATTGCAGATGTCTGTGGGCAGCGATCGCTTTGCTATTTCAGCGAATCCAGGTGCCCGCTTGCACGTTTGCCACTTTATAATATAAAAAAGATAGTGATTTCATTAAACGAAACCAAAAATCGCGTTGATTAGCATGTCGCCTCTGTCATTGTCACATCTAGTCACGATTGAAGCGAATACAAGTAATTGTGCGGAAATGTAGAAGGCTATCGACAGTTTGTTCCTTAATCGAATGTTTAATCTTTAGATTTATATCAACACCGAAAATAACATGACGTATTATCGCATGAGCTCATTTCGACAAAATATATGTTATCACAAATCATAGATGTATGCTTTGAATATAGGAAAACTAAACTTAATGTTTTGCTGGTTCGACTACATTGAAAAATCAAAATGCAGATCGCAAACTTGCAAGTGTAGTAGATGAAATACTAGATACATTTATACCTAGAACATTAATGGAAAACTAAAGTTACAGGTAATAGAGAAGTAGGTACATAATATAGAAGAATATTCTTGTTTCTATCCGATCGATAACTCCGAAGAATATCTTTCTTATACGAGTACTGGCATTAAAGTGTAATTTGTGCGTTAACTTCGTGAGGGCGGCGGGCGGCGGGGGGAGTTCTTCCCGAGCAAGTATCAAGGGCACAGCAACAGTCAGGTTGCGCAAGCGCAGCCGCGAGCCGTGACCTAATGCTCGCCGTCCGCACTCTGCGTTCCGCTCCACAGCGGCACGTGGATTGAACCAGTGACGTTGACTTTGACTTTGTTACAAATACTGTCACTTACAATAATTTACGCTCGTAGAAAGAGAAAGATATAGAAGTGGCAATAGCGGATACGGTTGAGGGACAAAACATGCCTAAGACTGAGTCGTACGCATGTTATGTGTGTTTACTGTTCACTTTACGGTTAAACCAATAACATCATGTCTCAAGCCTTTGTCTGGGACGCATGAAAAATTGGTTCACCGAAAATACGCTTGGAGCGCCACAGTACTATGTGATACGTCACATTTATTTGGGTCTTATTTCAAGATCCAAACGAACAAAATCGCATACGGAGAAATGGACCCTAGATCTATGTCTGTCTGTCTGTCTTTGTCAGGTTACGAGTACGTATAATTCGTATAAATGTGTTACAGTCGCTGTCAGTATGACATATGTCATGTCTCATCTGCCTTTTTAATCTATGTATACGCTGTTTATTTTTGCAGACTTCAGTTACACCAGTCTTTCTGGAACACCCTAGTTGTAATGTTACTACTAGTTCTAGTAAAATTTATTGCATTGTATAGATGGTAATACAAAATACTAATCAAATTACTTTCTGCTAAGTACTTAATCTTTGGCGGTCGGACTAGAATGAATTGAAGAGATATATGGCAAGGGCAATGAATTATAATACCCGTTTTTATCAACATTATAATCCGTTTTGCACCAGTTAATAGGGTTGTCGGCTGATATAAATCAACATTAGACATATTTGTATTAGATAATAAAAAATCAGACACCAAACAATGTAATTTTACATTAAAAATAATAGTGAAAACAAAATTAATACGCGAATTTCCTATTAGATCATTCTTGGATTTCCAGTAGCGTCTGACGTCAAAATATGTTATGGTTGGCAGCCCTAGCTACAACATTCAGATAGGAAAACATATCAACAGTCGGCGCGTGTGTGAGTGGATATAAAACAACGTTTTCATACGTAAATGAATTGGTATCTATGTGTTTACAGATACGGCGTCCGTTGCCCTCGCGGCAACTCGGTGACATTGACGAAACACAAACAAACCGATAACCGCACTCATAAATAAATAAGTAGGTATCTGACACATATAGTATCTTAATTTAATGAGAATAACAGATTTATTGTGCAGTTTTACCTGTCCGTGTGGATGTCGGTGCGGTGAAGGCAATGACATTTGCGTTGCAACTATTTGTGATCATTTAACACTAGAAAGACGGCCGGTGTCATTTGACCCTGTTTTGAAATTGAAACGCTGATAATTTCGTCCCTATTTGTTTATACAGTTTAATATTTCGTGACTTTTAATCAATTACGATTGTAATGCAGACAAAAATATTTAGACTGTAATTTGTTTATAGAAATATGAATTAAAATAACATTCACCTACGAAGACGGCGCCAGTCATACGACACCTTGACAGACGCATGTATTGTAATTGTGATTAGGATAATAATGTTTACATTAATTTGATTAACAGATCGTTTTTCACATGCAGATACATCATTCAGATTATATTTTGAGGGCTTGTGAGTTTTTATTGTATCAATATTTCTGTTTATAGTTCATATTTCTAAAAAAGTTACCCCGTGTATTTGTGTAAAACTAATGTTGATATGACTACAATTGTTGGTAGAAAACCAAACTGGTATTATTATTGAAGATGTAGCATTGCCATAAGAACTTAGGGATAGAAATTCAGATACTTCTGTAACTTCTTAGCCTCGTTCAGTGAGTAACCAGGTCTTTAGCTGCCACTCAACAATAAACTGGTGAAAATCGTTTTGATGACGAACTGTACTTGGTGTTAGTATATCAGGTTATAATAATAGGTTTTATAATAAAACTATATAACCCTGTGGTCTATTCTAGAAATAAATAAATACTTCAAAATGGGTTATAGGAGGCCTAACAGAATTCAAAATTTGTTAGGGTGAGATCTTATTGCGTGGGAATATATATTTTTTGTTTTTGTGTACCCTTATCTAATGTTATTCTGGAGTGAATGTCTAAGTGTAAAAACTTTATATGTACTTATAAATAAACAAAAAAGGCTAAAAGATTTTTTTTTCTTTAGCTATTGTAGGTAGTACTCAAAGCATTTTTCAAAGAATTCCACTGCTGAAACTATACTGTAATTTTTATCACTGCATAATGCTGCTGCAGGTGAGATGACAGAACTCATCAAAGACATTGTAAAAATAGGAAAAACAAAGATTGTAACTCTTCAGAAAGTCAACTATAGCAGTCGCAACTTAGCATATATGACGATACCGCATAACTTTAAATATTTATTTTTTATTGCAAATTACATAATTACAAAAAATATTTTATTTGATCTGTAATCGGCAATATATTTCCTATCATCTGTTATATATTATTTAATTTGAGTATAAACATATACATAATTAGAGTCTTTGTTATGCTGAAGTGTCATCTGACCATCGGCCGTCTTTGTAGGTAGCGCGTTTTTCCCGTCTTTCTAGTGTTAAGAGTCAAGGTCCATACGTGGCTTTAATGTGAACTCTACGAGCTGAAGGCAATCGTGCTATGATATAGAATATAGATCAAGATATAATACTTTACAAAGATAGTTTTGATAAAATATTATTCGGGTTGTAATTTTAACATTATCATTCTCTTTTAAAGGTCCCACATTTAACGTGTGGTTACTATGAAATTTACATATTTTTTCGCCTCTACCAGGAGGCGGCGAGTTGTGGTCACAATACAATGTGACTAATTTTTACAAGACGGTGTAATAAATTATAATGATACATCGCAGTCGCTTGCATCATGTACTTCAATGCCGCCGTGATTGTCTACCCGCTATAAAAAACTAGGCGATTTGTATTCACAACAGCGCATATGAAATACCTTGGCAAAATTAAAAAACACGGTAATATTTCGATCGTAGAACTTTGCTGAGAGGCTATTCATCTAAACGTACCAAAATATAAAGGTGACGTAACCGCAAAGTTTAGTGAACGCGAGGCGTGGAGCGCACGTTGCTCGCCGACAATCTAACTTAAACATGTTCTAGAATCAAGGTCTGCGCGCTCTCAAGGTCAGTCGGTGGGAAATCGTCGCCCATATTACTATCGGAAGTCGATATGCTAACGTATGTGCATGTTAACATAAAATTATTTCTGTTAACATTAACCGAAGGTCGAACGTAGAATGTTGTCAATGTTGGGCGTTAATATTATCAGCCCTGACAGTGATGGCGAATCGTACTGTTTTCTGGAAGTTTCGCATTGCGTCTCACGTTGCATTACGTCATTTGGAGACCGAAAGGACACCGATGGCATTCTCATCTTTAACGAGGGTGCCAAAAAACTTATCGGAATGCTGTTCGCACGTAGGTATCGAAGTATTGACTAAGGAATTTTTTGCTTCAAATCGGATCGTGGTGAGACATTCAATAAGTGAGCTCGTCGCTTAATATATTATACGAATATTATTCACTGACATCACTTAACTCTTGTATTTCTTTTATTTTAATTTAAGTATATTATTTCTAGTGCTATTTTCAATCAATTATGATGCTAGTACAAAAAAAACTGTCAAAATCTCGTTAAAAAATTGGATATCAAAATCTTTACCTGAACTCAAACTAAAGTATTTTATAACATAGTAACACAATAGAATACTGAAAGAAAAAACCTTTATTCATTAGTTCATAGAAAAATATTGCTTCATTATAGAAATATTTTAACGAACTCTTTAGTTATAAAATCAATACAAAAGAAGTAATTCAATAAAAGTCATGGGAAGTGAGTACGTTTCTTTGTAAAGGAGGGAGAATAATTAATGTGTAGAACTATGATCGTGGCTTCATAAAGGATTTTTTTTTATTTTTCTATGCAGTCACGATAGGTAGAGCATACCTTAGGTGGTATGGAATAATTACTACACATCTTTTGTAAATGTTATCATATTAATTAATCAATTTAATAAACCACTCAATCATTAATCATCATTGTTGGTATTCTTAACCACTAACTTATTTAAAGACACTACAGTAGAGTTAAGTAGAAATAAATGCTTCATATTAAAATTATATTTTTTGCCCTTTTTTTTTATCAAACTTTGCATATCAAAGTCCATTTATCAATACACTTAATTGCAATTTCTTAATTTTTAACTAGTAATTCGTCTTTCAACATGTCAGTAAAATAAAAAAGGATAAATAGAAATAAATCAATTAGAAATCTATAATAGGCAAATGGCAGTCATGTTGCGAAGCTCTCTAGCTCTCTCTAACTCGACACATCTGACAGAACAGCCTTTTGCACTCTGACATAGCTATTAAGTTATTAATAATTGCCTTTGCATTCTATTTGTGGTATAAAACATTAGGCAATTTGTATCTAAAAATGTTACCAACTTCTATGACAGATCGTCAGTGTTGCAACATTTAAAATGTTGAAAGATTTGATATGATTCGTAATGGGTGTTAAAAGGTATAATTTGTTGTTTTGAGTGATCATAACTCATTTTAAATGGTTCAATGTTGACCTAAATACTAATAACCTTCTGATTATGGACGTTGATGGGTGGTCGCTTAAGTCTTGTCCGCACCAGGATAGTATTTTAGTCGAGTAGCAAGTAGTATTTATCCGAAAAAAGGATTTACTACTGTTCGGACTCGTTTAAGCTTAAACCTACGCACTAGGGTAGTAATTTAGTAACTAATCGTGCACGCGTCCGAACATGAACATTTTAATAGAATAGATTATTAAATCCTTTGTTCGAATACTTGCTACTCGCTACTCGACTAAAATACTATCCTAGTGCATACAAGGCTTTACATGGAGTCACGTACTAAAACTACTATGATTAAAAAATCTTGGCCAGGAATTAACATACTTATCTTTTCTGTCTTCGATAAGCGGTCTTTTTAACTGCTGTCCTGAATTGGATGTGGCTTAAAAACACATCCAAATCAAATATTTGATGAAAAAACTAACAATGTATGATTCGTTTATTTATAAAGTCCCGCCAACACATGTTGTATATTTAAACAGCATTGTTCATTTATGATTAAAGGTCATTAAAACGGATTCCACCCTCGCCCACGCAACCTATCCGGGTCACCCCAGCGAAAAGAGTTACATTTCTTAATATATCATAAAGATATGTTACTATTTTGGTCACTTTGATTACGCATCAGTTTTGTTTGAAACATCGTCCCCTGATAAAATTAAAACATCAATATAATGGTACTTAACTCTTTATGAAGGTGCCCCTCGTAAATGCAATTTTTGTATACGAATGACGAACCTGTGAGGTTACTCAGAGTACATTCGTTACGAAGCGAATCTATAGCGAACACAAAAATAAATGAAACTAACAATGACGTTCGATATATCACGCGAGACAAGCACATGACTTAGTAGTAGTAGTAGGAGCTATGCTTCCGCAACTCCACGACTGGCGTGTATTTTGCGTGAAATATAAAGCTCATGACTTATCGAATGTCTTTGTCAGTTTCATACATTTTTGTTGATTCCATCGGCGATATCGACAGTCAAAAGATACTTTGGATAGCCTCCCAGAATAATAAAATATCGTCATAAAAATTTCCACAATAAAATGTTTAAAACGAATTTGAAGGGAGATCGTACTAACTACACAGCGTTCAAAATATACATTTGTCAACAACAACTTAAATTCTTGTATAGTTTAAGAATAAATTAATAATAATTCTTAATCAGCCTATTCTTTAAAAACTGTATGATGCCATATGGTATTGATACTGACACTTCCATCTTTTTTACTTGAATGATGACGTCTAACCGACGTACGATTGAACAACGAAGTTCATATACAGGCTGTTTCAAGTTAAAGATCAAAAAAATATTATAATTAGATCATCGTTTATAACATATATACATATTAAGATCTTTATGGCTGAAAACAATTATACAATGGCTCCAGTCCCAGGCAGACCTTTAATGATCAGAGCGTGGAAACAATCTCCGGGTCAGCCATGACAATTGCTACTTGGAACGTCAGAAGTATGTACCGCGGGTATAAAGTGGCTAATATTGAACTGGAAATACAGAGACTCGAGATTGATATTTTAGGAGTGAGTGAGTCTAGACATAAGGGAACAGGTGTGTCAGTGAGATGTGGGACGAAGAAGAACATCATCATCAAAAGCACCCGTTCATTATTCAGAGCCACGGTTCTTAGATTCCAGATTGCTATAATAATCGGCGCCCTCCGGAAGAAGATCGCACGTTAAGAAGGAGAAAAATAACATATGAGATGGTTAAGAAGGAAATGTCAAACGAAGGATTATTGGATATTTTGACAGATACCAACGATAACAAAATAGTTTCTAGTATCACGTTTACCATGTTTATTTCAGCCTTTATTTATCCTGTAATGTGAGAATTTTGAAAGATTATAAAAAAAACTATAAAATGCTTAAATTAAGTACATACAGAATATTGACACATCCTGTATCAGTAAGATCTCTTGAGGTACCTAATATATGGAAATACATACATCCAGACGTAGACGTTTGCATGAATGTCGTCCGGTACAAAAACACAAGATGCAAAAATATTCAGTCTCTCCCCTGAATATTTTCTTTCTCGGTTTTATTCAAGAAATAATGTATATTTTGTCTTTTAACGTTACATAGAAGCACACTAGCTTAGTTCACTAATATTAATATTATAATTTATTACGATTACGATTACGGCTGAACAAATCTCAATAAAATTTTACACAAATAGAGAACGTAGTCTGGAAAAACACATAAACCACTTACTTAGATTTTTTTCTCGTGGACGGAGTCGCTGGCTACAGCCAGTCTATACTAATATTATAAAGAGAGAAACTTTGTGTTTTTGTACGTATTGAAATAACTCAAGAACTACTGGGTCGATTTCAAAAATTCTTTCACCATTAGAAAGCTACATTCTATACGAATAACATAGGCTATATTATTTAATTCCACGCGGATAAAGTCACGCACAACAGCTAGTCATTAATAACTTATTTATGTTCTGTAGAAACATTTAATATTCGTACCTGCTTTAGAGAACCGTTCCTTTCTTATTCAGTAACTGAACCGTTATTTCCCACCTCGGATTAACATCTTGTTTAAAAGGTCAAGCTAATTTTTTTATCGAAACAAACCGCCATTACATACTTTCAGAAGATGAAGATCGGACTCTTATAATTAAGATAAGGAGTAAATTAGGACATCGAATGAAACATTTCCTATACTGAGTTTTCATTTTATACAATAAATTATATGAAAACGCTAAATATATTAGCAGTATTATGATGCTATGACTATAGCCTAGTCACCACCTTGAGGGCAGGCTCCGCGACCCTCGATGGGGACGAATAGTGAGCTGGTGATGGTGACTATGATGCTGGTATTTTTTTTTATAGGAGAAGGGGGCAAACGAGCAGCGAATCAACTAAATTAATTGGTCCGACGCCCACGGACATCTGCATCATTTGATGACATCGTTTAAATTACTCCACCTTTCATCATTTTGTACACATCACGAGTATTTTGTGTGTAAGGTCGCATACATACAATTACGTAAAGTAATACATATTTGTTGAGAAAGTTAAAACCACACCTTTTTGTAAAGATGAATGTTAGCTAAGTCCACGGCGAAAATTATTTTTTTTTTGTCTTCCAAAAAAATGATACGAAAATTCTTGTACGCAGGATAGTTAATAAAGTTTCCAAATCGAATAACAAGTAGCGCCAATAGCTTAATAGTTTGGGGTACGGAATACCGACCTAGGGGTCGTGGGTTCGAATCCCGAAATTGGATTATTGTCGTGAACCATATCCTAACACAAGCTTTTTCAAGCTTACGTAGAATGGTTAAAACATTAGTAAATTAACAAAAAATCTACTAATATTAAAAATAAGAATATAACTTCTATACGTGTGCAATATAGAAGTAGGTAAAACTAGCATAGCTTAAATACTGCTTTAATCCGGTTTGTATGAAAGGAACAGGAAAAATATAATTAAACCGCCACTAAGCAGGCCGGTTGTAAATCGTTAAGTTAAAAGTGTCGCATATAAATAACATTTTATAAATACGACGTAGCAAATCTGACATATCAATTTTATGTTCAACGCTAAGCCGATTATAACGAACGTGGTTTTGTCTGTTGAACTACGAAACTTGAATGATATAGATTTCTATTGTGTTTTTGTTATCAATAGTTCTGAAGTGATGATTTGGTTCTGAATATCATATTGTTACACTTTACCCAGTAGACACTTTATCCCTTACAGGATATGAATAGTGACCCATACTTAGATGCTTGACGCACTGAAAACATTAGCCAAAACATATATTTAGATTGTTTTCGATACAATTTCATAACCTAAATGTCGGTACTGTAATGCTCAAAGTATTCATTCCATGTGAAGTTCATTGGTTGCAAGGTAACAACATAATAAGTATGTATTTAAAATAATGTTACCCAAAGTTCAACAGGAAGTGTTAGTGAAAACAGCATCAAAATCTATTTGCTCATTCTCGACTAGTGTCGACGGCGAACAAGATTGATTCTGTTTTTTCGTATACAAGGAAGCAAAGAGTTTGTTGATTTTATTTCTTTAGAGTATAACGATCTTTCATTTTGTTGTACAAAAACAATATTTGAACTGAACACGGATGGAGATCTAATACTTCACGGTCGAATGATACGCCGGCCTTGAGATACGCGTACGTGGCTTATGTTAGCATCCTCTGTGCTGGCACCTGATCAAACAGCGACCAGATAAGCGGCACACTTGATGTGGGACTTGACAGATAACGACGCCTTCCTGACTATGGCTTAGCACTTGAAACCGACGCCGCGCCGCATCCCCGCCCGTTTTCATCCTCACACGAACCTTTAAAGAACATAAATATATGAACAGTCGCCGTAAAATGCGCGCTGTTTAATTGTAAGCGCACGACGCGACGACTGAAAGAGCCTTGGAGCAAAGCGAGGGCTGCAGTAAAAATCAAAACATTGAAGCGCCTCGCGTTTCATATGCAAATGGCCGAGTGATGCATGAACACGATACACACTAACTTGCCTGTCGCTTCTAAATTAAAAAGACGCGAACGAATCCAACGAAAAAGTTTATTGGAAATTGGTATCACAAATATTTCTTTCCTTTGTTTTTTAACTATTTAATGCCACAATTTGTATTCCAGTGCATAGAATACATGTAAAATATCAGACAGTTTAAGGTGGTAAAAGATCACACATAAAGATATTGAAAGAACCAATCATAAGACAGAAGACACGTAGCGGTTAATAAACATGATTTTAATAGTTATTCAAAACGATAAATCGATACATTTTCACTTAAATATGGCAACGGACACAATCGATGTTGTAATAAATCCTGATCAATTTACTATTTCACGGTTTGAATAGGGGGGACGTGTGAAGACTTACAACGTGTTTTATAATCTGTGACGAACCGAAGAATCTTTATTTAAATCGAATCTAAACCGTTCCTCCTTCTCTCTTATTCGTTGCGAGTGCGAGTTGAATTGATGTGCCATTATATGCAAGGCGGGCCGGGCGGCCGGGCAGCCGGGCCGACTGGCCATGGTCAAAATTTCAATAGCCCAAAGCGATCGAGCCACACGGCACGTGTAACTTTTTGTGCAAAACTCCTTGGAATTCTTTAATGCCACGTCCGAAAAGGTTCTGGGTTGAATATCTTATTATGCAACATTAATACGTTTCGATCCATTCTAGTGTTTTTTAGTTGTAAACTCGATTATATGTTTAGAATTTATGGCGTCATCTTGACGAAAACATTGCGTGACGATTCTGTGGTTTTACATATTTATCAATCGAAGCTATATTAAGGTATCAATAAAATGGGTTACGTGTTTTGGAAAAGGATGTTATGACTAGAAAGTCTGTTTAAGTTCTGTTATTTGGTAAGAAATAGTTTCATTAGTCTGCGATGAGGAGTGGATCAAGCTTAAGAGGTAAAGCATCATGAATTCTATAGTCACAGCCTGGTTTCTCCTAGGAGAAAGAAACTACACGCAATAAGAAAATGACGTTTACTTGATAATGATTTAGAAAAGAGACAGTGTTTGCAGTAATGAATAGTTGGTCGGTAAACATACGACGCTGTTGGCGGGGACTACGGCGGTCGGTGGCGGCAACTTTCTACGTGACCTCGAAATGCTGCATTCACTTTCCTCACGACTCGCTCCGACACCGGTTACGCAACAGAACGCGGCCGACATATCGCCGCGACGCGTCATTGTCACATTCACATCTCCCGACACATACCACCTTATCCGACGGTCTTTTATCACCAAATGCTGATCGAATGCTGATAAGCTGTCTCTAAACTAATAATGTGAGGCATCCAGGCTATCTTAGTGATTGAGAACCATTCTGTAATCCGACCGAGATTTATTTAGCTCAGTCTGACCTGACATAATCTTAAGTTCTCTATAACACAATTTAGAATTTGCTTTTCTGGACCAAATTGTCGTAATATTGTATTGCGTACAGTTCATGCAGAGGGACCAAAATCCATTTAGAACAAAAATTACGTCGCAAAACAATTCCCCGCCAAAACAAATACTCCATAGCATCCGGAACTTTAACTGCGCATTGCATAATACGTACGAAAGTAAACTGCGCCGCAGCGTTTAAAATTACGCAGGGGTTGTTGTTATAAAGTAGGTTCGCAATTTTTTCGAAGGACAGATAAAAACACCAGGTGGCGAGCCTCTCGCGTTCAAGGTCAGCGCTTCCTAGAGCTGCATTTAGGCTTCTTTTTATTCGTTGCATGTTCCTTCGCCGTGGCCGGATCGCGTGCGGCCAAACCAGTTCCCACCGCTGACGCTCGCACCACTCACGCCTGAGCTCGACTTGTATGCCGCCCGCTGCCCGCCGCCGGCGCGCCCATTACACTTTTAAAGTTTTTATTCCTTCTTAATGGAATTTCTCACAGACAAAAATAAACTATAACATACTAACTACCTCGGTTGTGCACGTATGTATTGTAAGTCTTTAAAAATGCCATTGTAGTGACTGGAAGCTTTAAATTGTACAATATATACTTTGTAAAAACATAAAATAAATGATGTAGGACAAACGTTGTAATCTTACAGACAGCAGTAAATTATTAATGTATTTGATTTTTCGTTCTTGTCGCCAGGGTGTGTTAGTACTAGAACTGAGCAAGATAGAAAGCTTTTTGATTTAGTTACAGTGTGTTTCTTTAGCCCAGAATGGTCTTTGTGATCGAGATAACAAAACATAAAATTATTTTTTAAAAAGCATTAAATAAAAAAGCAAGTTATTATTGCCGTTGTCAATATTTTAATGACATAATTATTCTGGGGTTATTCAATCATGAAAAGAATGGCGCGGACGTCGATCCTAAGCCTGCGAAACTGGAAAGAGGCGAGGAGCAAAACAACGGCCGGCCTGCGAATTCGGCTCATTCTTAGAAGCCTCCCACAAGTGCAAAGCGCGCCAGCAGGAAGTGGGGACGGACTAAGTTTTATGTAACTTAATCACCTGCCGCTCGAGGCTGGCCGGCGTTTGGACGAGCACCAAGGCCATGCCAGCACAGTGAGCCTGCCTACCTCTGTATGTCTGTGTAGAGGTAGACCTCTACAGTGCTATAGCAGGATGTTGCATAAGCTTTGTTGTTTTGTTATCCTCCTTGCAGACCGCGTCGCATTTTAGATTAGTTTTTTTTTGTGAACGCCAAGACGTATTCCTCTCGGCAGCCGTTACACCGCACGCGATATTCGACATTAAGACACTGCTGTAGAAGTAAATTTTGAATCAACCTACCGAGATGTCGGTGTAACGAAGGATAAAATATTCATTTAAAATTCTGTTGCGATGCTTCAAGTTGCGAGTTTAAATTGAAGTTCTCGCTAACTTCGTTCTTTTACGTTTTTGGGGAACGTTCTCCTTGGATGTGTGAAAAGTGCATCACTTTTAATACTAAAACTTCTCGGTCATGATATTCTGGGGATTTTAAATTTTCACCTCTTTTAAAAGTATGCAGTGAGTTAGTGCAACGGAAACTTTAAAGTAAATGATATGGATGGATATAACAACGCCGTAAGCAAAGAGCTTACAACATAAAAGTTTCGGAAATAAACCTTTCGTAATTTTCGATAAAAAACAGACTTGTATGTAGATTACGTGTTTTACTTTTTTCTAAAAATGTTTTTTTTTAAATCATAGATTGTCATAAGCATGATAGACACGCAACGCATTCTCAAAATGCATCGGTCGTGCGTCGTAAAAAAATGTTCACCCGGGGATTTCCAACGCGTAGAATTTTGTGGGCGATCCTAAAAGGGCACACGTCCCCTGCCTCGGCGCATTCGCCGCAGGGACGTGGGCTCTCTTTAAATCAATACACATTGTACTAGCGTTCATAGGGACATACAGAATGGATATTAGAAATCATAATGGACAATCCTCCATGTAATGGTTATTCGATTGACAATCATTGAACGACAATTATTGAAATCTGAATAAGAAGAAGCAGCTGCAGAATGAACTTTGGAAAAAGAAAACATGAATTCGGCAAATAATATTGCAAATAATCACATGTTTAAAACCAGATTTATTATTTAAATAGATGAAGTAAAAGAATAAAACATCCTTAACCCAGAAAATTCAAGTAACGCGTCCACTGATAAAGTTAATATGCATATTGACTTCAAGTATGTACAGGGGTTAAAATAATGTAATTAATTGTCAGAAAAAAACAAAATTCCATGCGTGAAAGTAACGCGTTATACTTCGCCTTCACGTTAACTATAAAGATAAGTATTTCCATTAATTAACAAATGAATAACAAGGGGGGTTGCAGGATTCTATTTAAGGTACTACGTATTGGTAAAAAACATGGGAGCATCCGCACGAAAGTGAGGGTTGCAACCGTTCAGCAGGTGCTGAATACCAAGTAAACAGGAAAAAGGTTAAAGGTTATTAAGGAACTTGCATATAGCATGAAGTAAGCCATTTTAAATGTCGCCTCATGTTCTTTTATTGCAAACACGATTTACTTTAATGAAAGGTGTTCTTTATATTAACTGACGCACTCAGACTTTTTAATCGATAGTTAATATTTAGCAAAAGTTTTGAGCCCTTACCTTGTAGAAAATAAAGACTCTATGAGGCTCCAGGTCTGACCACTTAATTCATCTGCGTTTGCCCATAAATTGATCTAAACCGACCGTATCATATCTTAAAATGAGTTAGTAATTGTTTTTGACAAAATTTCAATATTGCTTTATCAAAATAAGGAAAAAGTTTGAACTGTATCGATGTAAAAAAAAATATCATCCATTTTTTTACTTTTTAAAATCTTTTTACCCGTAACGTTTCATACAGAGGACAGTTTCTCGAGTCCTTAAATAGCGGTTATTTCTGTTTACCATACTTTTACAGATTGTTTAAAAGCAAAGACGTCCTGAGTGCTCTGCCAGTATCTAAAAGTATAATGCGCCCGCGCCGTGTCCGTGATATTTACAAGATATGCATTATTTATAGCTCGCGTAGACAACATTTTTTACTATAACTTTTTAACTAGGTACGTGAATAAAGTAGATTTATAATATGACTGAATACAGCTGCATGACAATAACTTATACTAAGTATTAATAATTTGACAATAGTATATATATCGATCAACACCAAATATTTTCCAGTATCTGCCGTAATTAGTGCAATTGTTTAGTATGTACTAGCATTATCTCATCTCTAGGAACACAGGCTCTTCAACCTTCCCCAGGAGGTAGAGCCATAGCATTCTTTGTATAACTATTTGGGACAATAAAGATATTTTTATTATCATTTCTATCGAAATCGCCCAAAAAATTAAAATAATATTCTTAACAAATCACTATATCAAATGTATTTTGCTGTCTCAACGGACTTTATCTTTGCGGAAACTTATTTATTAAAAGCAAATATCTTTTTAAAATATCGTGATTTGGTGCCTTAATGAGATGTTTTTTAGTATCATTTATTTTGTTTTGTTCAAGCTCGAGTTACATTTGTTATTGTTCTTACTTACCTACCATAACGCTTGTCCAATTAAATATCTCGCAATATCTATGTTTTAACTCTATTTTTTTGCTGATTACAAAAAAATAGCAACTCGTACAAAAACGTACTCAAAATTGCATGTCTGAGTACTGCACTAATTGTACCACGTTGTTCTACCTGCTGAGTATTGTAAAGGCAGTAACGTGATATTAGTCTTTCCTTTTCTAATAACCACAAAAATATGTGATCATTCTAGATTTTGAAATGGCAATGGTTAAATATTGAATGTTAGTCCTTACAAAATCCGCTTAATGCAAGCTATATCATTTTGTGTACTTTGTTTTTATAACAATCAAAACGATCAATGTTATTTGAGCGCGTCAGGGTAACAAAAAGCACGAGACCCGCTCGCGAAAGATGCGAATGTAAACAGCAACGTGGGGTGAACGACCGGGATTCAACTTGACACATTTTCGGTCGGCCCAATTGTGCGGGACTCGGAACCTGGGGCATGGGACACGGGACATGGTACAAGGGAGCGCCGACCTGTCGGCTTGTCTTGCGCAACAGGAAGCCGATTGTACTAAAGACACCGTTGATAATGGAAAAGAACATCGCAGTAATCTTTGTTAACTAATTGTAGCAGGTCCAAAAAATCTAGAAATATCAGTTAAGATCGCCCATCATGTTTCAACCCAGGGGTAAAGTCCATACCCATCTATAATGCTTAGAAAGCTACAAACATCAAATGAAAATAATCCATTTTTAAGCAACGTTATACAACTCGAGTAGATTTCGAAGCTACTATGAGTACCGATAGTGCTTTGTAAAGGAATAGAATACACAGTGTCCCTTTTTGTTGATTCCGCTTGCGTCATGAAGGGATGCAATGAAAAAATGCAGGTAGGGGCCCGAGCAACGACCCCGGGGTTTTTGGGCTGTGACGTCATCATACAACAATGACTCGAAGGGATTTGGAAATAACGAATGCACGGACGTGGATTAATCAACAGAGAAATATTTAATTAACTAATGGAATATTCTTATATTTCAATGTGACAACCTAATGGAATATTAAATAACGGGCGACGCAACATAAATTGTATAGCAAAGTAAAGACAATATGTTAAAAAGCGACTGTTGAGTAAATATTGGTACAACTTTTACAGAAAAACACACATAAGCGACTGACGCTTCGTAATGTTCATCTTCCGAGAAGTACAAGAATTTTTTGCCTCCCCTTCTGTGTGTGACTTTTCAATTTGCAGTGTCGGGAGTCGTTGACCTCTTCCCAGCTGTTTCACTATTGTGGTGTCTTCGCTAGCGCGGTGCTGGGATCATTCCGGTGCAGGCGATCCGTAACGAAACAGCCGTGGATAATGACGTCATTTTCTACATAGCCGACTCCTCTAATCGTACTAAAACTATATTGTAAGTTCTTCTTATAAATATTCAGAAAACTTACACGAAACTATAACGTTACCTTACTCAAATAACAATAAATTAAATGTGTTGTTTTAAAGCTATCAAAGGTGACAAATTGTAGTGGGTTTATGATTAAAAAACAGGCTAACATGGATTGTAATGTATGAAGCTTGGAGAGGTTTTAAAGCGTCTCGAAGTATTATATTGAAGACGAAACGTAGGTCATGAGGAAGCATAAATTTAGATGAGCCGATACTTTAGGCCGACAAACCTACAACAGCTGTGGCGCGCGGCGGCTGGCGGCGCTCACATGCCCGCAGCCGCACCCCTGGTGCACGCACACGCGCGCCCCGGCATCGACACGTACACGTAACGTAAACACGCGCAGGTTTATGTATACCAGATGCCCCTATAGAGAGAGACGACGTTAAAGTCGTGCGCGCCAGAGAAAGAAGGAACGATAAGGGAGTCGAGGCTCGGTTTGACAACGTGCAGAGAACTCTAATTAAATGTAGTTGAAGGTCGAGAAATAGAAGGATGTATGCGACATTGTCGAGGCCGAGCGAGCGTTTCATAACTTGAGAAACTAAACACCGGCTCGTTAGTTACACAGCTGGTGATAGTGGTCGTGCGAGTGCACGCAGCGTTTTAGGCGCGATCGCCTTAAACGGTAAATAAACGTTTCATAGAAGCGAGCTAATAGGAAAGTAAACAGAGCCGGGCCGCGGCGGCGAGGCCGTTGTTAATTAACATACAGATAGTTTAATAGAAGGCAGGAAACAGTCGACGAGGGGAGTACGCAATGAAGCGGTAAAAATAGACGCGGGGGCGAAAGCGAGGCGCAGGAATCGATCCCACAAACAATGCGGCGATGCACCGCGCCCGACTAATCAATAATGAATGTCAAAAGATTCCCCCCTGTCTGCGACGTAGTAAACTTTAGCCCCAATATGCGACGCTATATTGGTTTCGGCCTTCAAGTCTCGTTGAAAATCAGTCCAGTTTCATCAAGTACTGGTACGTTCGTACCTTTTATTGTAACTACTTTTTCAATGTGACTTATATCTTCTTACAAGAAATTTTGAGGCTTAAATAAGTAACATGAGTTTGAAACGCAAAGAACCTAATGGTTCAGTTACGGTAGAATCTGCGGACGATCATCAGGTTTCCAATGTTTCTATTTTACATGACTGGATTATCGAAAATATCTAAATGATTTACTGCTACATAAATTAGCATGCTTGGGAATAGTATTAAATATCTCGCATGCATATTAAAATATTAGGAATAGAACTAATCTTCATTCATATTTATGTCAGCCTTAGAACGTAAATTATATTTTTTAGTATTAATTGTGCACCATTTGAATAGTTAATCTTAATTTAAAATTCTAATTATTTAGCGAAAATGTCATGTTTATTAGATAAAATTGTAGGAAATTGCGAAGCCATAAACCATAAGGTGATATTAAATTCAAGGTTAAATATGCAGCCTTGATAATGTGCGTTGCATTTTTGAGGGCGCAATTCGATCGGGCCCGGCAATGAGGAGCAACGCGGAAGTGCATGCAGTGTGCGGCGGCGAGGCGGGCGGCGAGGAGGCGCAGCTGACTGGCGTCCCAGTTATTTTAGTTTGCCAATCCGCAAGTACGTCGGCAGTGCGGTAGGTCAGGCACAGGCACAGGCACTCGATGCAAGCCCTAAGTGCCGGGGGAACGAATATAGGTCATCAAGGGAGCGCGACCATTGTACATGCCCGCGCGGCGGAAAGCAATTTCAGTCGTTTTTGAACGTACTTTGTTGTGGCGTGGAAAGTTCGGTGAACACGAGGTTTATCAGCGATGCGAAAATAAGTTTCGCTTGGGGCAGGTCGGAGAGGTTGTTGCCCTTTGCGATATCATATTTGTCGCTTACCGCTTTATCTGTCTAGCAAATAAATCACCGTAATTGCGTTTTACTGAATTGCTTATTAAAACACTCGTCTTGCGCGATATTCAATATTTTATAACAATGTTGGATTGCAAAAATAATTAATTTTCTTATAATTAATGATTCTAACCTGTGGGAACTCCGCGGGGGATCCCCGGCGAGGCCCATTAGGGTATCATCAGAGAGGCAAAAGGAAATCGAGACATATTAAACTCTTCCATTATTATCGGATCCGCATTATCCTTTTAAATTTCGTTTAATTACGGGATTTAATAAATAAGTATACGGGTGCTGAGGTCTTGTTAAACTGGCGGTTTAATATTTATTAACGCCTTACGCATTGCTTTAAAAATGAATGTGGGGTTTAGTAAGCGACGTTCGGTGTAACTCTCCGGGTGGTCCCTAAACCGATGTTAATCAGTTTTCGACAAATAAAATATACGGAGCGTTTGCCATTACGTGCGATTCCCGAGAAAAGGATTAGTGTCATTTATTTACGCGAATATACTTTCTTTTTGAGTGAGCTAGTCGCGCCGGCGCGGCGGGCGCGGCGGGCGCGGCGGGCGCGGCGTAGGTATGCGCGAACCCTTTGTTATCGCGCCGGTGCTAATGGCCGGCACAAAGGCGGTCGGACGCGCCGCCCTTCAGCTGACTGAGACCTTGGCTGGATTTAGACGCGGTTCGATGACTCCTCGACTCCGAGCCTGTCTCGCTTTATATATACGTAACATTTATTGGAATCAATTGCGAAATGCCGTATCGATACTGATATTTAAAAGTAATGTATTATCGTCAACAATCAGTCAAGTGACGGCCGTTGTTAAAGATAAATCTGCACCAAAAATAACATCACTGCCTTCCATCCTCCAATCCCCTATATAACGTCGACTAGATCATTTTATGAGACTTTTTCATGTTCATTTGATTCAGAGTCGGGTTTCTTGCTCCATTGACCATCCTTTCTGCGGGGAACGTACCTGTCCAAGGCCACATAAGTTTACAAATTCTGTAAACTTTGAATAGTTCATTAGTAGGACGTAGTAGTGTTTCTAAGTAATAAAAATGCTCATCGATCGTTTTGGACAGCGATGTCATAAGGTCAACGACCTTGTTAGGACCTTGGCCGATTTTAAACGTAGGTTCGACGATCTGTATTTGAATCAGTGATGCGTTTTATAACTTTCCCGAGTCGACGATAAAGTTTATGTTTCAGCTTGTTTCCTTATGATCCGGATTTATAAATACTCATCCCAGATGCTAGTGTAAACGTTAAAGTATGAACATCTGAATAATGTACCAAAATGTCTATGGTTTAAATCATTCGGATATTTTCAGATATACATAAAAAGATCGTTACTCATATAATTCGCGCAATAAGAGTTCTTTGTACATTGCGTACGTCTGTCCATCGGATCTGTTAGTATCGGTTGGATGAGCTTCGATAAGGTTTCAGATTTCAAAGCTGATACAAAATATTTAAGTACATCTTCTTTCAATGAGAATAATATTATCATTTTGCATTCATACCGCTTTATTCCGAAACGAGAATCAGCGTTACTGTTGTACTTTCTACATTTGGTACTGGTACATTCATTAAATTTATTCCAAAATATAGAACATCCTTGTTCCTGATACTTCTTATGATACATAATTTGGTCCAATGAGACTCCTCGTCTATCTTATTTGGTTCCGAGTGTCCTTGTTTATCGTAGTACTTTATATTTTTTTTCGGAATAAGGGGCTTAATGTCTGCTTTGAATACACATTGCATTAGATATTTGCAGCTATATTTTTTTGGGTAATGATACGTTTTATCTCATTATTAAAAAAAGTTAATTGTACGTGCATTCACACGCGGAACCGAGAGTTGACAGGAAGACTAACTTTGTCAGACCTTGGCCGAATTTAGAGGCCGGGGTCAATGGACGACAGAACTCGCTTTCTCCAACAGCGCATGCGCGATGCAATTACAATAGGCAATATTTATGCTATCAAAATTAAATCTTTATTCGTTATTACTTCATTAGACCGAGTTCGCGAAAAAAACAGAAATTTTGCTTCAGCGTAAGGCCGTTTTTGAATGACATCGGTCTAATGAAACTTCAGGGTAACTCAGAGTTATTTTTTCGCAGGTCCTTACTTGTGAATGTTGCATTATTACCTCCGAAGGAATAAACCGTTTTATCAATATAAAATCATTCGGATAATAATGATACCCAAATGGATGCATAATTCATTATTCATAATTCATTTATTCATAAAACACACATATATTTATAAAAAAATAGATTTTTCACAAAGAAGCACCGCGCCGAAGACGCAAATAATGAATATGACACACTTTAAGCCGACAAAAATTCCTCCACACTATCATATATTGTATTCTATCATATAAGGGATGATAAGGATTGATGACAGATCTTTGATCTGATAATTAAGTATTTTATATCTAAAATTATTCATTTAAATTGGTAAAATAAACTCATGAATTCTTACTTATTAAGTTTGACAAGATAAACAACTTAAATTGAAAGTTCCAGTAATCGGAGTAAATGTTTCTTCGAATTCTCTCTGGGCAAAGAAACTCCTTGCTGTTGATCATCTCGATTCGCCTTTGTAATGACCGCGTCAATTTAAATTATTATTAACGCACTTCATAAGGTCTTATTTACACACAAGTCCGAAGGAGGCACACCTTTGCATTTGCATGTATGTTATAGTATATTCTCTTAATGAAGACAGACAAAGAAACCAATCTTTACCATCTATAAGTAGAATATAGTATACATCAGGGCTTACCAAACTGTGAATCGCAACCCTCTGGGGTTTAAAAATAGAAGTGTTTTTTTGATAATCTGTTACTAGGCTGGTACTAAAATTGCAAAGTATTTTTGGAGACTGGGTTGAGGGGCATCGTAAAAAAATGGCGTCCTAAGGGCGTCACACTACAAATAAGTTTTGGAAGCACTGGGGGCTACCCAAAGTTCTTTTCGATTGGCGATATCGTTGAAGGAATCGACAAAAATGTATGAAATTGAAGTTCGATAAGTCATGTGCATGTCACGTGTGAGATATCGAACGTCATTGTCGTTCTATACATTTTTGACGTTGGTTAAATCGCTTCGTAACGAATGTACTTTGGGTAAGCCCCTGGTATACAGAATATCATCTAGTCATATTTAATCAAAACTAACATTCCCGTATACCTTTATCAAAGTTATAGATAAATTTATGTAAACACACGTCGCACGGCAACACGATATTTGTCGTAGCAATTGGCCGGAGGCAAATACACTTGTGTCGTCTCGAGATAGTTTGCGAGTGTTTGCATACTTCAACCTAAGCCTTGTACGCACCAGGATAGTATTTTAGTCGAGTAGCAAGTATCCGAACAAAGGATTTACTAATCTAATCTACTAAAATGTAGCTGTTCGGACACGTTTAGTTCTGAAATGACTGTCCTAGTGCGTAGGTTTAGACTTAAAGGAGTCCAAACAGTAGTAAATCCTTTGTTCGGATAAATTCTACTTGACTAAAATACTATCCTGGTGCGAACAAGGCTTTAAGGTCCCATCCACACTAACTCACACGACCTTTGTATACAACCTACATATAAATAAATGAACGCTTCGCTTCATAACACCAAGTTCGCAATTTAAACGGACTTACTCGGAAGCAAAATCTTCTTTTTTGCAGATCTGGTCTAATGAAGCGTTAGATTCAGAAATAATTATATTTCTCCACATTCAGTCTAAAAGATTAACTCTATCTCTATAAAAACGGAGTTCTTCCTTCGGCTAAAGTCTGTTTTATCGCAAACTTGGTCTATTAAAAGCTAGACAACATAGATTCTTCATTTAAGAATAGATGGAAAGGGGTATGGTCCTAGAATTGGGCCTCCGGCAACTCATTATTCAAACAAAAGGCATTATCAAATAGTAATAAATAATCTATCTCTCCCCTATCAAATAAAAGCGTAATCACTTTATTTATTTGTAAGTTTGTGTAAATAGTATTTTTGTGACGTTTAGTTCTAATTAACATACGCATGTCTTTGCCTGCTCTAATTAGACAAAGTGGAATAATTTCTATGCCCCATCGTCAAGGCATGTACCAGTAAATATTACTGTAGATAGATCTTGGAGTGAGTGTTTTTTTTTTAAATAATGTTGCCAGCTACACACAAAAAATTTGATATAATAAATGCAAATAATTTGCTTATAACAAAACTTGATTATACCTATTCACACTATTTGCATTTAAAATCTATATTTCTTCTCTTTTATATTTTAAATTTAATAAGTAATTTTATTACAATAATATCACAGATTACGTAAAAAAATACAAATGAAATAAAAAATAAATAATGAATTTCAAATAAAAATGTGGCTTTTGATATATTTTTTGTTTGCTCTATCGAGTATTTCGACCTTCCAGACGTAAACCTATTAAATCGCAAAAACCTTTGCCAATATTTATTTAATGTTTATGCAAATACTCCTCAGGAGTGTTACTTACAGTTGATCGAGTTTTTTTTTTCATACAACGAGTCCAATGACATGTATGGGTCTAAATTAAAGTGTAAAGAAATGAATGCCACAAAGGTTTTAAAAAAGTTAAAAAAAATGTAGTGTAATTTTAAAATAGTTATTAATTTGTGTATTTTAGCTTTAATTTTAAACTGGCGACCCGCCCCGGCTTCGCACGAGTGCAAATCAGTATAATGCTGATACTAAATACTGCAGCGTTTGCAATGTAAGCGCAAAAATGTGTTAATTTATGACATCATATTAAAAACCTCTGAATTATCAGTTTACTCTCCTATAATGTGAATGTATTATACATGAAAACCTTCCTTATGAATCACTCTATCTATTTAAAAAAACCGCATCAAAATCCGTTGCGTTATTTTAAAGATTCAAGCATATATAGGGACAAACATAAAAAAGCGTTTTTGTTTTATACTACGTAAGGATATTTTATTTTACTTATAATTTTAATAATTCATTAATTTTTAATAATGCAAATAAAAAATATCTTGAATCTAATAAATTATATTGGCGACTTTACGTTACCAAGTCACGTGAAAAGCTTGTTTCTATTCCGGTATTATTCTTTACAATTTTCAAGAACATTGTCTATAAAAAGTGTGAGCATTAACCGTTGCAAAATAAATGAACTCGATTTTTTTATAACTAGGAAGTACATTTAACGTTTCACAGTCAGATGTCTTGATGACCTTTATTATTTAAATATGAGGAATAAATGTAATTTACTAGCCATTTCTAGTTAATTGGTCAAGGTGTATGGACGGGCTATACAAAAAAGTGCAGCTGACTAGTCGATGCATCCAATAAAATATTTTAAAGTCTATTGAAAACACAAGGATGTATTTCCAATTGATCATGTTGCCGGTTCCGAAATGTCAAGGCTTAATGAAACCGGTCCGAATGCGATGGTGAGTCCATGGCTCCATGGTATTTATTGCCGCCCCTGTCACTCAAGAATTTGTAATCTGCTCTTGGCGATCTGCGTTTGTGCATAATCTGTGGACACTAAGGCGCCAAATATTTGATAACTTAAAACGTATTGGCCGTTTATAAAAAGAAAAAATAATACAAAACTCTTTGCTGTGAGCGTTGGATTTAAATTTGGAATACTTTTTTTCCTTTTTGTGTCAGCAAGGGCAGTATTTTTAATTAAGTTTTAACCACAATTAACTGACAAAAACACATTAAACGTAGACGTTAAATAGTTTAATGTTGTGCAAAAGCCTCGACGAACCGAATGTTTTAATCAATATTAACATTTGCCACTAATAAATAATTTATCAAGTAAATGTCAAGTAGATTATTGACTTCTGAGTTATAGGTAGGTACGACTATCAGAATGGCACTTTGGCCAATGAATCAACTCAGCGGCCATTTTTCAAAAGTCAATAAACTTGTTTATTGACTATGTTGAAGGTATTAAAATCAGAATTCGAGATTACAAAGACGTTCCTCTTATTTTATTCATTGTTATCTTTAATGGTGTAATGCACTTTAGTTGCACCGAGCAACATATAAAATTGATTACTATCGGCCGAAATCAATACTCGATCCTTGAGATTGATCTGAAAATGCAATCTTTAGATAGACGTAATGGGAACCGTGGATTATGGAAATTGTTCTTATTTGGATATTGATTTTTGCTTGTTACGGATTTTTTTTAACTATTAAATATAAAAAATCAAGGTCAGCAGGGACCACGCTATCACTCATACCATTGTTTCCTTATTAAATTGATACCGATTGCACTAATTACTCAATTCACCGCCGCCTCCGTAGCGGCGCGGGCGCTGCAAATTGCCGCAATTCCTTCAATTAGCGATCGACGGATAACGTCCACGTATAATTTATATACGAACCGCGACAGACGGACATTAATCACAATGTCCATACCGCACGTGATGAGATCATTCCAGAACAATTCCCCCCTTCCCTGCAAACTCCCCTTACCCCTGTTCACGGCTCTTTTAGGTACTGCCACGACGCGTGCAAAGAAATTGTTCAATGTCACTTAATCATTTTTGAATTTCGAACAATGAAAATTATTCAAATGTTTCAACTTCGGGTCGTTGGAGGGTAACCAGGCAGTAAGGTTTTGACATACATTTTGTATGACTCATTTTGTAAAGAGTTACATATTTGAGATTACTTAACATGTAACATTCCTTTTTGCATTGGAAACTGACAAAATTTATGTATAATGGATTCTTTACAACCACTCATTTCTTGTAGGTAAAAGTCTAGAATTCACTTTACCATAAATATTCCTCCATTTATTCATTTAATTTGTGAACTTGTTATTTATTTCATTTACCTTGTTACCCCAGTGCAAAGTTTATTTTCCAAGTTCGTATGTAATTCTTATACGTACATTTAAAATTATGTAAATTAAAAAATCGAATTAACTTTAACGCAAAACAGACTTTGTAATTAACTACAAACAAAAAACTATCTAGTAAATAAATCGATGATTTTAACAAACGTTTTCATTTACGAAACATTAAAAAATAGTAATGAACTAATCGTAAACTTAGCATAAAAAATAAAAACAATTTAAGTAGACTTTGTGCTACCATTAGTTTCTACTATTAAAATATTTTTTATTGTAGCAACACAGAATCAGTTGAGAAATTAGTAGATTGTTGGATTTCGCAATTTTAATCATTTAAATTACCGTAAAGTGTACGACATCAAAGGTAAATGGTAGAGCAATTTTATGGTAATTTTAAAAACTGTTTCTTTAGCCATTGTAAGGCAAATGGCCTCAGATTATTTCGGCTGTAACTAATATTGCAAAACGTATATGTCCCAATTTCTATTGTGATAATATTACACATAATTTAAACGTTGTTTTTTTTTTAAACAATCTATGTTATTTTCGACCGATGTTCCACAGATCGAGGCCATTAATTCACCGATGTATAAAAGATGAACTACTAACGCCATCTAGTATATTTTAACGTAATTAACGGAAGGAATCTTCGAGGTTTTATTACCGCGGCAAAATCTCCGTCAAGGGCAGACGTCGGGACGATAATCTTCGTTGATCATTTTAAGTGTCCAAAAATAAACCTTCGCTCGCTGAGAATAATGTTACGTACCTACCTCAATGCAGGGACCTTGAATTATTTATAAGCATGCACTCAACTTCAAAATTGCGCTTAGAATAATTTTCGTACACTCAAGAATGCGTTGCGCATACTCAGTTGTCGATCAAATATTTGTTTAAGGCTACAAAAGTTCGAATTATATACAGTACAGATTAGCCAGAGTCCAAGACCGGGCCTTTTGTCTCGCTTATAGAGGTTTCTCTGTAATCCGTGTACCTCGTTATGGAGGTAGCTCGTAGGGAGCATAGAATGACTCGCTTTCCAGGTCTCACTAATCCAGGTTTGATTGTCATACAATCACCATAAATCTAGGAGTCATAAAATTGTAAAAATAGATAAATAAATCTACTTTAATAAAACAGATTAAAAGTTTTTATAGCAGAAAAGATACAGTCGGCACAATTAATCGAACCTCTAATGGTGCAATCAGACCCTACAAGAGTGCCTTGATTAATTCTAAGATTGCAGAAATAAAATAATAAACATTTAACATGGCACAGTATTTATTGCCTCTGCACTATTCGCATAAAGTTTTTTTTAATAAGATATCGACTTTAGAATCTAATGAATATCTTACTGTTTTAGGATACCAAGAACTTGTTTAAAGTAATATAATACAGATTTATTAACGAAATAGAAGATAATTAAAACTTATTAATAATAAGCACATATTACCAAGCCGCTATATAAATATGACATTTTTTTTTTAATAAACTAAATTATTACCGTTTTCTGTCGTATTTTTGGTCCTGGCAACTTTCTGTCCACGATGCTTTTGGTTGCCTTTTATTTAAAAAAAACCCCGCATGCGGTGGTTGAAAAGTTGCTTTTAAAAAATACTCGTCAAAATCCCGTCTCTGTAGCAAGAGTAATTTTTCCGGTGGAGCAAAATGTTGCCTGTTTGTATCCTTTGTCCCTCGTTTTAACGGCTATGTCCCGGGTACATAAAAATTCCAAACTACGCCACATACTGTTTATGTTTATTTTTTATTATTTTTACGACTCAATGTCGTCTCGGACGAAAAGAACATTCACGGTTTACACGCACCCGACAAGATGGCCGTTTGTAACAATGTATTTTAATGCACCCTATTATTTTAGTTTGTATCGTTATAAATGTAAAAAAGATTAAAAGTAAATAAGAATTCCATGATTTAATTAATTAAGATAATACTCCTACCGTGTAGTTACTTAACCTTGATTATGGTATCAATCATTCACGATATATTACATAATAAAATATTATAATAAATGTTATGATTTAACATAAGGTTGTTTATTTCGTTTAATTTAGTCATGTAAAAAGCAGTTAAATTAATTTATTGTTGTGTAAGCGCCATCTAGCGATAAGAAGTGCAGGTTGCGAATATTACAAAAAGTGTTGCCACTTGAACGACCTTTACGTCAAAGTTGTGTTTCTTAAGTTATTGGCATATTTTTATAATCGTGTAATTTAACATTAAACGTATAATAGCTATATACAGCGTTAGATAACTCAAAATCAAGTTGTGATAAATTAAAAAAAATTGTCTCAAGATAAATTTAACATGTAGTGGATGTAGTATTACGCCAAGGTGACGGTGCACGTGAGCTCTGAGTTCATTCCTCGACACGATTTCCACTGTTGTGCCGGCGGCCGGCGTGAACTCGAGTGCCTCAGTCAAGAACGTTCATTTACCGCTTGCGTCATTCATAGCGAATACCACTACTTCCATCTAGCGGTCAATGTCGACACGACGTACTTCTGAATCAGTTTTACTATCCGATAAAAGATGGCGCTTGCTGTCCGAGAGAAATAAAGTACAGTACGTTTAAACATGTATTTTGTGTTAGATTATGTACACATTTTATAATTATAATTAAAAACTTTATACGTTTTTTATATTAATATTTTAAGCATTATTTGCCCAAATAAAGTTGTTTTTAAGGTTCTTATGAAATAGTTAGATAACCCTGTTCTCTGTAATTTTACAATTGTAAGGAGATAAAAATATCTTCTATATTTTAACTGTATTTAGAAACTAAACTAAATTGTTGTTAATATATTTAATGCTTCTGGTAATGTTTCATTTTCAGCTAATAACGTGGTCGGGCTTGACAGCAAAGTGTAACGACTCTCAGGGTTGTCGGCTATTTTAAATTAACACCATTTGTAAATGATCTCATCGTAGAGGCCATTACTCATCGGCCGTCGGTCGTCGGAACATTTGTGACGTTTTTCACTCATGCTTTCACAGGAGGGGAGAATAGTGAAATAGTTCAGTAGGACAATGCCGTGCGTATACGCCACAGAAAATGACAAATAATATTAACTATCAATTTTTGCTTCGAAAATTCAGTAATGTATGAAAGGTCTATTGATTTAATTCGTTTTAGAACCTTTTTAAATGATAATCCTAGTTTAGATATTTAGAAGATTTTTTGTCGATTACTTATGTAAACCTAATAATTACAAATAACTCTTGATTTAAATAACACTTATTTATAGCGGTAATAATGCAAAGGTCATTCGACAATGGAAGGCCTAGGTTATTGTGATTTATCGTCGTTCCGCCCTCTACAGGTGCTTCGATGCGTGACACGACAAATGTCCAAGATTACACATTTATATTGTAATATTGTAAATGTTTTTGCATACTAAAGTACACTAGATGGCGCTGAAAGGCGCTTAAGCACATAGATTTTTTTTATGTTTGTTAGGATTTTTTGTTTTATAAATTAAGACTTACCAATAATTATTGTATTTAAGAATTTGTTCTTACCTGCAACAGAAAGGTTTTATTAAAAATTGCGACAAAATTACTTCACGTAGTACGGTTTATTTAGCCTTTTGGCACTTTACTTCTGCACGGAACATCTATATAAATAAATTTAAATAATATAGCCTATGTTACTCGGGATAATGTAGCTTTCTAATGGTGAAAGAATTTTTGAAATCGGCCCAGTAGTTCTTGAGTTATTTGAATTCAAACACAAATACAAAAATGCAAAGTTTCTCTCTTTATAATACTAGTAGTAGATATAGATAATGCAGATTACATAAAAACACTGCTTTTATTTAACGTGGTTTATACTACGAAGTAACAACAATTCCTAGTCTCCGAGAGTATTATAGCTTGTGTGTGTACTCTATTATAAATTGTATCACAGTAGATTCACGACATAAACTGAATTGAACAGGTCCCGCGCGTTGTTACCGCAAGTATAATGGTCTAACATAACTTCAAAAGGCTCTTGTCACGTCTCTTGAGTACTGTTTGTGTTTACACTTTGTATGAAATGTATTTTGGAATATATCCGCTTTATTCCAAAACAAGTATCAGCGTTATTACTGTTGTACTTTCTACGTTTGGTACTGGTACATTCATAAAATTTATTCCCAAATGCAAAACATCCTTGTTCTTTGTATTTCTTATGATACATAATTCAGTCCAATGAGACCCCTGTATATCTTATTTAGTTCCCAGTGTCCTCCATTATAGTATAATCGACGACTTGACGGTCCTCGTTTATCGCAGTACTTTATACATTGTTTAAGGGGGTTTGTGTTTATTTTCTTGGTTGTTAAATTGATTAATTCATAAATAAGACATTTGAAGATCATTTTTTAAGTTAAATTGACTTGTGCGACAGCTTATTTGACGTCAAAACAAAGTATATATTCTTGATAGTTGATGGTGTTACGCTAGTGATTGCATCGAGAACGTTCTGGAGGTGGGCTGCAGGCGTTTCGCGCGGCCTTGAATACGGATGAGGCGTCCCGCTCGGCTCATACTTTATGTATGTGCAGTGCAATTGCCCTACTATAGTGCTGGATGTAGTCAGTATATTTTAACGATATTTTAGTTAATTATTTAGGACCGAAAACACTAAGCCCATTAGACCTAGTTCACTTGATTCTTTAGACGAAAATGTCTAGCTTCTATCGTCACTTTTTTAAATAAATGAACAAAATAAATCTTGGCTACACATATACCGCTTTATTCCAAAACGAGAATTACTGTTGTACTTTCTACGTTTGGTACTGGTATACTCATAAAATGTAATCCAAAACACATAACATACAATATTTGTTTCTGGTATTTCTTGTGATACGAAATTTGGTCCAATGAGACTTCAGCTCTATTTTATTTAGTTCCCAGTGTCCTCCAGTATCGTATAATCGACGACCTATTGGTCCTCAATAATCGCAGTACTTTATACATTTTTTCGGAATAACGGGGTTTGGGACTTATACTTTACGTCCTTGCGTTGTTTTGCATGTCAGTAATATTTAAGTCTAATCAAATGAACAGTTTCAATTGTATGAAATAAAAATACATAATTTAATCATATACAAATTAATTTATCTAAAATAATTATTGTTGGAACTCAATCGATAACTATCAATACATCACAACACTGGGTTCACTTTCAATTGGTTACATCTCTATTCTCGCGTTCGATTTCGCAACTTAATTGGTTAAGCATGAACATATCGTATCTGTGTAATATAGGCAGAGAGACCTACTTTATTGTCTACATACGAGTACGACGTAAATATTCTTCAAAGTATACAGCTGGTAAATTGAAACTAGTATCATACTTACATAGTGTAAAACAATAACGTTTTTTATGTTTGTCCCTATATATGCTTGAATCTTTTAAACTACGCAACGGATTTTGATGCGGTTTTTTTAATAGATAGAGTGATTCATAAGGAAGGTTTTCATGTATAATACATCCACAATATAGTAGAGTAACACTGATAATTTAGAGGTTTTTAATATGATGTCGTAAATTAACACATTTTTAGCGCTTACATTGCAAACGCTGCAGTATTTAGTATCAGCATTATACCGATTTGCACCCGTGCGAAGCCGTGTAATATAAAATTAAAACGTATGTAATGTGTTGTGGTACTAAGGGAGCCACATAGTACAGATTAGGATAAGAAATCTACACGTAGGTACTGGTTTAATTAACATGAAAATCAAGTGGGAGATAAACATAGGACTTTTTGTAAACCATTTTGTTTCATATAAACAACAATTGATCGACAGACTTCTTAACGATTTTTGGGGGTTATCCAAAGTATCTTTCTAATGGCGATATCGCTGATGTAATTGACAAAAATGTATGAAACTGACAAAGAAGTTCGATATCTCACACGTGATAAGCACACGACTTATCGAATGTCATTGTCAGTTTCATATATTTTAGTCGATTCTATCCGCGATATCGCCAACCTAAAGGTACTTTGGGTAGCCCCCTGGTAAGTACTAAACGTATTTTATACAGTTTTATGAACCGCCTGTGCACACGTCAGACAAGTATCATAAAAACTTAACACTTTTGTGGTAGTAATATTATGTTACTTTCCGTGTAATATTATATCCTGAACATATAAGATTTATATTAGAAAAATATTCCAGTATTTCTATATCTAGATTTACAATATACGACTATCAAGAATGTAGGTATTGTTAATTGAAATAATACAAAAACAACGAGTAATGTACATTCTGAAGATCATCAATTACTTTGAAAAATATTTTATAATAGCGATCCGCCAAGGCATTGCACGGGTGCAATGCTGATACTAAATACAATACATAAAAGCTATGAACGTTGTTTATAACAGCCATACTTGCACCAGTGCAAAGCAGAAGCGGGTCGCTAGCTATGCATATAAACCTTCCTCTTCAATCACTCTATCTATTAAAAAAAACCGCATCAAAATCCGTTTCGTAGTTTTAAAGATTTAAGCATACATATATATAGGGATAGAGAAAGGGACTTTGTTTTATATTATGTAGTGATAGTTAACAGAATTGATATCGACATCCAGGAGACCTCGGCGATGCTGAGATGCGTAAAGTAGAGCAGAGGTCTGCGGGGTTGTGGAGGGGACACGTCCCGGTTCCCGCCGCCCTGACCTGCCGCACGACCTACATAATGCCCTGATGTTCCTTACCAACGTCAGAGCTGGGACCTTGCAATTTGCATTAAAGCTATAATTAATACAACAATATTTTAACGGTGTTCCGTTAATATAGAGCTATTTTTAAGCTGTGCTGTTTTTAATCTGAAAGCAGGCTTCCATTCTGACTACCTTGCTGCCTTAAATTACTAGATTTGAAGTGTGACCGGTTCGTATTTTTGCCCGAAGTGTACAGAGCTATATTGCTGGTCCAGTCGGATTTAAATATTACTTTTTTAATTATTTATACTCACAATTCTATGTATTACTAAAGCGTTATTGTAGGTGTCTAAAATAATAATATAAGGATACAAATAAATAACCCGTAGAAAAAACATGACAGCTAACACAGTTATCAACGAAGCATAGATTATTAAAAAATATTTCACATATTACCGATATTACGCATTGTAATGAGTTAAATGAAGATATACATATTTTGTACTAGCTGTTGTGCGCGACTTCGTCCGCGTGGAATAATATAATATAGCCTATGTAACGCGGAGATAGTGTAGATTTCTAACGGTGGAAGAATTTTTGAAATCGGCCCAGTAGTTCTTGAGTTATTTTAATACATACAAAAATACAAAGTTTCTCTCTTTATAATATTAGTATAGATGAGGAAAATGGCAATAAAAGTATTTTAAATTGCATGCAAATGAAACCGTTGGCAGTGTGGAAAACAAACAAAATGAAGTTGCAGTAAAAAGTTTATTAAATAATTTAATAAGCAATAAAATGTGAGAAATGAATTAAATTGAATAAGCATTCAAGATTTTGCTTTTATTTATTTTTTAAAGATAAAGAATTAAAATAAGATGACTGCAAGAGTTGGGACAACTGGTTAGGTTAGGTTAAATATATTTTATTTTCTTGTTTAGTTTATGAATCCATTAACACGCTGACAAATTGGATATTGTAATTATGTTAAAAATCTCATTAATTAAAATGTTACCCGTTAACGATAATTTCAAGGACATTTGAAGGTAATATTTGGCAAAAATTAAGTGGATATTACGGTTCTCCCTTTGTGAAGACCTGTCTGAAGAAAAATGTCTTTCAACATTTTTTAAAAACTTTTCTTACTTCTCTAATATAAGGTTTTTGAACCTTGTCCTTTCCAACACTCTCTGTCCTGTGCCAACATCTTAGCGTTCTGATACGACACGACGTCCACTTTCTTTTTTATTTGGTGTATACAAGTTGTCCTCGGTCTATCTCTCTTTCTCTTCGCTTCTTTTTTACCTTCTATAATTATAGTTATCAGATCGTCGTGTCAAATCAGATGCCCCAACATCTTTCCTCTACTATTCTCCATTGAGTTTAATTATTAAATATATTTTGCAACCAACTTTATATTAATTCGAGCTATGTCCATGTTGTACTCGTATTGCAGTGTTCGTACGTAGTGCGAGTAATTTCACGGTGCGGTGGCCGTAAACAATACGATGAGACCCATTGAACGACTCGTGTACCATTGTACAAAATGCGCGGCGTGTCCACCGATTGTTGGCGCAATTCCGAGCACGACCCACCTAATGGCTGTTAGGATGCGCGTGCGCATTACATCGTTCCTTTAAACGACGAAACTAACAATGTAACTGGTGTTACTTTTCAATTTTAAATTAAGTTGCGCTTTTGTTTAGTCTGAAAGTGATTTGTTTAAAGCGTAGAAAAAGAGAGATATAGATCTGGCAATAGCGGAATCGAGGGACAAAAAATGCCTTACACTACGTCATACGTATGTTGTGAATGCATCACTTTACGGTTTTAAAACAATAATATCATGTCTTAAGCCTTTGCCTGGGACGTAGGAAAAATAGTTCACCGAAAATACGCTTGGAGCGCCACAATACTATATGATACGTCACATTTGTTTGAGTCATATTTCTGGACCCAAACAAACAAAATCGCATACGAAGAGGGACCAAACATCTGTCACTGTCTTTGTCACGTTATGTTTAATTCGTATAAATGTGTCTCAGTCGCTGATCGTATCACATATGTGATGTCTCATCTGGTTCTTTCAATCTATGGTTTAAATTAAAGTAACAAAAAGTTAATTCTATTTTTAGACTAGAAAAGCTACAAAGTGCATTGATGCTATTATATTTTTCATGTTCTCTGGCCACTATTATTGACATTTCAATTATAAATTTTCTTGATGCTTTAAGTAAAAAATGTAGTTGATATAATCATATATACAATATTTTTTCTAGGTTAAATAAACAGGAGGCATGTAATCAAAGGTTGTAATCGATTTACGAAGCATAGCATCCTCTTGTGCAAGGTCACTTCTATGGCCGGCAATGCGTGGCGACGTATTGTGATCATAGAATGAATGGCATTCCATTGTTAACACCATTCAGTATTTTTAAACATATAAAACAAACTTGTTATGTACCTATTAGTTACTCGTATATCAAGTTATATACTTCTGAACGATTAAATAAACAAGGCTGTTTACCTATTATTATTCATAACTGACCTATCCAGGTCTCGCTTATGCCTGGATTAGCAACTTGGATATGGGAGAGTAATTCTCTGGTCCAGACGAGATAAGTAGTATAATGATACCTCTATTAGCGAGACAAATATGGCGGTCCCTTGAATCCAGGTTCGACTGTATCAGTAAATGTTGAAAAACATATGAAAGCGTAACACGAAAAGGGTATATTTGCGTATAGTTAACTTATTTATTTCTTAAGTAAAACTCGTGTTAGGTATTAATAAATCAGAAAAAGGACGTTTTTATTGATTTATACGATATCATAGTTCCTTGGTTGTTGGCTTATTGACCTTTAAAGTAAGAATTTCTTGCTTTTTAATCTTTTTATTAATTTATACTATTTACATTAAATTCATTGAATCAATTTTAAGTAAAAAATATTTTTAATCGATTTTTATTTAGAGGAAGTAGAAGTTATTAATTATCCTTAAATGAAAATCTATTTATCAATGAATTTAAAAATATTATTTATTTTATTTTGCTTATTAATCGTCCGATCCATTAACTCAATTAGTTTTAATGAAATTGATATATTTAGTTATAAAATATTTAGTTTAAGACATCCTTTTGATATTTTATTTTATTTAAAAAGGATAAACTTGGCTCAACCAGTTTTACTCCGAGTAGATCGTTAAACATAGCAGTTAATTAAAAAATAAAATTATCATCCTTCTGGGCGGATTGAAAGAAAAGTTTGACCTAATTTATGTTGATAAACAAGGATTTTAATAAATCTCTAAAATAAAACCGACTAAAGTTAGCAATCAAAGACGATTTTTTATAATTATAATAACTGAGTTGCTTATTAACGGAAAAAAGTGTTTTTCAGAAGTAAAAACCCACGATTACAGTTACCAGGAAAAAAAATTTTAGAAACTCTTCTGGAGTAAGTATGAAAATATAAGAATTTTGTTATATTTTTTAAGAAAACGTTGTACAGTCTCCGTTTGTTACACATCTAGTGTAACAAATATTTGGTGGCCATTAAAGTCCTAACGCCTATGTCGCCTACATATTAGTACTATAAGAGGGCTATGTTGTACATAACGTTGAAGTTGTGAAACTCGGGTTCACACGAGTTCAGGCGCGATAAATGCGGCCTTGACCTCAACGTCGCACGATAAACAATGCCAATTATGAAACACTCGTAAACCTAGCCACAAAAAAGCGAACCATAGATTGGGAAAGTAGATTAGAAATTACACTTTCCATTTACATTATTACTGCTGTTAGAAATGTTTTATGGAATTACCTAGAAATACTGTCTCTACATAAATTTAACTACAACGGTTGAATAGTGGAGGCCAATGCACTATTCAACCGTTGTTGCCTTCTGCACTAGACCTTTCTGATGTTATTTAATCCTCAAGGCTGCTGAAACCTCTTTGGACCGCTTACACAGTCGGGAGTATGGTTCTACCGCCATTGCTCAGTCGCCAGAGCCTCGTTTAATATTTTGCAGGGATCACCACGGCCGATGCCGCCGCCAGAGGCGAGTGAAGGTGAGGTTGGCTATGAGTCCCCTTCTCCCCTTATTCCAACGGCCAGTCATCAGCATTGAAGAGGCTCTATAAGAAGAAGTATCTCTACAAAGGAAAAGGAGGTCCGAAGTATAAATAGATATGAATAAGAGAGTCAATATGACGGCTGATGGAAAGTAGGAGAAAGTAGTAAATGCGGTGTCGAAGGATAAGGAAAAGAAAGAAGATGAATAATATTAACAGTAACATAGAATAACTTTTAACTGTCAATAAAACATATAGTTAAACCAAAAGAAACTAAATAGAGACACTAAATCGTCTTGTCTTTATTATCGTTGTCCTTTTCTGTGTAAAATTAGGACAGATTCAAATTAATATGGTTCCATGAATATGTTTTATGATTATAATTTCTCGTTAAAATATTGCTCAATCAACCTTTCATTCATACGTAATTATATTTACTTTCACCTGAGTTTACAAGGCTATCCAGTTC
The DNA here is from genome assembly GCA_013186455.1 of Papilio dardanus tibullus. Classification (NCBI taxonomy): domain Eukaryota; kingdom Metazoa; phylum Arthropoda; class Insecta; order Lepidoptera; family Papilionidae; genus Papilio; species Papilio dardanus. Next base: position 791,927 of record QDHC01002701.1, on the reverse strand, counting down.
GCTGATTCATATAATGGGCAAAGAAATAAACGTATAGGAATTTATTTTGGAAACTTACCTTGAATGATTTGACTTACGAAGTAAGGTTCTTAATGTTCTAGTAATTTAGGTAGTATTGTTATGTATAAACAGCGATGGGTTTCTATCTGGTTGCGTATTTCAAAATAGAAAATATTACACAAAATCCATGCAGTATTTTTTGTTTGAAACTACTGTCACAAAATTCTAAATAGCGCATACGAAGTATGGAATAGCTAGTGTGTAATAAAATTTTATACGAACACAAAACTGTATCTTCCGAACGAGTAAACATTTGTGAAAGGATTCTTAGTATAAGATGTAGCAATATTCACAAACTAATATTCAAGCAACAAACATAAATCACAAGCAGAGCATTTTATTGCAATTCTATGTATTATTGTGTCACATTTCAGTTTGTGAGCGAGGAACGTAAAAGCAATAAACGAAGGAAATCGTATCTCTTAACAATAAACCTTGATAAGACGTTTGTCTGCAATTCTCAATTATCTTTTATATTCAGTTCAAACACGTGAATGTTATGTTTGAATTTAATTCAATATTTTTAGTTACAATCAATTGTTATGTTATGTTACTTCTGTTATGAAAGTAACTTTTTACCCTTCAATTGCGTTAAAAGAATCAATATCTAAATAAGTGCTGAAACTATCGCATATGAACCTTTACGATTCCATAGATGAGGAGAAAGAGAGGAAGACCGAGAGCAAGTTATAGACCAAATAAAAAAGAACCTAGACGTCGTGTCATATCAGAAGGTCAAGATGTTGGCACAGGACAAAGAGGCTGGAATGGAAAACATGAAAAAGACTCTACTGACAAGGTTAAAAACCTCAAAACAAAGGAGAAGAAGATGTATCAAACTACTAAAACGTATACTGTTAACATTTAGGTTCATAGAACAATCTATTCAGCGCATCCGCGGCGTCTGGTGTGGTAGAAACGAGCAGGTTTAGAGACGATGTTGTAAAATAATAACACTTCGCCACTTTATCGTCGGAACGTTCAATATTACAAAACTGCCGTTGTATCGGCTATTTACTACGTCGGATTATGTTTATTTACTTACATTTTACTGCTTTCGGTATTAGTCTTACCGTTTTAAATATAAAGACACTGACTTAGTTTCCTGGGAAATGAATTTTAATATGTATTTATGGTAATTGAATGTAAGAAATAAAGGTTCCTTGCTTTAATTATGAGCTCTTTAAAATAAAATAATTGATCGGGAAGTACAAATATTTGAGAGTCATACAATACACCATTTCTTCTATTCTTAAAGTGACTCTTATTCCTTGGTTATTTATAAATTAATTAATTTCCTAGTAATACAATATACTAGTGCAAATATGTAGTACAAAGTGTACGGCTTTGTGTAGGTTCTAACAGGTTTGTATATGGGATAATGAAGCCATTCTAACGTACGACGGAATCCTTGCAAATCCCCGGTTTCACCGGCGACCACAACTAACTTAGTTATTCCCGCTTCTAGATTACGTGTTTATTACCAGTGTCATTTTACCTAGATAGATATTGGATTTAAAATCTACTATCAAATATTTAACAATGATTTCATTATCTCCTCTCTTCGTCATATTTCTTTGATTTTTTGTTACTTTTGTTTAAGTAATGTTAAAATTTTAAATAATATTTTCGGTAACCAAAGCTCTCACCCACGCCGCGTTCCTGTTACATTTTGTCGTTACCACATTTAAAATTAAATTAGGATTCTTTAAATACCACGACCGCAGACTCGTACGACCTGTGAGATATGCCAATGGGTCTCGTTGATCTTTTTTTTCATTCGATCTTTTGCGGTCGAATTCGAGTCGTTTGCACAAAAAAAAAACACGAGAGCGCATTAAGACGATTGTCGTCCAGATATTTTACCTACTCGTACCTTTTCTAAAGTTCGTAATAAAAAAACGAAATCTGTAAAATACTCCATAATGGTCGTGAATAAATATTGGTCCACATATTCAATATTATATTTAATATTACTTGATACTTGACATTGAACATAAATTTTAAAATCCAAAAAATATGTTTGATAATTGGATGGAAAAGACCAAAGCAGAATTAAAATTCAATTTGGCTGAATAATATATAGCGGTGGAGGTAGTAGTACAGTCAAGAGTTGATATTACTCGATTCTGAGTCCTTTTTAATCGCAATAAAAACCGAGCAGTGACTCCACTCTAATAAATCTTAACGAGAAAATAATGAGGATATAGGCCGGGCGCATGACGCTTTTAGCAGGGTGCAAATATTTTTCGGTAGGACAAGTTAGTCTTAATTGGTTCTCCGAAACTTTGCAGCGTTTTCGCCTTTTTGCCTTCCAATAAAAAGCAAGTAAAGTAATCGCTTGACTCGAAAACTTTTTATTTCATTTTGTTCGTGATCTGTATTCTGGTTGGGTAGAATCGGTGTGAGATAAAGATTCTGGAATTCTATTTAGTGCTCGGATCGATTTTAAATGTCTGTTTATCTAAACTTTTATTATTTTTCTGTCACAGACTAATGTTTATATTGTTACTTCGGACTGAGAACTTCAAATTCACACCTAGTGACTAATTTAAACTCAAATACGACGCGATGGAAAAGTTGGGTCTCACCTGAATGTAATACTGATCTTTAAAAGTACCTACTCATCAAAGTAGTATTCTTTATCACATATCAAGGTCATCGAAAATATTCTCCTTTTTTAGTAACGTCATCATTATCGTCTGTTGCTATCCCTGTTTCTCTCTCGTGAGAAACTGAGATAACAAGTTTTATGCGAATATTTCGCCATTTGAAGTAACCCAACTTGCCTCGAAGCAGTTCCAAAGATCGGTCAGCTCGGATAACACGTCATCTGTGTTATTTTTGATTGAGATTGGTAATAACTTGAAACTATTAATAAATTATCAAGGCAAATCAGCTTCCTTTACACAGAAGTAATTTTATCGCACGAGTTGCGGTATGCAGTATCTACATCACGCAACACAGGTCGTTGCCCCCGCTATCGCCTTTGACGATAACATTAAACACGGAAAAATCCTTTCAGCTGTGATAATTATATTAACCAGCTTAAGATGACCTCTGACATCTTCTCCGTATCGTTCAAAACAGGGCCATGCGGTGGAATCAGTATAAATTCCTAAAGTCTTATTTCGTTTAGCAACAAGATAACGCTTTCGATGTCCTTACTTAGAACTCTGTGTCATTGAGGTCGAGATGAAAATATATTTGATGAGAATATTTTCAAACATTGTTTTTGTATTAGTTTAGCAGATTACCATTACACGTGTCTCCCTTATTTATTCCACAACAGAATATAAATAAAATTAACGGAATGTTGCTATATAAATCTCAATAAAATAACCAGTTATTGTATTATAATTGAAAATGTCCGGAAAAGCAAATATTGTTTCAACTAAACCTATAACAAAATAGACGTTTATAAAGTGTTACACAGTTTTAAGTCATATCAACCACCGCCCACGGTTACCCGAGGTCGTAGCAAATGGCTGAAGGCTATTAGGAAATGGACTACTGTAGTTTCTTACTAATGATAATGTAAGTGTCATGCAACACTTAAATAACGTCAACCCCCGCTGTTACATAATCGTTTACCACATTACATTATCTGGAAAAACCGACCTTATTACCAGTGAAACAGTGCATAATGTAGAATTTCGAATGTATTTTTCGATTTTTATATGTACCTATTTAGCCGACCCTTTACGGTGAAGGAAAACATCGTGATGCAACCTGCACATATCGGCGAAGAAATTCAAAGATATGTGTGAAGTCACGCAAAACACGCGCTCGTCGTGGAGTTGCGGAAAATAGAGCCCGTCATGGATCGAACTACTACTACTACTACTACTAATGTAGACTTTTGGAGAATTTGTTCTGTTTTTAGACTATTGTTAAGAGGATTTATAAGGTTTAATATTCACTTCAATTACTACAATCCGTTGGCCAAATTCTTTAAGTACGTAATAGAGGCGAGGGTTGGGTGAAATGGGTATGTTTTATTTTAATAAGAAATGGATGTCATTACTATTCATTCAAGATAATAGCACATCTTTCTCCTCCAGATGATGAACCTTCACTAATAAGTCCTAATTGTTGTTCATGATTGAAATACGATAGTAAAGCAGTTATGAAACGATGTATTCAAATTTAAATCTGATATAAGTGAACGAGTAACAAATTGGTCGTCATCAATCAGTGATGGTTATGCAATTATTTAACGAATAGTTCGAGATCATTACACTACGAGTGGGTGTTTATCACGAAAGTGAAACAGTTTATATGCAATCGCGGAGTTAATATTCATTTTGGCTTTGTAACCTTTAAAACATTTAAACATTGTTTATTAATTCAATGACACATAAATCAAAATTAACAATGTGGAAATACATTTTATTTCGAAACATTTCGACTGCATGATTCAAGTACCTATTTTGTATAATGCATTGGCATTGGCTTATACCTAGAACAACAAAGGTTTTGCAGAGCAATTATATTGCATTTCCAAGTACCAACTTCGCTAGTTTACTGTAATCAAAATGCAATAAGAACTGACCTATTTTTCCATTGGGGCTGTAGGGTCCGTAGCTGCCGGAGGATAGCGGAGAGGAGTAGCCGTTGTTGGGCTGAGGTTGAGCGGCGCCACCCGGCGAGGGCGAGCCGCCGCCCGCCGCGCCGCCGGCCATCCACTCACGCACGTGCCCGTTGGCCGGGTGGCCGTTGGGCGGGTGGCCGCCGGGCGGGTGGCCGTTGTGGCTGACGCCTGGCTCGGCCTTCACCTGGCCGGGCAGCACGCCGCGGTACGCCACCTCGTGCTTCAGGTCCATGCCGCTGCTACCGCATGCTGCCGCGTTGCCGGCCCCGCCGCCCGCGCTCCACACTTCTGTTGACAACAGTACATTTTTAAGTTTCAAATTATCCCATTAACAAGGACGTCATAGTTCTCAAGTTAAAGACAGAAGAAGTATAGTTTATGAAGGCGACACATGTTAGGTTTGGCGTGGCGATTTTAACCTTGCAATTATAACCGAGTTTCACATGGTTTGTCTATAGGTTAAACATGTACAGTCAGCTTCAATAGTATCGTACCATCTAAAGTGCCCAAAAATATAGGAACACCGAAAGTCATCAAAAATATCTGTACAACCAAAGCTTTCAATTTAATCGAAGCACCCACACTCCCCAAAAACATCGCAACATTCATAGCACCAAATATATGAGAGCATTCAAAGAGCCATAATTATAGCAACTGTCACAACGCCAATGGTATCGAAGCTTCCAAAGTGTTCAAAAATATCGGAACATTAAATGAAATTGAACTCTATCTCTATAAGTTTGAGATACAATTTAGAATAGCCAGCTTACGTTAAAGAAACATACGTCAAAATCATTTGAAGCTTTGATTAGAAATATTTCTCTACTATTTATTATGCCTTTTATATGGCCGATGACAGATATCGAACAAGTGATTACAAATTTTAGTTTGCCATAGTTTACTACGTGTTTCGCAGCAATACGTAAGTAAATTATGCCGGTTCGATTCCTACGTTCTCCCCTACTAGATTTTTTTTATTTTGTCATCGAAGTATTACTGACCCGACAGACGTTTTCTTGGCTTGTAATCAGTGGCCATTCTTACTCGTATATTTTAGAACTGGGGATGCGCTCCTTAATTCGTGACCAGTGATTGGTAATCAAACAGTTTTAGCCAAATAATTTACGCAGTAATTCATTCGTATTGTGTTTTTAATTATATTTTGATAATTTATTTTCTCACACTTGAAATATTAAAAAACTACTGAGTAATAAAAATCGAAAACAATAAATAATTTTGAACAAAGCAAGGGTTTTTTACATTAAATGGAATTTACTACACAAATTATCGTTGCAGCGCCATCTTAGGATAGGAAATCAACACAAAATTAGCGCACTCTAGAATGAGCCACCACTGGTGGCCCACCCCACTACTTTTGAAATAGTTGTATATTTTTACGCATATTATTATTTTTGAGTCTTTATTTAGAAAATAACGATGAATAATAAAAATCAAAATCGAAATAAAAGTTCCCACACGCAGTTCGAACCACGGCATACAGTTGCTTGTTCGTCTTTATACACACAATAGAAACACACAAACTCCGTTTAATTTAATGAAATTTAATATTCCAATTCAATATATTTGAGAGGAATGGTGAATTATATCAGATTATTCAAAGTAAAACCACTGTATATTTCAAAGAGATAATATTTTGTAGAGTGGCTATAGGCAGTTCGCCGATATATAGTGTATAGTATATATCAGTGGATATATTTCATGATATAAATCACGATATACATAAATTGATTTTTTTCTGTCTTCAGAACTAAAAATTTTGGAGATTAATGCCCACCCCGGTAACACGTAGTGAAAATCTACAATTTAGAATAATTTAGATTGTTTTCTAAAATGGCAATCTCATTTAAAGTTTGGGAAATGCCTTTTAACGTATATGGTACGGCTAACTTTTTATTGAAATTCAAACCTTAACATATGAATATCATATAAGGTTTATTTTAAGTAAAAATATGTGGGGATGCTCTTCTTTTTGCGTTGTTGATTTATCTCGCAAAGAAATGAAGATTGTTATAATAATAAGTACTTCTTTTTTAATTTTCATTAAATAACATTTTTTAAGTTTTACGGAAAATAAAAATTAAATAATACAAAAATATCTTTGGTAATTACATTAATTAATATCTGGTCAGGAAGTAAGATGCGTATCACAAAATTAAAAATCCTAAAAATAAGAAAAAAGAATTGGGGTAGCGAGGGGGTATCGAACCGGCATCTCTTACTTACTTATTTCTGCGAAAAACGTAGTAAGGTCAATACACCAAATTGGCATACACTTTGACAACTTAAAAATTGTAGCTAGTTGTTCGGTATCTGTCATCAGCCATGTAAAGTCATAATCATAGATATATTATACCTATAGATGGAGCATTCGAAATCTACAAGAGTGGGCCTGTTTTTGGGGAAAACTTCCCCTAGTGTTGTCATTTACATTATGATGCTGAAATAAAACTCGATAGAATGTAACCTTTTGTCTCGTATGTTATTTTTAAGTATTTAACGATTAATCGAAACAATATTAAAACATTCATTAATAATTTTATAATAACAATAAAGCACAATATTGTGGTTGGTAAAATGGTTTGGATTTAATCTATTTTAAATAATTATAATTAATAATAAATAGTTTGATAAATGTTTCTTTTTTTTATTGTGATTACACTATATTATCTCAAACTTGGGAAAAATGTACATGATACCCGCAAAGATCTGCACTTTGGATATTTGCAAATGGGCATGTTTTTTGCTATAAAACTTTTATGGAGTGTTACTTCTAGATATACAAAATTCTATGGTCACAATAGATAGTAGAGAAATATTTCTAATCAAAGCTTCAAATGATTTTGACGTATGTTTCTTTAACGTAAGCTGGCTATTCTAAATTGTATCTCAAACGTATAGAGATAGAGTTCAATTTCATTTAATGTTCCGATATTTTTGAACACTTTGGAAGCTTCGATACCATTGGCGTTGTGACAGTTGCTATAATTATGGCTCTTTGAATGCTCTCATATATTTGGTGCTATGAATGTTGCGATGTTTTTGGGGAGTGTGGGTGCTTCGATTAAATTGAAAGCTTTGGTTGTACAGATATTTTTGATGACTTTCGGTGTTCCTATATTTTTGGGCACTTTAGATGGTACGATACTATTGAAGCTGACTGTACATTGCAAAACATGTGTACAATAAAGATGCAAATAATCAACAATTTAATGAAACACATCGTTAATGCATAAATAGTAAGTGCATTACGCATTTCCTTTTCTTCGCGTGAATCATAATGTCCTAGTTATTGAATTCCTTCTAGTGTCTGATAAGGATAACTGATAGCATGTCTGAAGTTATTGCCTAGTTAGACGCTCTATTAAGATAACACTGAACAATATTAGAAATCAGAAACGTGGTAAAGTTAACTCAATCAAAATAAAAACTAATTGAAAATATATCTTAAAACTAATTACAGACGTATTTTTTATGGATATTGACGCAGCTGATAGATAAATCGAATCGAAAGTTTATTTTAGAGAATGACTTAACACTGACGGAGATAGTCTTATTCAAGTCGTTATTTAACTAGAACCAAGTCTAGAAAGATACCTTGGCACGTTGCGATAGTTTAAAACAAACGTGACCTGACCTAACATATAGTTCCCATGACCCTACACAATCTTTTATCACGTCGATGGATCGGAGCGAGCACTAACCAAATAAATTGCTTCGTTCAAAGAACAAAGAGATCTAATAACGTTGAGGTAATACATGATATCAAACACGAACTCGCATGCTTGGATTTTACTCACATTTATTACGATTCTTTGTTCAAATATCTTGATATAACGATGCATTTAATTTAGTAATAAAGTAATGGTCTGCAGTGATATTAATTCAATAATAAGTTTATTTAACTCCTTATCCTAACTTTATCCAAATAAATTAGTCTAAGTTTACAGACTTCGTAGACTTGCGTTTACTCTACAAAGAAAAAAATGGTTGTGTACTATTACTTAATGATCTAATTTGGGTCACGGGCGTAAATTCATTTTTTTATATTCGTAAACAAAATTAATTAACGTTATGTATAATAATAAAGTAAAAACCTTGTAAATTTCAATACATTAACATATCGACAGATACAAATCGAAATTATATCAAAAGCATTTTTCATATACACTTATTGATTTTTTATGCTGATGTTCTGAAGGTTGCATGTCAATAACATAGATTTTAGCTTTGAATTCTTTGTGAATATTGAGCTGTGTAGCGGCTATTTCGATGCACAAACTATACTGTTGATTCATTCTCATGCTTCAATACATGGTCGTTGTGTACATTTTATAGCAAACTATAAACTTTATTTACAACGTTTTATTTTATCTCGAATAAAGCGTAGAGAGTAATGGAACAATCAGATTTCGTTCTTTTAATTCCTACTAGTTTCTGTACAAAATGTTATACCATAATTGATATTAGTCGTTGTGATCGTACGAATAGCATATTGTAGTACCTAATCATACAGTAGAATTTTAATTTGAAGTCACTTAAAATTGTCTTGTTATACCATTCTAAATTATGCGTGGACTCTCCGTGCCAACAAAGCAAAATATATTATTAACAATAACGTTGTTAATAATGATACATGTATTGATTGATCAAGGGTAGAGTGCGTCCGGCGCTGTTGGCCAATGCGCAGAGAAAGCGCATGACGTCACGGCCTCGACACGCTCACCCAGTTGTGCCTGCAGCACACTTCGGCCGGCCTTTCTCCATTGATCACTTCAATTAACTCTCCATCAGTTTTTCCTATCAACTACATTAAAAGAACTTTCCCTATATCTTGCGACTTTGGGACAGAGATACCTTTGGCCTTGTATATACTGGCTAGTTGTCTTGAATGCAATTCTTTCTTTGTTTTATTATTTAAAGCAATGTTAGCATCTACGAGTATATGTATCCCACTAGGAAGGCAATTTTTTTTAATTAGGCAACCCTTTACCCATTACCTCTTGATAGTGGATTTGGCAGAGGAAGAGACATATTAAGTTTCTGTACACTCTCTCCTCCCCTGTCCATTAAGGATTACCGTCTCTGCAACCTTCTAACTTGTCATAGATTTACAGGCATATGGGCAACAGTCACTTTCCTATTTGGTCGTCGCTCGTATTATAAAAAAGTATGTTTTAAAGAGTACACCGTTTGATAGTAGGTCGGTACGATGCAGTGGGAATAAACAGTTTGTGTGTCGTAATTAGAGAGTCTGTTCTGTTGTCAGCTGCACGGACGTGCGGCAGACTTCATGCATTATTGAGCTAGACACGTCCTGCCAGGCTCAGGCATTGCAAATTGTTATTGTTCCCACGGGATGCATCGTTACTTTGATTTAGTACAAACGTTTAGTTAGTTAAGTTCCTTATAGAAAGTACCAAGTTTAGATATCGTATTTAGAATTCATTAAAATTGGTAGCTGATCGCAACGATCCTCAGCTAAGCTTCCAAGTTCTAGTATGTAAGTCAATTTACTTTTAGAACTAATACTACAGTTAAACTAAAATTACTGCGGATGTATAAATGTAGGGAATTGCGTTTTCTAACAGACTTTCTGTAATAAAGACGAACGTAAAAAAGTTATAACCCTCAAGATTAACTTCTACATTAATCCATAACACCCGGCGACGTTGAATTAATTAAAAAAACTTAAATGACATTTCCCGTGGCTCGGTTCACATCGCATTACGTATGCAACGCTCTGGAGAAATTCAAGGATCAAGTTCTTATTATGCTTCTTTTTATTGTTGCATCGTCTATGAATTTATTATTCCTTTGTTAGATGAGATAAATGTTCATGTGTGCAAGTCTTTATAAATCACAACGAAAAGCTAGCTGGCAATTTACTGATACGAGAGTGGTCCGATAATGCAATTCGTCCTGGCTTCGAATGCAAAATCCTTGGATGTTCCCACCGCACACTACGTTGGTATCACGGCGAGCCGGTCGAGGAGGTGCAGAGATAGGAATCCGTGCGAACAAATCACGCTGCAGTTTTATCAGGACTGGCGCCGCGGGGAATTGTGCTCCGTTGATATCAAGATGGAATATAAATTATTTTTATTGAATAAAATATTTACTTCATATATTTACTATTGAATGTTAATGTACCGCGGCGAATCGTACCGTTGTGCTTAAAGCATGAAATTAAATTCAATTTGAAAATCGAGGTAACGTTTTTTGCAGTATTTAAAAACATTATTTTTCTTGTTAGTTTTACATTGTTAGATTGTAAGTTGATGTCTAGAGTTTTACTTTTGAAGCAGTTGCATTATGAATGCCGAAATAGAATATCATATGCGATGCATCTCAAAGATATGGGATATTCTTTTCGTCTGACTTGCGCCAGACGTTACTCAATTGTTAGAGCGCACTTATCACTAGATGGCAGCACATATGACCAGTTTATGATGTGTGTCATGACGGGTTATTGCGAAAGTTGTCTTCGGATTATTGCATTGACAAGACGGAATACGCAATTGTCTATGTAGAGTTGTTTGGCAATTTTAAATTGGAGATTTAACACGTGAGGTATCTTCTTTGTTGTACTTAATTGATGTAATATTGTTCTTCTTCTTAACGTGTCATCTCTTTCCGTAGCTCGGCGATCATTATGGTAATTTGGACTTTGGAAACTACGGCTCTGAATAATGAAAGGGTGCTTTTGTTAAACCACTGGCATAGTTTCTATAGTCATGATATTGACGTTCCACACTTCGACGATGAGCTGCAGCAGTTCATATTTTGTGTTTCGCATTATGTTTCCTAAATATTCCATTTAAATTTATTATAAGGATAGAACCCAACAAATTACGAATTATTAAACACAAGATAAAAGTTTTATAGTTATATAAACATTTAACGAAATCAAAATAAAGCATTTCAAGACGAGGAATGTTAGTTATGTGTTATGTAACCCGCATTTAATGAATTGTCTTTGTACAGAGGAAACCCACACCAACCCACGGTTAATAAATATAAATTACTTTTATAGAGGTCACAGAAAACATTAATTTTATAAACAATACGTTTTTACTTCTGTATTGTCTTATTGTTTCTTAGTATTTTGTATTATTTTGGACTAACGTGACTGGTTAGCTACTATTTCTTACCTTATTTTTACGTCAAAATTAATTTGTCTGAATGAACCTTTTTGTCGATGCTTTTAAAAGTATGTCACATTTTGAGGTTATCTCATTTATTGTCTTCAAAAGACTTTTTTATTGAGGTGACTTGTTAAATTTGATTACATTTGATTATGCAAAAGTCAAGAGACAAAACTATTCCGCAAAATCCTCTATTTCATTACTTTACGACTTTGAATTTAAACGCGAAGACTTCAATGTAGAAGTTAGACAGTTTGCATAATGGTTTTATTATTTTTACAAGTTTCATGTGATATCTTGTGATAGAAGTTACTCTTTTATATTGATACATCTAAGCGTGAATATATTATAAAAAAGGCATAAAGTGCAATTTCTGGGACGAAACATTTACTGATACAGTTTACATTAGTGTTGAAAAAAGTAAGTCGATATTGAAGGTCAATTTGAACATATTTTTTATCACAATTTTGTTTTCGCTTTTAGCAATTTGGTCCGTATGAAATAAATGTGAAAATAAGTAATAAACTGCAAAGATTAAGGTTTTTATAACTTCGACATAATGTGTTGGAATAATTCGCGCGCACCGGAGTTGCTAATTAGGGCTTCATCAGATAGGAGTCTTTTGTGCATCTTTTTATGGCGGCCATAAATTTCCGCCCACCCGCTTCGAGGTGGTGGCTTTATCTTTTAGAACTTTAATTACGATTTTAATGTCGTAACATCTACGCTGTTACTATATTTACTTGCTTTTATGGGACAAACATATTCTAAATATTTTTTATGTATAGTTTATTTACTCCAACACTTTTAAGTGATGCTCCGTGTTTTCTTTTTAGCAGAGTATATCAGAGTTCATATTTTTTTGATGTTTGCAGATATACAGGATTCAAATACATTTAAAAACACCTTAAGCTTAGCTTATGGTCATATATTAGACTTATCGAGTCTTGTTTGTTGTAAAAAAACAGGCACTCATTTTTGACGCATTACAAAATCGAAGCTCCGCGGATTGTTATTTCGTTTACTTTATAATAATCAAAGATCATTTTATTTTAAATTAATATTACCAATATATTGAGGCGAAGGAGGTAAACTCGTATGAGTCCAACTCATAAAACTTGAGATCAAGTGCTCTCTCGAGTGTTGCCAATTTAATTTATATCAAGTAAAAAGAGGATTGGATTTATCGAGATTCAGGTTATTTTCTAAAGTCGATTGAGATGCACAGCAGACTTTACAATGCTGTACACAACACACACAATAGAAAAGTATTATTTTGAAAATATGTATGATAAAATTGAAGCGAAAATCTTTCAGATTAATAAACTCGAATGAACTACATTTATTACAGGAAATATTCACTGGAAGTAACATCGTATTATCATAACGGAACAAACAAATAAGATATTTTACTAGCGATCTGTGAAAATATATGTGTCATAAAATCATAAATGTAACAAAGGAACACGAATGTCACAAAAGCTTTACCTTAGCGTACCAACTATCAAGTTATATGGTACGGATTTTATAAGAGGTTCATACGTACAAAATTATTTGAGTAATGTACCTTTCCCGTTTTGTTCCGAAACGAGAATCAGCGTTAGTACTGTTTTACTTTCTACGTTTGGTACTGGTGCATTCATAAAATGTATTCCAAAATACAGAACATCATTGATCCTTGTACTTCTTATGATACATAATTTGGTCAAATAAGACCCCTGATCTACGAGTATCTTATTTAGTTCCGTTCCGAGTGTCCTCCAGCATCGTATAATCGACGACTTATTGGTCCTCGTTTGTCGCAGTACTATTTTTTTAGAAGAAACTATACTAAGAAGTGGGAAATTACATATTAACAAATATTTTAAATTACGTTGATTTAAATCAAATTAATTTATGTAATAGCTGTTGCCGGTGACTTCAACCACGTGGAATTAAAAATATAGCCTATGTTACTCGGGAATAATATAGCTTTCAAACGGGGAATAATTTTTAAAATCGGCCTAGTAGTTTTTGATTTATTTCAATGTACAAAAAATACTAATGTTTCCTCTTTAGATTATAATAAGCATTTAAAAGAAGAGTCGAGTCAAGCGTCAATATGAATTATTAAGGACGTACCAATAATTGTTATAGGTTCAAAATACATTAATCTTATTTGTTTTGTTAATAGTATAATACTAGAATATTCCATGCTGTTTGGGGTCAAGAGACGGAATACAATGGCTGGTTTTCTACATGTTTGTTTAGGTGTTCCGTCGGTAACTTCCATATAGTAGTAATTATATTGCTAGTCTACGTTTCCAACATCTCTGTTGACAACTGTACCGGTATAAATATGCAGTTTTCTACAATACATATGAGAAAGAACGTAATTTTAGTACTTACCTAATTTTAAAGATAAATATTTGTCCACGAAATTCAATCTTAACTTCCGGTTTGTAGCTTATCCTGTCTATCCTGGAGTATCCTAATGTCTTGCTACCCTAGTCCTGTAGTTTAAATTGAATGACCAATTTTGTATAGCGTCAAGTTAACAGAACTTTGTTCGTACTTTTCAATGATATTAATTCGAATCTCATCACGTAGGATACCGACTTCAAAAGGGAGGATGGCACGCGACGCAGTAGAGGGTAGGGGAAAGGGAGAAGGTAATACTAAGGCGTGAACGGAGCGTGGAGGCGCGCTTGTTGTGTCTACGTCTACCGCTATCGATCCGGCGCCCTCGTTCCAACGGCCCGACTGCGCCTACAAGGGTATAGTCACACACAGAAGTGGCAAGCTTGTAGGTTACTCGGACAGTCAACCGAAATAAATAAAACAAATCTTTTCGAATAGATATAGATTAGAAGGCGAAAGAGTATTAATAATGACGTAGAGAGTTAGAGATACTCAATAAACTTCGTATCTTCAACTGATTAACCAAGTAAATCAAGACTGCGTTCGAGTACAGTAAAAAGTACATAAAAATAATATCAATAAAATTCTTATCTATACTAATATTATAAAGAGAGAAACTTTGTATTTTTGTATGAATTGAAATAACTCAAGAACTACTGGCCCTATTTCAAAAATTCTTTCGCCATTAGAAAGCTACATTATCCCCGAGTAATATGGGCTATATTATTTAATTCCACGCGGACGAAGTCGTGCACAACAGCTAGTATCCTATATTTTGATACCTGTGTTTTGATACGTAGATGATTATCATTCAACAAATGTTAATTACGTTTACGTAAAAGATGAGTCAACTATGGTATAACCTCTCCTAATAGGAATTTAATAAAACCTTGTCTTTTCCAGTGTTATTATTCTTGGTGATTAGTAAGTAGGGGTGCGTTACTGCGCCTACCGCAATCTACCCGCCATTGTAAACTGCGCAGGACTTGTGACGAAACTGTTACACTACACTACTCGTATATTAGCAAATAGAACATGCTGCTTGGTCATTTTAATAAACCCTGACCTATCATAAGATGCTACTACTTAACGATGACATACTTTTACTACATGGCCGAGGAATCCAATGTCGCTTTCTTGTGTAAATCGGGGAGTTACCCAAAGTATCTTTCGATTGACGATATCGCCGATGGAATCGACAAAAATGTATGAAACGGGCAAAGACATTCGTTAAGTCATGTGCTTGTCACGTGTGAGATATCGAAAGCAATTGCCACTTCCATACAGTTTTGATGCTTGCTATCGAATCGCTTTGAAGCGCATGTACTTCGGTAATAAAGGTAGTAATTTGAGACAGAAAGAACATTTCATAGCTATAAAAAACTAATTTCATAGATTTTTAGAAACATTTTTTTTTAATATTAAAAAGTGGCAAACGAGCAAGCGGCCACCTTGATTCACTGAAATAGCGAAGCGACCGCTGCCCATAGACAACTGGAATTGCAGATGCGTTGCCTACCCTTAATCTACGGAGGAGAAGACGTACAGCAAGGGGATAATTCCTCCTCCTATACGTCCCCTCCCCCGCCAAATCAACTTCCACTTCCCATCATTTCCTTATAAGAAAAGACATAATTCTACTTGGAAAATACTTTTAAGTAGAGTATTAATCTCTACCACTATAGAAAGTGAGGTAGTAACTCTTGACTATAATAGTATAATTTCCTACAATAAAAAGTATTCTGACAATACGCGTTGAAATTACAGAAGTATAGATCAAATCATAACTCGATCCTCTGCCCCACCTTTTCAGTGTTAAGATGAAAAATTGAAAAGAATATAATGTAATGGGAATTGCGCTCTTATTACTAAAGCAATATAGGTCAATATCGAATGCAGTGATTAAGCCAAGGTAATTAGTATTTCGCGTAAATGAGAAAATTACAATGTACACAATATTTTGTTAAATAAATACACACACACAAGCCTGTAGTTTCATTATTTTTCTATTACAAGCTGCACTACTTGATGTAGATACACAACAAAAGACTTTTAAGTTAGAAAACTTGAAGCAGTTTTCAGATACGTATTTCCTTTGCAGAATGTTTTCTATACGTTTTCGTCGGGCTATTTCCTTAGCGAGCTTGTTTATACTTTCACAATTTTCTGCGATGTGGAACGTAGTACAATTGCTACATGCATAGATATGATTCTGTTTACGAATAAAATATTTTTGTACTTTACAGCTAAGTTAATAGTTAACAGATAGCTTTTATCAGAAATATTTAAGTTTTATTTTCGTGTTTTCTTTTATCTTTGCAACAAAACAGTGGATTTTCTCTGTTGAAATCCCTGTTTGTGAACTTCTTTGAGAAATAACGAATTTGTTTTTTGTACAAGTTTTCTGGCAGTGGAAATAAAATGGCAAACGAACAAGCGGCCACCTGGATTCGTTGAAATAGCGAAGGGACCGCTGTCCATAGACATCTGCAATTGCAGATGCGTTGCGTACCGTTAACCTACGGAGGAGACGCAAAGCAAGAGGATAATTTAACATTGTCAAACTTTAATAATTACAAAGCTAACAATTAAGTTTTTGTTGTTTTAATTCGTTGACTTTAAGTAAAAGTGTTTTCTTATACTTTGTTACGGTGATGAGCGCTTTAATCTCTTTATCCGTGTTTTTATGTACATTAAATTAATTCGTATAAGAATACGAAGCACTTAAAAGTTTTTGCGTTGTTAAAAAGTTACGATTTATTTAACAAGCGTAAAAATTTGAGGCGTTATTTTAAGTTTAATTTATTACTTTTAATGATACATTTATAGTCATTATAATATTGTAAAATCTATGGAAACTGTCAAAACCACGATCTAAAATTAAGAAGTATCTATTAAATAGGTTTGAACTTCTACGACAATACAAAATAGATTTGAAACTGAATAATTTATATACGTCATACTAATCTATACTAATTTAAAGAGAAAACATTTGTAATTTTGTATGTATTGAAATAACTCAAGAACTACTGGGCCGATATCAAAAATTCTTTCACCATTAAAAAGCTACATTATCCCCGAGTAATATATGTTATATTTTTTAATTAAACAATAGCTAGGTATATTAATAAACGTAGTCCAGTGAGAAAGATAATATTAAAATGATCTACGTAAAGAATAGTCAAAAGATAGTCCATATATCCATTGTTACATCTGTATGCAACTGAAACAATGCATGCAGTCCTTCCGTCCGCCCCGCCGCTCGCAACGCTCCTGTTTATAATTCACGAGCTCTATGGCGCCATCTGGTGATTGTATTGTATTATTGTAACATGTTATAATCTCCATGATTTTTGATAGAATTTATTGGTGATAAATATGCATATTACTACAGAATCCAAAGATAGAGCCGAACCTAGATAAGCGAGAAACCTCTACAAGCGAGAATCTTTCTAAAGCGAGAAACTCGGATTAGAGAGAAACCTCTATAAGCGAGACATATATCGCGATCCCTTGGACTCTACCTTATCCAAGTTCGACTGTATTATAAATGTGAAAATTACGATGGATGGAGGTTTCTCCGAAACGGATTTCGGTGAAGTTTTGGACAGATGTAGAACATAATCCTATAGAACACGTAGGCTACTTACTATGTTATTTTTTAGTTCCGCGCAAACGGTGCGCAACAGCTACCGAACAATTTTCGTTTTACAAAATACACACAATATCTATGCTTTCTGTTTTATATTATCTTACTAAAACACCTTATTTATTGTTCCAATGAATGTTTACAGATAGCTATATTCATTAGTTTTCTATAACAATGCATAGCTCGCTTGCATTCATAAACTCAATTTCGCTTAACAAAACACAAAACGTAATTCCAAATTGAATTTGTGTTATTTTTGCTCTCTTGTGGAAAATTGGCTTTGTACTGAGCGAGCGTGAGAAAGTGCATGAGTTAAGTTTGCTCGTCCAATTTATGTTTAGCCGTTGTTTTGTAGAACATAGTATGAAATAGAATGTCTGGTTTAAATGGTTGGTTATTTCGCTTTCAAAGAAGCCCCGTTCCGTCGGTGAACTAACACATGATTGCGTGTCCGCCACACTGGACGGAACGTATAATTTTCAGAAGCTGTTGTTGCTTTACCAATTTGCATTAATATATGCTACGATTCTAACAATCTTTATTTGGCTTCTGGTATAATCTTAGTTGATTAAGAAACAATAACTATATTAATTTTCTTGATATCCTTACTTAAAGGACAGCTTCTTTTGTTATTTAGTTTTCTTCCCATTTTTTCTTTTTCTCAATGTTGTTTTTTTTTTGTTTATTGATGGTGTTCATGTAGTAATATTATGTAGAGTTGTTTGTCCTAATTTAAAGTTAAAGGAGAAGAACTGATGCTGGCCTTCCTTTGCAAATCAATTGTATTGAAGAATCAGAAAAAATAGACAGTCAAAGAGTAAAATAAAATATTCGCACTTGGAAGAATATAGAATAAATAGTTTAGTTTAGTTAGTATAGTTAGACAGCATAGGTAAGAGAAAGGCCGAAAAAAGTTCTATGGGTAAATAAAAGTTGGGAAAACGAACCATGTAGGTAATAATTTTCTCTTGCGCGCCAATAAAACTGGTTGGATTTTTATAGGATTTAACGTAGACACTCTTCATAAAACACTCAAAATTCAACGATAAAACAGCAAAAATATTCAATGTAAAAATAGACAATTATTTTAGTATTGAGCCGGCGAGCTCAGAGGTCGGGAAAGGTTGGCGAGTATCGATTTCTCATCCAGTCTATCGCTGTGACCTAACTTTGACCAGGACGAGTACTACACATCTTTGCCTTTATTAATAAAATTGCATTATTAGTCATAACTTTTTGCTAAAATAAATGTACTAAAATGTATCGAATTAGAAAATGTTGTAGACTTTTATTATCAGTGTAAGATAAAGAAACTTTGGACAAAAACTCGTATTTGTATTTTGTCTTAGTAATCTTTTCAGGTCATCTCTCGCCTTCGGCTTGATCCAGTTATATACAAACTTCTAATGCTGGTTTCCTTTTGAACAATTTGTTTTCTTTACAGTAAAAAACAATAGGCTCGTAAAGCCAGAAAGCAACATTTAAAACAACGTGCGTCAAAACTGACCAATACCATTAGTGTTGTGGCAACATTGTATTTTATGTTCCAATTTTACGAGTAGGCAACATTGTAAGGTAAAGGATGACCGCATATAGGGTTAGGTGCGGGAAAGACTGAACGTCTGTGGCCATTATTTAGCGTTGATAACCGCGAGAGGTGACCTACGCGTGACCTTTGACCCGGGAGGTTGCGACCTACATCTGGCGACGAATCGATACGCATGTTATTGAGTTCCAGCGTGCAATGATTGTTCTTTTATAATAACATTATTTATCAAGGTAATAGAATGATTCATTAACCAATTCAAAGGTCTTTGGACGACGACGGCATTTGGATATAAATAGCGCGAGCTATGCAATAATAGACTGCTAATCACCGCTTAATCAATGAATAATATTTATATGTTGTTGCAATAGAATCTATTTTCCTATCTAAACATATATTAGTAGTGTGTTCATTGTAGTGCATAATTTGGCGAGAATATGAAAGTGCAACATTTATGTGGTACAAAAATAGTTTTGTCGTGCAACGTACACGTTTGTTCTAAAACGTAACTAATGAATTATGTGCTCGTATGTTTTTTATATTTTGTTGCATGTTAAAGAATCTTTTGTTAATAAACAACAAAATTACACGAAATTGTTTTGACTCAATCACTCACGCTCACTTTAGCTCTTGCCAGACTTAGGTTTGTGTCTATAATTTAAAATTGAAAGCTTTCTCTCATAATAGAAGCTTTCACAATAGCCTACATAGTGGCTGTCCGCTGTACTCCATTTTATCAAATCTCGGACAGATCAATTACGTTTTAGAACCTAAAAGATTGCAAAAAATATCCACAAACAACGCACTAAAGTGAAACTAAATTACAAATACATATAGAAAATATTACCATGAACATCATTAAACAAAATAATTAAAAACCAACAGACTTGAAGTAATTTCTAATTAGAAAGTTCTTTGCCATCACAAACTGTATGGTGATTAGGTTGGGGATTAGACGAATTACCCTTATTGATGTCATTTATCTTACAAATCCTTGTAAGGGCCCCGAGGGAACACATTAGGGAAGATAAACATGGTAATAAAGGAGCGGTTTGTTGTTGCCACGAACAAAAACCTCAGACTAAGAGATTTGTTGATCGAATTAAATGTTCGTGTTAACTAGTCGGTTAATCTAGATAACTAAAAGAGAATGAACCTTAAATACCAAACTAATTAGATTCAAGATGCGCTGACAATCTGATTTAGCCTTAATTTGCAGGATTACACTTTAATAGCAGTATAGAATCGATGTTTATTATAAAATTATGGGAGATAGCAACTTTCAGCAGTATTCTTCTAAATCTCAAGCTACCTATCAACTAATAAACGTACAAAGAACTAAGAAAAGTTAACCAAACAGACAGAAAAAAGCGTTTTGTGATTGATTTCCATTACATGTTATCTATACTAATATTATACAGAGAGAAACTTTGTATTTTTGTATTTTTGTTTGTATTGAAATAACTCAAGAACTACTGGGCCGATTTCAAAAATTCTTTCACCATTAGAATGCTACATTATCCCCGAGTAACATAGGCTATGTTATTTAACACCACGCGGACAAAGTCGCGCACAACAGCTAGTTGTAAATAATTCACTAATGTATGATATTTTTATTGCCGACGCGTGTAATGTCCAAAACTGTCCATATTATTGTAATGTCACAATATCATATCATGTTACATCCACGAGGCAGTCCCCATGACCGATTTAATTTGCTTGTACTGCATACTTGAAGCACAAAACAAATACGCGGCAATTTAGTTTATACGTTAAAAACATGAAAGGAAAATAATATATAATTGTTAGAAAACTAGAAAAAAAACTGACAATGACGTTCGATATCTCACACGTGACGAGCTCATGACTTATCGAATGTCATTGTCAGTTTCATACATTTTTTAAGATACTTTGGGTAACCTCCTGATTAGTAAATATAGAAAGTGATAGATAAATTAAGAAGCAAAAGATTATTATCAGTATTAACAAGTTATGGGGACGGAGTTGAGCATATCAAGGAGTAAGCGACAAAATAATACGATGGTAATAACCAAATAAAAACCGATATATCATTTAGAAGGAGATCCTTGTTTTTACTGTCTTTTAAAGTTATTTAAACAATCTTCGGATGGGTTTTAATGATCAATTACTGGCATTGATAGTCCAATCTATTCGCAACACGGGACATACAAATACCTCAGACACCTTATAGGGAATTCGCCTACAATGACACACAAACCTCAGGCGGACCGTTATTTTTAAACACGTTTGCATACAAAATATTCATAGACAATAGAAGCGTCGATGGTACTAACGATTAATGATTTTTAATGCTTCGTAACATTTAAATACTTCTACGTTATAATAATGGTGAAATCGCGTATGAAAGAAATATTATTATCCTTACATATTATAAAACAATAACGCTTTTTATGTTTGTCCCTATATATGCTTGAATCTTTAAAACTACGCAACGGATTTTGATGCGTTTTTTTTAATAGATAGAGTGATTCATAAGGAAGGTTTTCATGTATTATACATTCACAATATAGTAGAGTAATAATTTAGAGGTTTTTAATATGATGTCGTAAATTAACACATTTTTAGCGCTTACATTGTAAACGCTGCAGTATTTAGTATCAGCATTATACCGATTTGCACCCGTGCGAAGCCGGGGCGGGTCGCTAGTTGGGTATAAATGAATATTTTCTTAATAATGAAACCAGATATTTTAGCAAAACTAAATATGGTAAGACACAATTTAAAATTGTTAAATAAATACATTATTACCCTGTTTTATAATACTTCAAAAGACCTTGGTTATGACGTGCAATATCGTTGAGTATGAACTATGTATCGATTACTTTTGTGAGTATAATTTTACGTTTGATGACCTACTTTCAACTGCCGAACAATGAGGACACGTCTGAGCGATTAAGAATTAATTTCTAAAGTTATTATTAATTTTAAAAGTAATCTAAGCGTTAAATTATTTGTACAATTTATTACTTAACCAGCGACCCGCCTTGGTTTCGTACGGGTGCAATGCTGATATTAAATACACTACAAAAATGTAATTACCACAACATTAGAAACCTAAAAAATGACAGTACTCGTATTTCTCCACTATTTAATGGATGCTTTAACATATAAACCTTCCTCTTAAATCACTCTATATATAAAAAAACCGCATCAAAATCCGTTGCGTAGTTTTAAAGATTTAAGCATGTTTAGGGATATAGAGACAGAGAAAGCGACTTAGTTTTATGCTATGTAGTGATAATTATCTAAATCTTAAACAAATTAGTTGCCTAAAAACATTAAATATTTACACATTAAGCTAGTGTTAAGTAAGATTAAGTGCTAACAGCTTAGCTAGTTAGTTGTCTGCTCTGGGATTTTATCTGCGTTGTCATCCCCCGTCCCGCGCTGTCGCACACCCCCGCGCGTCTCCCCTGCGCACTATGTCCCCGCCCTCCGCGCTTCACCCCCGCCGCCCGGCTGCACTTGAACTGGTCCGCGCACTTTCGGTTTCAGTCGGGACACCCAGGAGCATGACCTACCCGAAGATGGCTGCAAAATTACTAAAGTAATGCAGGATTCTTCACAGGATAATTGTTCGTACTTATAATGGTAGAGAAGTTAAATAACCTGAAAATGTTTTTGCTGACTAATTTTGGATGCATGATTGATCTGTTTGTTACGCGAAAAAGACTCGGTTTTCGATTAATTTATTGTCTTTTTCTTATTCAATATTGAGCTTAATAGAAATTAACCATCATATTCTTTTAATAAATTGTAAATATTATAAATTATAATATGTTAAAATTTATGCATACTAGGAACCTCATAAATTAAACACTGAATAAGAGGAAACTCGTTATCTCGTTTACGAAGAAATTATTAATATTCATGTACTTGCGTGAAAGCTCTATGAATAGATCAAAAATTAACCAATATTAATGTAATAAACAAATAAGATGAATATTCATTATGTTATATTAAGTTTTTTTTTATTTTTAAAATCAGATTCCATCTATTTGCATTTTGAACCCCTGAAATAAAATGTCCTTGTAAAAGGACAAAGAAATTTGGCAGAAAGTATATAATTTACAACTAGTCATTGTGGGCGACTTCGTCCGCGAGGAATTAAACAATCTAGCCTATGTTACTCTGGCATAATTTAGCTTTCTAATGAAGAAAGAATTTTTAAAATCGGTCCAGTAGTTCTTGAGTTATTTCAATATTTACAAAAATACTAAGTTTATTTATAATATTAGTATAGACATACAGAGACGTGTTCACTCGTTTGGAGACAAAGTAAATTTATTCTCTTTACAGAAATAGACTCGGTCCACGGATTCATATTTCCATTCTGTCACCGCACGACGTAAAACATTATATTAACATCTGTTTGTTACGATCATTCATCGTCAAGAAAAAAACTGCCGGAGCAAAAAGCAAAGGGAAATTGAATTCCGTCCCAAAATGATTAATGTTATATGCGAATCGAGATAAGAACAAATGTAAGAGCATCGGTGGCTCAGATTTAACTCTTGTAAACTGCAAGTCCCGAGTTCGAATCCCAACATGTAACAATGTGTTTTTCGATTTTCATGTATACATTTACCCGACGCTCTTACCGTGAAAACATAGTAATGCAACCTGCATATATCGGCGAAGAAATTCAAAGATATGTGTGAAGTCACGCAGGATACGCGCTAGTCGTAGAGTTGCGGAAAATGGGCTCCATTTTGGATCGAACTACATTATAGAACAAATTTAAACGGGAAATGGAACACATCTTGATAACAATCTTACTAATGTTGTAAAAAGTTATGATGGATCGATAGATGTTTGAGTGTACCTCCGAAACGACTAAACGGAACTCAGACAAAGTTTGGACAGAAATGAAACATAGTCTGAAGAACACATAGATTTTAGTTCCGGGCAGACGGAATTGCGGGAGACACCTAGTAGACCATACACTTATGGACCTATTGACGAAACGAACGTGTCTTAAACGCCAGAAAGACAGAAGAGAGCAGTTTACACGCGTTTGTAAAGATAGAATTTCATTGGTTTAACACTTGTAGAGTAAGCTTATAGTTGTCTTTGTTATATCTAAGAGAATGAATGAGACGACTGTATGTTTTAATAAAAGTATCTCTACAGTGAAAACCTACAGTAACGATAGAATGTTGTTGGTCACATTCCCGACCTACATATCTCGTCTAAAAGCGGAATGATCGCTTTCTTTGACTATTCCAATTAGATTTATTATTTTTTTATTAGTTTTGTTTCCTCTATCATTAGAGATTTTCAATCGTAGATTCTCTGATTAATTAATCTTATTTCGTTTCTCTACATTAAAAATACAATCAGATTTGAGTTGAACATATTCAAAAGGTTCATTGTGGTCATTGACAAGACTATTAGCATACTAAGATGCTGAAATCGAGCATATTTTAAATTGAAAGCGATAAAATAAAATAGATATAAATTATAATTGAATGCCACGTTTTATACCATAATAGGCAATACTAGTTTATTCATTGAGTCAACTACGCGCACGGCAGCGACTCGAGACGACCTTGAATAACATATGACAAGTTAGAACAATGCCCTAATTGGAGTTCAAGACCCTTTTGATTTCACAACACGATTACGAAATACGCGAACATAAGTATGAATAACAATTACTAATTTCAAAGCGACTTTGAATATAAAATTATAAATTAATAATACTTCTATCAACTATAGCGTTAACTATGAATGTGGACACATCGGTAGATATCAGCATAGGGCTTGCGTGAAAGATGACATGATCAAGAAAGGGTTGACGAATGAGATTACGGAAGAAGGAAGTTTCCTACAGTTTTTTCGCATACTGATGTATATTTGATATACAGTCCCTATTCATAAATAAACACTGAAAACAAAGCACTTTTATTAACGTAAAAGTTAATTAATGCGTAGTAAAGAATATAATTTCCAATTCATTACTAGAACAAAGAGGATTATTAAAACTCCTAGAAGAAAAACAATCATTATCTTATCCAAGGTATATGACCCTTGGCGTCTGTGTCATTTTCTCGCAAACGAGTAACAAAATATCTAACAAGAATCCTGTTGTCACCTTGTCATTATAAGAGACATTTGATACGAAAGGTCGCGAATCCTCCGGGAATTTGTCATCGTTTGACATTACACGTGTAACGTTTGGCAGGCAACAAATACGTTGCTATAATTTGATTTATTCTATCCCGCTTTGATAAATGTATAGTTCTTTGCCTTTTTATATTTATTTGGTCCTCATTATTGTTCTTCGTTAAATCTGCTAAACTAAGACATCTTGCAGAGATTGTTACAACCATTAGCTTTGAATTGATTTTTCCAAATCTTCTTGTTCATTGACTATACTTCTTACTTATATTTGACCATAGGTCTTTTAAGAAGTTAGATTCTAATACATTCTCAGATAACAAAACAGAAGTTTCTTTCTAGATTTGTTCAAAGTAGAAATTGTACGAAGAAATTTCCTACATATTGTTAGTAAGAAACGGGATTCTTATCACGATTTAGCTGATTGAGCTGCCGAGCCTCCTACACTTTAAAAATCTTGTTATCAATCCTCTTTAAGATGGAATCATATATCAGTTTGGTAAGTAGGATCAAAAATAAATCTCAATATTTAAAAACAAGCCAGGAACCGTGCTCGAGGCTTGAATATTTCATTGTATCAAAAATCATTTAAGTGGCGTACACACTGGTACGTGGGATGTTAAACGCGTCCGGCCCGACAACTCTTCCCGGTTAGATCGGTCACCGGCAAATTGTGGACCGACCGTTTGTAAATTACCTAGGCAAACTGCAATCCAACCACAGTCTGGGTATACTGATGACAGTGCAAAATGTGACATTTTATACAATTTTCGGGGTATTTAACATTTCCTTTAGAGAAATTACAAACGTTCGGATTACACGATTTACCGTGACATATTTATACAACGGCTCCATTGACGCAGTTTGGTGTATGTATCCACATTAATGTATTCATATCGATACAAAACAAATCTCATTTCAACTGGATCGAAGTGTGTATGAATGCAACAAGGAATAATTTGTTTCTTATTCCCGTGTTCTGGTCGTTATTACAAGGAGGGCTAAAGACGATCAAAACAAGAAACACCTGGATAACTTTCAAAGTCAAATTTCCAAAAAAAATGTGATTGTAATGAATGAATCTATCAAAAATGTCATTTATATGCACAAACTGCCTTGTTTTCTTGATATTCATTTTGAATAGTGTATAGGAAAATACTCGTATATAGATCCTTGACGTATGTCATGTTTGAGTTAATCCATGAACTTGGAGAAATATCATCATTTAGAATTTGTTACAATATGTTTTGTCTTCTTCTTTAATTTAAGGTTTTCAACCTTGTCGGTGAGTCCTTTCCAAACCTCTCCGTCCTGTGCCAACATCTTGACCTTCTGATACGACATGTCTTCGTAATACATCACAATCCATAGTTAACTAGTGAAAGCGAATTAAACAATATCAATTCCTCGACCGCAAGGTTTTGCAAGCCGCGGCCGATGCGAGCGTCAACTTTCATTTAATACTACTTCATCTAGGACCGGCTGCAAATGCCTTGCAAATGAGCCACATTGCGAACTAGTCGCTTCGCCCCACTAACTTGACTCGACTCGTCTTACTAATGTAACGTATTTTATATTCCAGTTTTAAAGAATGTCGTGCAATAGTATTATAAGTTAGGGTGTGTTATATTTTCACTTTAAGCTTCAGGAAAAACTGTAACCTTTATAATGCATTCAAAGTAAAGAATCTTTTAAATAGAAAATTAACAAGTTAATAAAACAAGGGTGATTCCTATGAAAGATAGACAATTTTCTGACTTCTACAACATAAATTATTATGAGATAAATGTATAAAACGTGTTTTTATTCCACTCGATGTCCTACAAAATATCCGTAGCATGGTTACAGAAAGAAAGAGGTACATTAAATCGTTCCTTTTACATTACAAACGTCAAGTCGAGCCTGTTGGAGCGTTGAGGCGTGCACGATCGCGATATCCAGACCCGAAGCGGCTAATGCAGGCCCTGTAATTGATCCATTTATTTCGCCGTGAGTGTACATCAAGAGAGCATGCAATGTTTACAAAACGAACAAACTGACTGATCCTACGTAGGTATCGATTTAGTTGTTTTATTCTTTCAACCTTAAGTATAAACTTGAATAGAAATGAGGTAATTTTAAAGAAGCATTTCAAGTTTTTAAGAGATTTCAAAGGGACAATTTTCTCGAATGGAATGTACCATCCTCACTGTAAGAATAAGGTAAAGCATTTAATAATACATTAGATAAAGTTAAATAAAAATAATAATTAACAATTCTGTTTATTCGTCGGTCGGTAAATACGACAATAAAGAAATAATATCTTTCTTTTTAATACGAGATATAAAAGACCTGATAATAGATATGTGGCAACCTAATGGACTCGAAGCGTTACATTTTTTATCTGCTTTTAGATTATCTGTTCTACTTTCACCGAAAGTTCTCCCAATGCTAATATCTCTGATAACATGTAACAATGACAATTATTTTTAACATACTTCTAAAATTCTATCAGTGTATATGTCCAATTGCAATCTATCCTCCCTTAAACGGGGATATCATGACGGTTATATCTCATCACTACACGTGATCACAAAGGGTCTCGGAGCCAACCCTATGTTGGGATGACTAGACCATAGTCAACCATACTGGCCCAATGCGGGTTGATTAACTTCACACATATCTTTGAATTTCTTCACCAATATGTGCACCTTTCCTTCACCGTAAGGACTTAGGGTAAATATGTAGATATGAAATACGAGATCCGAAAAATAAATTGGCGGGATTCGAACCGAGAACCTGCAAGATGTCACAACAAAAGCTTAAGCCCTAAGCCACCGACGCTCCTATTTCTTATCTCAAAGTAATAACTAATCTAAGTAATTGATCAAGTAATCGTCTGTGATCAGAGTAACAGGGTTAGTGGTTACTTTCACTGCGCGTGGGCATACCTCTAGCAGTACGTGGCAATCGTAATTGTACGGAAGTATGTAGGACGCGCGCGCCGGCTCGATACCTTATCTTATTAGGTTAATAACCGATAGACGGCTATTGGAAATATCACTGCAATCACCCTCTTATCATTTGACTTGTTTACATCTTTGATGTGGACGGGTTAAACTGGAAGAGACATTAGTTGTGACATGGTCTTTGTTTACAGATGTTTTCTAAGCATATAGTAATTGAGATATCATCGTCATCACGCTGTCCTTGTCCCTATGGAGGGTCGCCAGAGTATTTACTACTTCAAAGTTCAAACTTCTTTATTTGCTCAAGTACTTACTTATATTTCTTCCATACTTTACTATCAGCCGTCATTTCTGAATTTACCCTGAGACATGATGAAAATAAATAAGGTTTTAAACATTTTTTATAGCTGGAATTAAATAAAGTAAGGCATGACCTTTAGAGGAAATTCCTTATTAAGTTATAAAATATAATTTTTAACGTCTTACTAATTTATTAAAATCTTTTTCTCGCAATTTTTTGTACAGACATTTCTAAGAAAATTAATTTTGTATAGAAAAAAATGTTGTTGAAAATATTTATCATTTAAATTGAAGGATAATTCTGATTGAAAGTGATAAAACAAAATTATTGGAATTAATGAAAAGAAATGTCACAAATCCATAGATATTCTTTCTTTATCATATCAATTCTTAGAAGTTATAAAAGCACCCACACATTCGTTATTTCTTTTACTCTGCCCTCACACGTATTATTTCGCACTATTATCCGATGTTGAACAATGGATTGAACACAGGCGGCTTAATAGTAATGATAACTGTGTTTAAGAAAATTACAAATTATTGAGAACGTTAGCTTTTTTACTCTTTCGAAATGTCATATCTAATGCTAAAACCAAAAGACTAGTGGTAGATGAATTTACGGTCGATAGTTCAAACGCTACTCAAAAAAAATCTAAGTGGCATCAAGCGAGATAGCCATAGAATTTGGAGTTTAAGCATGGACTTAACATATAAGACGCTCTTAAATATTTGAGTGGCGTCTCAAAATTCGGCCGTTTATGCCGGAAAATGAATGTAAGGTTCCAATAGGAATGTCGTGAGCTATTAGTGTAGCTGTCCGCACGAATTTCGATTGCTAGCAACACGAATAAATAGTGTAATTTATCAAAAAGAAAATACAAGGGTTTCTGAAGTACTCTCCCATAAATCCTACCTATCCAAAGCCATTATCATAAACATGGTTGAAATTTATTAAATTTGCGGACAAAAGGCGTCCGTTCGCTCGGGGCGGGACACGACTCACATTTATCGTTTGACAATAAATACTCTTTGAATTATTTCGATACTTTTTGATTTGTAGACGAAATGAAACTCTCTATACAATACTACTTACTTTCTCTGACTCTTTTAAAATGTTTTCGACTAATATAAATGGATTCGCTCGAAAAGTTGAACTGTAAAGGCAGATAACTATGACAGTTTTAAAAATAATCTCTTTGTAACTTACTAGCTGTTGTGCGCGACTTCGTACGCGTGGAATTAAATAATATAGCCTATGTTACTCGGGGATAATATAGCTTTCTAATGGTGAAAGAAGTTTTGAAATCGGTTCAGTAGTTCTAGAGTTAATTCAATACAAACAAAAATACAAAGTTTCTCTCTTTATAATATTAGTATAGATGTTTGATTTATATTAAATATCAGTGCAATGACTTCGCGGTAACAGCAAAGTCAGAAGTTACAAGCCGATGTCGCGTTAACAGGTGTTTGGGATCAGCGTCATGTCAACGGTAGCCATTGTGAGCAAATTTCCGTCAACGTCTCGCGTCAACTACGCGCACTGGACTCTTGAATATTTAATGTCTTTTTGAAATTCCGATAAATCTTTATAAATAATGATAAAAAAATAAAAGTCCAATACCAGAGTTATTTAAAAAAGTTTTAAACTTTTTAACAATTAGTTCTTTCGATATTCAACATTTTTTCCTTAGTATCCAAATTTCTCATTTCTTATTTGCAGGTTCCTTCCAATGAAGGAATCCTTCATTGATATACGTCTAAATTGAAAACATTACGTAAAATTTCAAATACCTAGCTTTAGTAATTCATAAGTTGGACTTGATAAATAAACATCGTAACATTTCGGCCAGTTAATAATGTGTTTTTTGAACTCGGCGATTTTTTTCCATCTCTATTATACTTAATGAGTGTTTGTAGTTTTTGTACTACTTTGTTGAATGTAATGTGATAAAAATCGAATGCTTACCACTGGAGGCGTTTTCCGAGGCGAACAGCGGGGCGGCGTTGTAATCTGAAACCAATTAAGTTATACCTTTAGATATCAAATCACGCGATATTCCCCCCAGCGCGTAAAACCCCCAACATCAACTCGAGTTACGCTAATTATGCGAGTTATGCTCATTAAATACAAAAACATAGATATTGTTTAAAAAGTTAAAAAACTACTATAAAGGAATTGTCGTTTTGCTGTGTCTCTTCTACTCCTTAAATTAAGGGTAGGCAACACGTCTGCAATTGCAGATGCCTATGGCCAGTAGTCGCTTCGCTATTTCAGTGAATCAAGTTCTTGCTGGTTTGCCACTTTATAATATAAAAAAAAATATCTAATAGGTATCTATTTTTATCATCTAACTATAGTTAGATTATAAAAATATATTAGTTAATAATGTATACATTAACATTCTTATTTTAAAGAAAACAATAGCCTCCACGAAGTAGAAAATAGTGTGAAGTCAAAACTCCTATAAGCGGTAACAACACAGGTCGGTCAGTTTGGAATTTTAACAAGTAGTGTGGAGGCGAACGGCTGGTTTCAAGGTGCATTGTTCTATTTCCGCATTCTTCGACAATCAATTACGTACCGTGAAAAAAACAAAAGAAATGAAATAAAAAATGGATTACGTAATATTGTAGAAATATAAAGTCTCCAAAGTGAAATACAATTTTGCATAATTAAAGTTAATAAAGTTTTTGTATCATACAAAGTGGCAAACGAGCAAATGGCCACCAGGATTCTTTGAAAAATTGAAGCGACCCCTGCCCATAGACATCTGCAATTGCAGATGCGTTGCCTACCCTTAATCTGCAGAGGAGGAGACGCACATCAAGAGGATGATAACTCTTCCTATACGTCCCCTCTCCCGTCAATTCTCTTCCCCTTCTCATGATGACAAAGTGGACTAAAAAAGGCCTCCGGCTCCACACTATCAGTCGAAACAGGAATAACTTCCATTTGAAGCCTTTCTTCTGTGTGGTCGTGGTATTTCACCGGGTGAACCGGCCAATTCGTGCAAAGATGTTAAAGCGGGCTCTACTACTGTTAAAAGTATGTTTAATTTGAATGGTTTGTTTATTTTATTGCTTAAAAACAGAACCTTTAATTAATAGCTAAAAAGGCTTTATTACCTCTACATAATAATCATATCTGGTTAATAACCGCTTTAGTATTCATTATAAAAAACACACAAGGTCGTCGAGTTATCGATTAACATTTCTAACATAGCAAAGTTTTCCCTATTACTGAATAACTATAGAAATATCGGCGTATAGAATTGATTAATTTCGATTGGTTCAATGGGTTAGATGAGTTCGACGTTGGGCCATGAAACGACGCGAAGGCCGCGGGGTAAACGACACGTTGTTACAACACACTGTTGCCACACAATAACCAGTTTAGCTTGACCTCCACGTTCACTTACAACGCGCATTTCCCCGGCCCCACTTACGGGCCGCGAAATAATTTAATTAACGTAATACAGGGGATATATTCCGCTTTCTTTCCTCGTTACACGCATTGTATAATCGGAATTCTTTTCCCTATATATCCGCATTTCATGGAACATAGTAATTTAAATACATTTTTGTATGAATACCGAGTTTAATAAGTTAAAATGAAATATTACTTCATTAAATAGTTAATTCCACGTGAGTCAAATTACATTTAATTCCCCATTCTACTCAATACACAATGTCGCTATAATTAATGGTTGCAATAACGCTCTAAAGTCACATAGTAACGAACGAAACTGACATACTGATCGAGTATTCAGCTGTAGGCGGCTGCCATATTGTTCTACGTCTACGGCATGCAAATGACACGCACACACGCATAGGCGAGCCTCACCCACACTGACACCCGCACACATATAGCGTACGCACACAACGTGCTCGGCTGTGTCGCCGTTGCGTCTTATTTCAGGTTTGAAGAACACGCGCAGTTCGCGGCCCCTTATGTAGTATTCAGTAGTTGACTTATTTTGTACAGGTAGAAGTATGGATACTGTGAGGAATTTTTCTTTGATTAAGATCGCAATTGTTACTAAATTATTATTGACTGTAGAAGTCAAGGGAAGTCAAGGGAAGAGACGTGCTGGACGCAGAAAAAAGTCCTGGCTACGCAACATCAGGGAATGGGCCGGCATCAAGTCCGCCGAAGAGTTGTTTCGCCTGGCACAAAATCGGGACTCATATGCGAAGCTAACGGCCAACCTTCAGCACTGAAGAGGCACTTTAAGAAGAAGAAGTAGTAGAAGTCAATAAAAAGACAATAAAAAGTACTCATATTAAAATTCCAAGTGTATTTCAATTAAAACTTTTAAATATAGCGTGACCGTATATGAAAAAGAAAAATAGTTAAAACAGTCAGTTAAGCACAATCAAACCTGCATAAGCGAGAAACCTCTATAAGCGATAGTCATTCTGTGATCCCGACGAGCTACCTCATTAAGTGAGAAACTCTGATTAGAGAGAAACCTCTATGCGAGACAAATATCACGGTCTCTCTCTCGCTTATGTACTTTCGACTGTATATTAAGAAAAGTTGCTATGATAATTACCTTCAAGATTACGAGATTTTCCGATTTTATATGTATTAAAAATGTATGAATTTGTTAAAGTAATTCAGTACGGAATAAATAATTTTTAATAGAAGCTGATAACACAAAACAGGTTGCCTAATCATTCAATGCACGAACGCCCTCAATTCATTAACGAAGGATACCTAGATTAGAAGACCTCAAACATTTTTATTCAAACAACGGGGATCTAAACGTTGCAATTGTCTAGAAAAAAATACATTATATAGTCTATCCTGGAGAAGCGAATGTCCATAAGAGAGACGGGCGACATCTATAGGCTAAAAACTAGAATTAGAGAGACCACTAGAAGCGAGACAAATATCGCGATCACTTGGACTCTTGTATAGTTAATGAGTTAGCGCATCGTTTGACAAAATCACTAACAGGATAAATTTCTTAAATCGTTTATAAAAAAAAACTATTTATTCAGTAGCTGAAGAACCTCTAACACTTATTTAAACTAAAATAGAGTTCGTAGTAAAAATAATGCTGTGTTCGCTTCACTCTGAACGGACGTTAGGGATATTAAAGCCGGTTATTTACGTGAAAATAAAATTTTATTGCAGCTGGAAACAAAGGAACCTCGGCCCAAGGTTGTCATTCCACATACGTTTCTATGTGAAAATATATACACGTTATTTAACACCTTGAACCTAACCCTAGCACTGTTCAAAGTTTTACAAGAGTTTTTGAACCGAGAAAATATCGTATGCAAGACGAAATTAAAATAATAATTATTAAAATGTCTGTTGCCAAAATCCTAATCTTAATCCATTTTCCCTTCCTATCTTTTTCCTATAAGGAAATGATGGCAAGAGGAAGTGGATTTTCCGGGGGAGCGGACGCATAAGGAGAGGAATTATCCTCTTGCTGTGGGTCTCCTCTTCCGAAGATTAAGGTTAGGCAGCGGTCGATTCGCTATTTCAGCGAGTCCAAGTGGCCGCTTGCTCGTTTGTAATATAAAAAAAATCTACTATATTATATTGATTTCGTACTAAGCCTGCTATCACATTTATTTTTTCCTAATTAAAATTCAAGTACTAAAATACTGCTGCATAACTCAACCATAACTTTAAGTTGCATACTGCAGTTCCATTACTGACCTAACGCAATGGGGAATTTTGCGCCCTAAGTACCATGGCCGAGTGACCGCGCGCCAGACTTTTTCCATGTGCACCATACATTGAGGCGCGTGCACTAATGTGTAACAGCAACGCACACGCACAACGCTCTATGTACGACGTTCTTGTGTTCCCTTACTTTATGTATTCGGTAGGGCTGTCAAAGCTTTTCTTTTTAAGTTAGGGGTTTTGTTTTTATAAGTAAGTGAATTGAAATAGATTAAAACGTTATTTTCTTTGTACTATTTAGATTCTGGCTATACATGATTGATCAAATTAGTCTTATCTGCAATTTCGTACTTGGAAATACAAAGAAAATGTTTGAACATAAAAATATCTTAACCAGACTTATTTTGGAAACTCGAACCCAATTGGGAGGTTGATAAAGTGTAGAGGCAACCAAATTATAAATGCTGTTATATTAATTTGGAAAGTAAAAAACTTTCAAATTTAATGCCTGTTCATCTGTAAATATCCGGAAAATATGACCTTTCAAGTCTTATAAGATTTATCATGAACTACTAAATTATTTGAATTAATGTTTATTAAGCAAAACAAATATAATTAAGATTAATAAATTTTTCAGCACCAATTAAAACGATAATTATCCAAAATAAACGTCATGAACGTAACGTTCAAACAAGTGAAAGTACTTTCACGTACAGTTGGTAGCGAGGGAACACGATTCGTTACGCTCGATATTGCCAGGTTAGCTGGCGGCCCTAGGGCTCACCGGGCGAGAGCGGGGTGCGGCGGGGGTGCGCGGCGCGCGGGAGGGGGCGAGTCTGAGTCCTGACCACGCACAACCATCACTGCACGCTTCCCCGACGACTCCGGCCTATATTTAGCAATGTATTTCGCCGTACATGCGGTATTGAACGGGCTACGTTTCAGCGGCCATTCTGCTCCGTAGGGGCGTAAATACGTTGCGGTTGCAAATTCATTCTTGTATTGTTCGAGGTTTTTAAACGAGCTCTATGGTTTGGAAGGGAAGTCTTTTCCCTTGATTAAAATGCAGTCATCCCTTTTTTGGGGTATAAAATGGGTTTGTTAACGTCAAAACATGTTGAGCGGAAAATACTCGGAATATGAAATGATCAATTAAGAAATAACATTATTAATATACGTAAAGTTTAATGATATGGTTCCTGGTAATATAACCCGCGTTTATTCTCAATTTCCTTAATGCTTCCTAACACTGAAATATTTCATTTTAAAAAATTCTTTATCCCTTTCACGTAAACTATTGTATGGTCAAACCAACTTTCAATCAACAATAGGTTTTATTTGGTTTACATTCAATACCATTTAAATTCATGCAATTACAAAATATTGGTAATTGTATTACTTTTAGTATAATATATTACTTAATTTAATAGCTTTTTAATTGAAATTAATAAATGATTCATGCCGCACAAGACTCGTTTAAAAGAAGTACCTAACGGTACCTAAAAGGGCATGAAAGAAAGATTTCGAAACAGCGATAATGGAACGGGAAAAATACCACCTGATTCACATGCGTGAATAAATTTTAAAGCACGCGATTTTTTAAATATGGATGTTTCTAAAACAAATCTGAAAACATGTTACATTACAAACAATATTTGTAATATTATATAAAAAATAATAATCCTTATCCTTACATAGTATAAAACAATAACGCTTTTTTAATGTTTTTGAATGTTTAAAACTACGCAACGGATTGTGATGCGGTTTTTAATAGATAGAGGAAGGTTTTCATGTATAATACATTCACAATATAGTAAAGTAACACTGATAATTTAGAGGTTTTTCATATGATGTCGTAAATTACATTTTTATCGCTTACATTGCAAACGCTGCAGTATTTAGTATCAGCATTGTACCGATTTGCACCCGTGCGAAGCCGGGGCGGGTCGCTAGTATGATTTAATTTAGTAATATTTGTTTATGATAATAACGTTGTCAACTATACAGCAACTGTACTAACAAATCTAGCTTTAGCAAACCAAAAGGTATATTTTTTTAAATTAAAATTCTCACTAATTGCGTCTTGCGTAATGCATTACAAACTACGCATTTATTAAACTCAAAATTGCTGCTTAACACAACACTACAATAAGATGATTATACTATAAATTCCCTTTGTAAGGAGATTTTGATTTAAATAAAGCTTTGAGTATACAGATTCAAAGAGCGTATCCACACAACCGACGTTTACACGCAAGACAATCGTGTGGCAGTGACTTAACATATAATTGTGCCTGTGAGAACTGTGCGGTCCCCGCCTACATCCTTTTCGAATTAAACCATTACTAGCACATACGTTTGATATTATGTTAATCCCATAGATGATTTATTGTTGTGTTTTTTGATAATTAAAAGTTTTTTTTAGATGCAAGGCCTTGATAGAATAGTTCCTTAAAATTTAAACGGTAGGTACTTATGTAGTCATAGTCTGAAAAGTTGGACTTTAGTTGTAATTGTCCATCCGTCTTTTTGGTAAAAGTAAAAACGGTTAATGTATTAATTCTATAGATTATTGAATAATTAGATAATCGATACTGGCAACCCTACATTATTCGAGTGCATATTTAGTATACGCATCTATGTACATAGTTCTGCGGCTGGCTGAAATGACCGTGGACGTCTAGAAAGTCGAGGTGTTATAGCGCGTGTGGGCGTTGCCGCTGACCCCCTCCCTCCTCACCAGCCTTCGGCTCGGGCTAGACCTCCCCCCTTCCGGACGCCAGTGCCTAAGCCTACGACCCGGGTTCGCTACAGTCAAGGCGAAGTATTGTTGCAAACAAGATGCTTCAATTTATAAACTGACTTCTTACAACCCTACATTACGTATCAATATGTAATCAATCATCCATCAACAATATTTAAAAATAATGTATAACAACGGTAATATTAAAAACAGTAACTTTCAACAAGCGCTCTACAAACTCTATCGTCCATAACAATTTAAAGCTACTCGTCTAGAAATGTTTCCTCAAGCCATAGCCAAGTCGAGAGAAAGCATCTCTTCAACGACAAGTTTCACTTAAACGTAGCGAAAGAGAAACTGCGCGCGGAGTCGGGAAATCGAGAAAATCTCGTGTTTGGATAACTAAATAAAAATCCGTACAAAAGCGTTCGATAGCACACGAAGACATCTCGTATAACATAAATCGATAATAGGAAGCCCTCCTAGTAGTTCAGCAGTGCGTGCGAGCGACCTAAAACACCCACCGGCTCGCGATGCGGGCTAAATATACACGATGCGATGCTTTCCCGGCCGCCGCGAAACGAACCTATGTGTCGCAACTCAACGTCCACAGTCGGTCGCGCGCGCCGAGCGCGCCCCGGCGCCGCGACTTACGACCCTGACGACCCACAATGGAGTCGAAAGTCGGCCGGCGCGGCTTCGGAGGCCGTTTCGCAACTCGCCGGCGCGGTAATAACGCGGCGAGGTGCATTCTCGTTGCAATTTCGCTCTCGGTCGGGCTGTGTGTTTGTGGCGCGCTGAAGATCAGGGCTAACGATCGGGCCTTGCGTCTCTCTCGCACGCGCGCCTCACCAAAAGAAAACGCAACAACTTTATCTGACGGCGACGCGACTCGACGCCGAGGGCTTTTGTGCGTTTTCCATGTTTATGATTATAGGAGAGCACGTACAAGGGGTCCTTTGAATGCCGTCGCTGCTACATAATTCTGCGACGTTTTGTTTTTGTTCTACCGGCCTGTTTGTATTCAGCGGCGTAATGTACTAGCGTGTAGCTAGTTGTAGCGAGCAGAGCGTTGGCGAGCGCAGTGCGTGCGATATTGCGAGATAGTCCCGGCTGTGCGCGGGGCGCCGCGTCACCGGAGATCCCGGGGGATGATTGTACGTATCACGAACATATCCGCTACACCGTACTGCGTATAATCAGCTGTATTGTTGCGTAACTCGTATAATGTTACGAGTTTAATATAAAAAGACTTAATAAAGCTCACGTCCTAGAGAAAAATCTCCACTCCGAGTATCGAAACTGGCATTGTAAGACAAGTAGATACTGAAGCCTGCTAAGACTGTAAAAGTAAACAAAATTGAAACATATTTAACTATCTGATTAGAATAGCTTTAACAAATATATCTACCAGTACAAACCATATATGTAAATGCAAAAACGATAAAGTGGCAATGACTAAGTAAGAAATAAAGATGAAATAAGTACAGTAGCGGTTGCGTCAAGAGGCGCTTAGCAACTAAGATATTATTGTAACGCCGGAGCGGCGCGAACGCGAAAGTAATTCTACGCTTCTATAATTAAGTACGTAACCCCAATATCCGGCTGGCTTGTTTCATGTGGCTTTTGCATAATAGTACGAGTATTCCAATATCCCATATGGTATCCGTAGTAATATTTATGGCATATTTTAGACAGACTATATCCTGCGGTGTTACTTGTTGCGCCTAAAAAGTTTCTCAAAGCTTTTTTTTTTATAGGAGAAGGGGGCAAACGAGCAGCGGATCAACTAAATTAATTGGTCCGACGCCCACGGACATCTGCAATGCCAGAGGAACCACAAATGTGTTGCCGGCCTTTGAGGGAGGAGTACGCTAAAATCATTCCTTGCAATTTCCATCTTCATATATGAAAGTTAATAAATGAAATATTACTTTAATTATACAGTCAAACCCGGATAACTGAAAAATCTCTATAAGCGAGAATCATCTCGGTCCCTTGGACCCTCGTTTATCCAGATCCCATTGTTGTTCATGATGAAGGTGATTTCTATATCTGATCACCACAGTAAGTTATAACGTAATTTTAGTGGCAGTTACTGGCTAATATACGACGTACTAGCTATCATGTCTACACGATACACACGACCTATTGTTGAAGGCCAGTTATTACGAATACGTACTGGGCGTAGTTCATTCACCTCTTTATGTAATCAAAGCTAACTATTTTGATTGTAGCTAGGTACCTATTATATATTTATTGTAGTAGTCGCTGATTGTATCTTAAGTAATGCCCTAGATTGACCAGTACTAGTCTAGGTTTCATATTACAACATTAAAATGATTACATTGATTACTACATTTCATTAGCTTATGGCTCTGCGATTGAATTAGATAGAAATAGATAGAAATAGACTAAAGTATATTTATTTAGTTCTGATATTACTTAATGAAAAGGTTTTATGTTTTAATATACAAATTCTCTTCTCAGTCTTTGACTCTTAACCGTTTGAGTGAGCTACTTTATAAAGCGGGGCAGTAACATCGTGGGCTAAAAACCCGTTAGGGGATCCGCGGATTGTTCGGCGTTACGTTTCGGGTCGGAACGGGTACTATATTTACTTTCGGGCACGTGCCCCGAACTGAATGGGCGCAGGCCTTGGCCGTGAACCCGGGGGAACGCACGCGGGATACGCACCGCCCGCCCAAACTGCCGCGCCTCTAACACTGCCCTCCTCTCGCCCCTCGCGCCTAGCTCCCCCTCTCGTCCCCCCCGCGTCTCACGGCCCCGCCTGATCAATAGCCTGC
Organism: Papilio dardanus tibullus; assembly: GCA_013186455.1. Classification (NCBI taxonomy): domain Eukaryota; kingdom Metazoa; phylum Arthropoda; class Insecta; order Lepidoptera; family Papilionidae; genus Papilio; species Papilio dardanus. The sequence goes on along the minus strand of QDHC01002701.1, from coordinate 751,902 downwards.
TTCCTACTTACACAGTTTCCTGCTTACACATGGCGCCTTCCCCCAATCTAACGTCGCCGCCAACAATCACGACTAACGAAATGTTTGGCGCACTTCTAGTAAATTTAGCTAAGTAAAGGGTACAAACGAAGTAATCGTTTTAAGACCTTATTTCTCATGGCCAGAATCAAATTTTCCCAAACATTTTTTCACTTTTTTAGAATCGCTAATTACAACAAAGCCTAAAAACTTATAAGCGAAGTGTTTCATTACAGTGTAAATCTACATTTAAATATGCAAAATAAAATATTTATTTATTAAATTAAAATATAATTCCAAGCTATTTTATCGCGTTGTTGTCATACACGGGTATCCAACACATTCATGCGTCGCCGCTGTGACCGGCACATTGAGTTATTATATAAGTAGGTATAAAATATAAATGACATAAGCGTCGTACGCGACGTCCATTGCTGGCGTACTACCATGACTAATGTATTTATAACGACAGCTTCTAACGAAAGTAGCAATGTATGCTTCATACTCCGATATTTACATTTAGATACAAGCACTTCCGACGCGTTGGCACTATGAAACAAAATCAATAATTTGCTGTGGTACAATGTAGCTACTTTTGTATGAAGACGGACATTCAAATAGATTTTTATAATTTCTATATTATGATTATTCTGGCGAGACGAGGCGAGATTAAAAAGGGTATTTTTTTAATGAATTATTTAGTTATGCTATAAAACTACTTAGAAAGTCACAAATGTTATGCTAATTGGGACAGAGAGAGATAATAATTGCATTTGTTTAGAATTTAACATTTGCGTCATAGCACAAATAGTTCATTATTTTTTTATTCCAGACATTAAAGAATATTGAATTAAATCTTGTAAACTTAAAGCTACTATAATCTTTACTAAAGAGAACAGATTAGTATCTTTTTATATATTAAAATAACTCAAAAACTACTGGGCCGATTTCTAAAATTCTTTCACTGTTAGAAAGCTACGTGATCCCTGAGTAACACAGGTTATTCGTGTAATTCCGCGTGGACGAAGTGGCGAACAACAGCTAGTTTGTATAAAACGAAGAAATCTCTGCTTATTGTATTATTAACTAAACTTCCGTCAGTTCTATACCGTCGTATAATTAGATTCGTCTTAACGTATGCCACAAAAACTAGTTCTTGTTAACCAGTTACCGATTCTGTGTGGGTTAAAAAAAAATAGATGTTGAATTTATCGATACAATAAAATTGTTATTGCATGGATATTCTTATACCAAAACATTAAGAATTTGTTAAATGTAAACTTCATTCTTTCTAATAACAAAAGTTAGTTAAATGTAGTTGTGTATAAAACAACATTTTTGTTGTTGGTACTTTTTGTTCTGCTACAATTTTAGTTTTTGTAACACTAACTTGTAACACATCACTTTGAGCCTTTTAGTAGTAGTTCGACGCATGTTGGGCTCCATTTTCCGCAACTCCACCACTAGCGCGTATTTTGCGTGACTTCACACATATCTTTGAATTTCTTCGCCGATGTTTTCCTTCTCCGTGAGAGCGTCGGGTAACTTCTTATTTCTTTCGCTTTCTTAAATTACTTAGTATTCTTTATCAGTAACTAAAATTACAATGCTATTAGACATTTCCTTTTGTGTACATAATTAACTAATGTAAATTACTGTAAAAACTGTTTTGATAAGGATAGTCATAGTTTGTTATGATTTATTTCATGGTATGAAACCACAAGTTAAGGCCTAGTCTCACCTTGGCCAATTTTCACATCTGGTGTCGCTCCGATGGGCAAGTAGGTCGCTCTTTCCATTGCCCATTGTCAGTTGCGACGCGCTTGCGCAACTAGAGTCGTACTTAACATTGGATCCAGCTTACAAAGTAACTACCAAAGAATTGATAGTAATGTTTTATTTACAACTAATTTTATTATCTAATTGTAAAATAGATTTTTAGATAAATCTAAAATTGTGGACTGTCGATGAATTTTAGATAGAACAATTCTATAGTCAACACAGCGAAATTTTATATGGATGCGGACCATCTTGAAGCATTGCTTAGGTCTGTTAGCCTGTGAAGCCGTTTTGACTCACTTTATACTAAGTAGGTTATCATAGTAACACGTGGACGTCGTACATAATAAACTCTAATAAACATACGTACTATAGAAATATTTCTAAGCAGCACGAGTCGCCTTTTCTTAAGCATGTTCAGGCATTGTATACCGATGATACGAAACAAAAATTTTCAAGTCAAAAAAGGAACTGGTCCTATTGAATGGCAAATCACGAGTTCTAACGACTGGAGCTGGCTCGTGTTTATTTCTTATTTCGGTCAACGGCCGCTCGCGGCCCCATTGTGTCCGTTCCATTGACATCGATCCCTGGGGTTAGATTTAACCGTACTCAAATAATGCCCTCACAATACCATCAAGCCCGTTTAAAAACTAATACCAATTTAAATGGAATAAATTGTTTAAGGTCGTTTAGAACTTCCCCTAACTGTCACTCTTTTGCAACCTTAATTTTTGTTGTCACTCTTTATTCATCCTTTCAACGACTTTGAGAGACTTATCATTGTCACTATTTTAGTCGTAATGTTCTCGTTTATTTAGCTGCCTAGTTTTTATTAAAGCATCAAATTTTACAAAGATGCTGTTGAAAGTACAAAACAGTTTATTGATGCTACGTACAAAAGTGACATAATGCAGAGTTTTTTTTTGGTGACGCGGGGGAATGCTTTTATTCACTTCGCCGCCCCTGCTGCGAGGGCAGCAGGGGCGGCTTCGTGCGGGGCTCCCGGCCTTGTAAAGAGAGGCCGGACTACCCGCTAAACCCCCGCGGTGTTCCTCCGTCTCCTTGCCGGACCGTGGAGTCCATTATTAGTATATCCACGGCACATAATGCAGAGTAACCATACCACCAAATCTACTCACTAGAAATCCAAAATCTCTCCTTATTTCTCCAATAGAAGCTAGATTCGAATTATTAATTTAATTTTAACACATAGTCCACATGTGTAGAAATAAAACTGACTCGTTCTACACAAGAATAAAGCCCGGTAGAGTTTTGAAATGCTCCGCAAAAACTGGTTACGGAGCGGTTACCGTAATCGCTTGTAGTGGCGGCATGCTAATATTTTTTTTATATATCATTATGAAAACTGTGGCCGATTTGAACGAGCATTTGTTTCGTCTACAACCCACGCTAGAACGAAGCATTTGTCATCACAATACTAGTTTTTATTCCACCGAGTAACATTAAATCCTTTGTGTTACTAACCTATTCGCAAAAACTACGCCTTAATGGGATCTTTAACCTACAAGTAAGAATTTATTTAAATAAATCTTTGTTAAGAATGTCAGTAAAAACATTAAAGACAATGTTTTTTAATTTAAATATACTTAAGCTAATGTAATAGATGTAAAAAATAGTATACATAAAAATAAATACGACGGATTTGTTTCTTTTTAAGGTACACTTCTGCGAAAATTATTAATTCTAACTTATGGCCTTGTTATTATGTCATTACAGAGACTATTCAAGAGTTATGTGTAATGACACAATAATGACGTAATTGGCTCCTGATCTTTGAATGAGGTTATTTTATCTAATGCTACCGGTTTCCGTGTTTTCATCAAAAGGATGGCTTTACGGCATTTCGTGACCGCAGACACGCGATTGCCCTAAAGTGGAGACATGACGTGACGTTAGAAAACGTAATCTATGAATTTGTATTACACATTCATAGTTATAGGACGCGGTAGTGTTTGGTCTAGGCATTCGATCGGATCGGGCGTGTGTTGACCGGGCGATTCACCTTGAGACCGCACCTCGCTTCGAATAACCCGGCCATGAGAGGAGGCCACTTTTTTAGTTGCATCGCGTGGCCAGCAGGGCACTATTCCATTCGGTCGCGTTGTATAGTTTCGTACAAAGCGCGAGGACCGGTCCGCTGTGGGTGAGCGAGTTGTGGAATGCACGGGGACGGACTGAGACGGCGTGATTTGAAAGTGTACTCGAGTGCGTCGGTTATCGACTTTTCCGATTCGAGTGGCTTATAATTTGATACTTATTCAATGAGTTTGAATAATATACCTAATCATTTTAAATTGCCTCATAACGGGCTTCATAATTAGAGTTCTATCATAAAATCAACCTCGTTTCCTCGATTTAATGAATTTAAATAAATATTAGGAAGTTCGAAGTTTCGAATACACCAAGAATAGTTATTTTGCCGCAAGTAAAAAAGACTAGATAAAGGATATATGCTTATTTCAAATTAAGAGCACTATAAAATAAAGCCAAAAAAATAATAAAACACTCAAACTACTCCAAAATCCGAAACCACACAACAACTAGTCTAATGTGGCATATTAATTTATGTTTTAACTAAATCATTATGATAAATCAGTTTTAAAATATAAGAAATGATGTAAAAACGAATTCTTCAGAAAAAATGTTTGGACATTAAAGTTTCTATGTGGCCATGGAAAATTTGCAATGTACGAGCAATGAATCATCGAAGACCGTCGATTGTATGTCATAATATTTCAAACGAGATTAAATCTGTTTGCTTATTAGTAAGGAGCTACAATTGTTTTATATATTGAGGGAATCCTTATATATATTAAGGGTTCATGATCGGTTTTTTAAATAACAGAGAAAATTACATTGCATTTGATTTTCGCTTAAACCGTTAGTTAATTATGGTTAGGTTATAATTATTTCCCTCATAACCTAACCTATCTTGGTTGGGTTAAAAATATTAATAAAGCCTAACGATATTTAATGCTGACTTCATAAAATTACAATAGATAATACTATTTTATGACTGGCTAGTATTTTTTCTAGTCATTTTGTCTTTAAACGAAATAATTCCAAGAGTTCATAATTTTTTTATATCGACATTTATAAAATAATAACATTGTTTGGAATAATCATTTAAAGTGCACGAAGTCGAAGACAAACGGAGTTTCTTCTCGGCATATTAACGAGCATCGTGACCGATATAACAAAGAGCAATTGAAGATCGTCTTACACAATTCAATGCGTAAACGTATTAATTTTATTGCTAAATCTCTTTGCTCGGTGAATTCCCACGCGTTGTATAAGATACAAAGACAAAACGCCTGAATCCGAGGCCTCTTGCCACCTATTCTAGTGTGACTACTCAACTTAAGCCTTAAAAGATTCGTAAATATAATAGTCTATGCAATGAATTTGTTGTCACTAATAAGTAAAGAGTGACCTTAAAACATGGACACCGCCTTTTCAGAAGTGGCGATTGCTGGAGGCACAACTGATTAGGTGAAAGAAGACGTCGCCTATTCGGAGATGAACATTATCATAATGTGCAACTAATTTGTATACCCGAGGCCTAATTCAGGTGTGGCTCATATCGACTCGGAAACCCCGATGCCCCATTTCGGGAGCCGAAATACACGCAGTGTCCCAGTTACGTCCCCGGCTATCTGATCCGACGACATTCGCAGGCGAGACGCATTGAGGAAAGGTGGCGCCTGCTTTCGTCCGACGTTAATAGCTGACTAATAAAATAAAAATTATCTGAAGATTGGTCGGACCAGAGTCAAAAACTTATTTTTTTTTTTACTTTGGGTTACATATCTTAAAAGAAATTCTGTTTGAAGTTGTACGTAATCCAAATTCTTTTAATTAAATTTTATTGAACTTTACAAAATAATATTCGAGTATTAAGTCGGGCAAGTAAATTAAAAGTTTTTTTTTCACTTAATTTTCTAGAGAAAAGTTTGAAGTGTACTCTCTCGGTCCGTTTATTAATCAGTTAATTAATCTTGAAGAACTTTATGCTTTGTTTTCGGCGTGAATTTTTTTCCACTTTCATTCCTAAATTGAATAAAGTCTGTCTAATGACGACATTTCAAGAACCGTTGAACTAAGTAAAATAATTCAAATTGTACGTACACTGTATTATTTACTACACAATCTAAATATGCAATATTTTGTACACTAATTTAATTAATTAACAAAAATTATAAACATAAAGATTCTAAAAATTGTTAAAATTAAATCCCTATGACACGTCTTAACGATTAACATTTTCCGAAAATCTTGGAAAAATATGTCGGCCAGACTTAAGAAAAATACAGTGGCCTTTTTATGTCATTAAATGTGACGTCGACAGAATACTGCTGTGAATCATAACATTAACTATCCGTCTGGTGTCCTAAATAAAGTGGCATAAAATATAGCGATACCTGCAAAGAACGGGTCCCGATTCCCGAATCCGAAACGTGCGTTCGGCTCGGGTGCCCCGTTATCTTTAACTCTACACTGGTTTCCAAACGTATGGGTGTATACTGTGGCCAAATATCGGTGACAGCCGGGGTGAATGACCTCGCTCAGGCAGCCACAAGGCACCTGCAATCGCAGCGTCGCTCGCCTGTTGACACAAAACCAACAAACGCGACTGACGCGCGACGCTCCTCAGTGATAATGAACGCCGTTGGTGCAATGTACTTGAGATTTCAAATACATGAATTTATTATTTCACATATTAATGATTCTCGTATGGAAAACTTGATAGCTTCATTAGAGAGCAAGCGTCTGTGCTCTTACCTCACGGGTCCTTAAATTCGATTTCGAAACGAAGGAAATAAACATTCATGCGATTTATGTTTTTAATATGAAAACTGCAATATATTTTTTTGAACTTTTAATAATTTCGATGCAGCATGAAACGTATTTTATTTATGAATATTTAATTGGTTCATTAAGTTAGTAAACGAAATCAGCGTGAGAACGATTTATTTTGTTTTCATTTGTTTTATGGACACTGTTTGATATCTTATTGTATACATTTGATTACAAAAGTAATTAAATAATTTGACTGTAGTATTTATTAGAAGGTATTGGTTGCTAAAAATAATAGGTTAAAAATCTATAACCTAAAAATGTTGGTGTTGAATTGTATACAAAACGGTGCATTCTGTATCCGTACTTTATAACGCCGTTGTTTTACTTGTGGGTTATTTCGGTGCATTTGTGTATCGTGTATCCTGCACCAATTGTTTCCGCACGTCAACGATGTTTGTTTACATTTGAAATATCTTTATTAGACGTGACTCCAATTAAAATGCGGTCAAGAAACTTTCATGCGACGAACAATTAATTCTATGGTATTACTGTCCTATTGATTATTAAAACGCATCGTACTTAATATTAACGTTTCTCAACTCCTAAATTCTTTGTCAAAAATGAATAAAAAGATCTTCTTTCTTGGTACTTAGTCCGCCAATGTTACATTTGCGTTTTTAAAATCTCATAATTAGAGGTGAAAATTACAACAAAAAACTTAAAAAAACTTTTTTGTCATTCGTTCTGGTAAAAAGGGAAAGTTTTAAAAATAATAATACTTGGTTACATTAAATAAACGGGAAACAGCGTTAAGCTATGAAAGTTGTAAACTATGATACGTTAAACCTGTTTTTGAAACTTGTTTATTTCTATAGTTAATTGATCTGAGAGCCGAGAAAAATGCTCCGTGTGAAATGTTACAAGCTATTTACTCTATGAATCGTGTTAGTATTAGACGTTGAGATGTTACAAGACATTAGTAGGGGAATGTGTCCTGTGAGAGCGTTAAGCCGGGCGCCCACCACAAAAGAGTAATGAGCAGGAGATGGTGAGCTGAGCGGCCTCAAATGTGCTTGCGTCCCCACCAACATTGAGCTGATTTAAGCGAGCCCAACGGCATAACGCAGTTGTCTCATTTGACACAGCTCGGCTCTCTAGAACAATTCGGCTCATTTTGACACATCTTATTTCTTTTGTCGGTGGAGACACAAGTATGCAGTTTCGAAAGATGGGTGCCCAGCTACCGCTCAGCTCTTTACTCTTTTACGGTGGGTGCTCGGCTTTACAGTAGGACAGTAAGAGTTCGCAGCTGCAGATTTATTACGTGATCCGTCGCTTTCCCGCGTGGGAATCGAGGGCACGGCCTTGTCCCGCTTCTGAAGATTGGCACATTTTTATAACACTTCAACTATCGGACGGTCAAGAAAAAGTTAGATTAACGAGGTGTTAGGTTGCAAAATTTGAACGTACTTGAAAAACTAAAATACTTTCTGATGGTTTTACTCGTACTCCGCTTTCTTTAAGCAATCTGTAATAGGTCTTGGATTACTAAACTACAATACATAGAAGATCGAATGCAACTTTTTTCTTATGTGTTTACAATTAGCGTTTTATATCCAGCATTGTCCAGGTCAATGCATAGATATAGACAACAGTGTTAGTGGGTGAACAAAAATGTCCAAAATTCATCATAAATTATTCCTAAGCTCTTTTTAATGTAACAAATAAAGTGTTTGCTTAATGTTGATTTGAACGTTAAAATGAAACAAAGACTGTATCGTGGCCACATTATTAAATAAGGCCGCTCGTTAGCATCGAGTTGGAGGCAAATTAGCAAATTGCCTACGTAGTTACCAATTGCACTGCTTGAGCATTCGTTCAACGTTCGCAATAACATGCATTTATTGCTTTAAATACCCTTTGCTCTAGCTTGTCAGTACGCTTCCCTGTCAATTGTAATTCACCCTTCTTTTCTATGATTAATAGTTAGGGGAATTTTAAAATGTATCAAACTTCCTTCATCTCTTTGTTATTCCAGTTTGAACGAATAGAGGATTTTAAAGTAATAGATAGATTGATAAAAAAATATGTATAATCTATGCTTAAACAAAAGTTACATCAATGTTGACGAAAATTGCATTTCATAACTGTGAAATTAATAGAAAAAGGCAGCTCTAAATAAGTAACTATGCAACATTATTTCTTATTTGTTTCCCTTGTAACTCAACTCATACCTTTTCTGACGTAGGTACGTAAAATGTAAATTTAAATAAATGTTCTTTTTAAAATTCATTGCTATATTATGTTTGTGATGTGGTTCTCAGACACATCGTTATGCTAATGAGCACGAACAGAACAGAGAGCCGAAACAATAATCAGTTGCTCACGCTTTTGCACAACTACTACTCGCTTTTGAAATTCCAAAACTAACAGATGTACTTAAAACTTTAAATACAATGTTACTCGAAATTCATTGGTTTTAGTTTTAAATAGTATTGATAACGAAATATAGTTTCTGCTTATTGGTGAGGGCACCAATCAGCTGTGCGTGGCCGCGCCGGCCGCCCGACCGGGCGCAGCGACACGCGGCGCGCGGCAATCGGACTGGACCACGCTGCAGCTCCTCGACACACATATTATGACACTTTCCAACTCGTCCGCTATAAATATTCAACGAACGCTTCGTCAACGATGGCCGCTCTCACCGGCCTCTCCGCTCTTTTCCCTCCACAGTAGAATGATAGCGATGCGATACCCACCTAGATACAGTTTGGGCTCAATTTTGACGGCCCGCTCTCGCACTCTGCCAGGAAAACAGTCGAGTCGTCGGTTAACGCGTTTACACCGTCTTATTTATCCATCACTGCACATCCGCACCGATCGGGGAAGCTCACGATCTCACTGTCACAGCACGCGGCGGCGAGACCACCGCCGCAGTCACACACGCACGGGTTCCGACACCGACGCGCTGGAGGACCGCCGGCGCTGCGGGCGCAGGCGGTTCGGTGCTCTGCACCACGGGACGAAGTCGCCAAGAACCGAAAAAGCGACGCGAGGTCGAACCGACCTCCACGCTCGAGAGCGTGAGAGCCGTCAAAATGTGAATAGTGGTAGCCGAGCGGGTGGCAGTGCGACGAGTCCACTGGAACTTGTACAGACGACGCGCGTGACTGGCCGCCGCCGACTGACAGGGCGCGCCGCGACGAGCCTCGCTCCACCACCACACGCGCACTCGCGCACACTCGCGTCGCTCCCCCGTCCCGCCCCGCGCTGCGCCGCGCCGCTCTACCCCGCGCGCCGTCCCACAGCGACACCGAGCGCCTCGTCCGACGGCCAGATCTGATGATATTTTAAAATTTCATTTCGAATTTGACTTGTAAAATCTACTCGAATCCGTCGGAACGACGACGCGAGCCGATCGTTCCGTCTAAATCTTTACCAAAATAAAGAGTGGTGTGTCGTCTCGACGGAGGGATTAGCCGCGCGGTGAATGAGTGGCGCGTGTAAGGAGGCGGAGAGCGCAGGCGCTGCCCGCTGCTTCTACCTCGTACTGTCCAGGGAAAGCTATGTAATGGGAATTATTCCAATGAAACTATTCCATTTGTTTATTGAAACCATCTTTATAAGCGCTTCTATTGTTTTATCGTAATAGGTCTCTACATGAAATGTTTTGATTCATCTAAGTAGTTAACATTGAAAATCGTTACAGTAGGAGGCCCGCGGCCCGCGTGGAGGCAGTATAAGGTTATCGGAATGCTTTAGGCGCGTCGCTTTAAATTGCGCAAATAGATGTTCCAATGAACTCGTTTAATAATAGCGCGTAGTGAGGGCGTCCGGCGCACTAGCCGAGCCCGCCGGCGTCGCGCGCTGCAACCAAGCTCAAGGCTGCTCAAGCGTATACAAATACAATACGTGAGTATGCCTCGTCGTTGCGACCCACAGTTACTGAAGTGTTTTTCTCTCTGATGACACAATTCCTCCGCGTTCATTTTCGTTACTACCCATCTCGCAATCTTTGACTTCAACATCCAGACTACGTAGTGTTGCTGTCAATTCTGCCTAAAACTCAACAGTGCGTAAGGGAGCAATACAGGAAAAGCTACACATTTAAAATATATCCACTTAAATAAAACGTATGTATTTTTAAGATGACATTGTTTACCAACTCCCGGCAGTTTTATCCTTTTATTAAAACACTAAAAGAAATTGAATAACAAATAACTTGTGACGGTTGCTACCGTGTTCATATTTAATGCAAGTCACATGCAGATTTGAATGTAAAGTTTTAAGAATTGGCCGCGAATATAATTTGAGTGACATCAACGCGGCCGTCATGCAACACATCAAATGGAGGACGAATTATTTTTGTATCACATCCAAAGACGACGTGTATGAAAAAAATGAAGAAACTTACGCTTACAATCTGACATCAAAGTATGGAATTTTGTGTTTATGCGTGATCTTAACATTTAAGACGCTATTACATACTCAAGTTACTTTTCAGTATTCGGTCTTGTCTCAGTGTTAATAAGCATGTGGTTAAGAGAATACTGATGAACTTATATCATCCTGATTAGTAATAAATATACTCTAAACATAGGCAGAAAACCGAAGAAATAAGAGTACTGAGCGATGAATTTGTAAACTATACAAGTATTGATTTCCCCGTAAGTAGGCTACGAAAAAGTATGTTACAAAATAAATATACATACAGATGTGGATTACGGATGTATAGTACAGACAGCTTTAGCGAACACAAACAAGACATTATTGTGAATGTGGGCACAAAGATGGCACTGTTCGTCGGAGGTGGTCGCTCGGGACTGCGATCCCCACTTCCGCCGGCGCCCGGAGCATTGCCAGAAACACTTAAGGGAGTGGAAAGTACGCGAACTATAAATGTAAACTAAATGTTTTGTTACATTAATTTTTTACATCCACACTTTCGGTCAAATGAAGCTGTAGAATCTGAATCCTTTGATGACGTTCCTATGAAGACAGAAATATAGCGAACTTTAGATATGAAGATATTTACAGCATTTACGTATTCACTATTAAAGTATTAAGAGTAGAGACAAACATGCAAAAGAAATATGAAGAAATAACAAACTGCTTACCGTAAGTCCCTTTAAAAATATTTGCAGCTTAATACCCTGAGCTAGGAAACGGTTTTCTTTTCGTTTCGCCATTCAATGCGACAATACCGACTTTCCTATGAAAACATTTAGCCGTAGTTTGCCGACTGCGTAGCACATTCGCGCCGCACGGACTCGTCCCCTCTCGGACAATACGACATAAACGTCCGCTCACTTCTGTTGCCCGTCAAAGAAACATTTTCGCATTTTGTTGCCATATAAAAGTAGTAACAAATAGTCATAACATGCTTACAAATAACCTATTATTTTGCACTTGCCAGTATGTAAATGTAATCGTGAATTTTCACATGACTTTGTTGACCTTAGTATGTTAGGGAATACATGTAAAAGACAATTTTTTCAATAAGTTAAAGGTAAAATGGATTTAAAATAATGATCTTAAAAATACCGACTAGCGTTTCGTGTTGCTATTGTCTTCTTCTTTAACATTGCATTATTTTAGGTTGTTGCACATCTTCAGTATCTAATAAGAATTTGATGGTATACAAGTGTGTCGTAATGAACAACTCATTTCGGTAGATGTTTGCTTGTTGAAAAATATCAATCTTGCATGTAATACTTATCAACTTTTAGAAAATTGTTAAATTAAAAAGAGAAATCTAGTGGTATGTTACTACAGAGTAACAAGACGCTCGGGGTCATTATGTCTATAATTTATTTTATCGAATATCTTGATTAGATACAGGGATTGTAGCGATGACTTTGTTCCTCACATTTTTGATAGTGCATTTAAGTTGTCACCATTTTTTGGTTAATAATATTTTTTATATTACATTTTAATCGATATGTAAGGAGTTGATTGACTTTTTTGTCTGTAATGGATAAATTCAAAAACAAGTTAGCCGATATCAAAATTTCTTTCACTATTAGAAAGCTACATTATCACTGAATAACAGGATAAAATCAACAAAATTAATTACAATCTCGAACGAAGTCACAAGCGAAAGCTAGTCACTAATAAAAATATCATACGTTACCGGTATCGACACACGACGTTGTTTAATGACTTTTTTATGCAAATGCATCCGCCTAAACAACGCCGATCGATGCCAGCCTAATGTGTCTTATGATACGAGTGAAAACAATTAACCCCCGATTCAGGCGAGGCTTCGCAAACATCAACCGATTTAGGAGATCACGACGCCGGTGTCGACGACCGCATGAACGATACCCTGATATTTTTGATAATTCATAAATGTCATTATGCACCTTTAAAGGTCTGACTTATTATTATTGGATACAAAATCTTCCGATAAGTCCACTATAATTAGTACCTCATTTGGTGTTGGGTTATTTTGGTGATTAAGATATCGAATTAAGATTAAATAAAGAAGAACGCTAAGTTTCAGACGTTACTAAAGACTAGAAGAGTTGCAAATGCGCTATCAGATTCCAATTAGAAAGAAGATTGGATACATATAAACACATATAACACAAAAATGAGAAGAACGAAAATATCGTAGCAAAATAATTGTTGAAAATAAATCCAAAATGGCTCTGGCCTAACAAATTAGGAAGCTACAACATGTAAATGTATAAGAACCCAAAATAGCTTAAGGCTGCATAAACCTGTTTCTTACTTGACCACTTGATCAGGATTCATTCCAATATTCAAAAGCAATCAAATCGTTTTAGATATTCGGTAGCGGGCATCGGGTTTGTTTTCGATATTTGCAATTAACACCTGCAGAGGTCACTGCGGCCTCAAGATATCTTAAGCACAACCCACGTGATCCCACGCCCACTGCACAAGCCATTGTTACGTTGGATAAATCAATTCTTGCACAAATAAAATCGTACACACCTCCGCTATTGTAATTATGAATGTGTTTGATTTATCTTTCATTATTTATTTTAGGGTTTAAAAAAATCATCGTGATTTGATAATGTTCAATTTTGTTTGCATTTTGTTACGAAGATTTAGCACAAAGATCATAAGTTTTTCTAAACGGTATATCTGATTATGACAGTTTCCTGCGCATGTTCCTCTTGCATTCGGATATGCATGTAAACGGCAGTTAATTCCGCATGCAGTAATTGAAATGGCTGCAGTTGGTAAACGCGCTAGACTATCGACCGCGCGGGCGCAAGTAGGATTTCCTTTTTAGACCATACCTAGCTCGTCCGTCATTGGGTCAGTGTGCGACCACCGGCCCATACAGTTTCCTACAACACCATGCAATTTGCACAGCAGATGACATTTAATAACCTTCGGACAGGTGGCGTAGTGGTATAAAAATGGAACGTACGTAGTTGTAGTACCGCTATTATTTCATTATTGAGCATAGCCGATACCTCATTTAATTATGGTCTCAATATGTAGTTGTTTGCTTCTATGTAAAATTAATTTTAATAATTTTAATTAGAATAATGCTCAGTTGCAACTATCTATTTTATATTAGGATTTAATGAGGGAACTCTATGTAGATACAATATTTTGTCAATTTCTTCTTGCCCTTCTTCGTCACAGATTTGTGCTCGAACCAATTTTGTTATGTTAAAAAAAATTAAAAAAAATCTATAAAGTTGTTTCTATTATTTAAAACAATAACCTGTACAAAAATACAATATGTATGTTAACAGCTTTCTTTTACATTGTATGCGAAAATAAATATGTTTCGGTTACGAGGTCGCTCTGCGGTTCAAAACCGAACATCTAGATTGTAGATTTACCTTCAAGGATATATTTATATTTACGAGACGTTCCAAATCGGATTTTTCAGAATGAAGGTTGTAAAGAAATTGGAAGGGAAGATTTGAATCGTTTAACCTTCAAGTTAGTTTGAGGAGGATCTTATGACACAGACTCAGACAACGGAAGTAACCAGAGTTAGATAGCTGATTTTCGTCAAAGTTATTCAGAACTATGTAGTACTATTTTCACAAATGATCAAACTTAACAGAGCGTCCAAAATCACGAGCTTTTAGATGTATTCTTGATTGTCACCTTATAGAGGCAACTTGCCCAAGAAAAGTACATCTCACGTTAATGTGAACAAATCGTTTGTTTGACATCATATTGTATTGTATATTTCATATTCACGCTAAAATAGTATATTGTTATATAACATAGGACGATTAAAGTATTACGAAGTTCAGTCCGCGAATGCGACCTAGAGAGGTGAACAAACGACCGACATAATGGAGTTCAACCCAAATTTTTGACCCGATTCGATGTAAAAACCCGGCGCAGTGAGTGGGCTAATGACCGCATTGACGTAAGCCCGGAATAGACAAATAAAAGAGGCGCGGAATGCAGCCCAGCTCTTAAGGCTTTCTTTCGTCCAGCCGATTATTTAATCGGTGGTTTCGGGTCCGTAACGGGAACAAGACCGCTAAGGGTCGACAGACTGGTTCTTCGACCATGGGCCCCCATGTTATGGAGTTCTAATTTTTTGTCGTAACGATTCTTCTTATTGTAATAAAATTTTAATGTTTAAGGCCATGCATGCTTCGGTGGTTTAA
This sequence comes from Papilio dardanus tibullus, assembly GCA_013186455.1. Classification (NCBI taxonomy): domain Eukaryota; kingdom Metazoa; phylum Arthropoda; class Insecta; order Lepidoptera; family Papilionidae; genus Papilio; species Papilio dardanus. The sequence goes on along the minus strand of QDHC01002701.1, from coordinate 736,660 downwards.
TGAATTGGTTATAAAACTATGTATAGAGAACGAAGGTCGGTGTTGCGTTATAAAGTGGGATATTTTTGATTTCTATTTTATGATCGTGTGGTTACAACATAGATGTTAGATGTATTTGGTACTCGTATTTAATACTTAAAATTGTTTAATTTAGATCTCCATTTCACAGTTTCTCTTAAAACCTTTACAAAAGTTGTCGTATCATCTTGTTGGTGGCCTGCCCGCGCTGGATCTTCGAGTACTACACCATAAACATTGCCCCCGTGTATTCGTTCGTTAAGAAGTTTACAAAACCAGTCAATTGAATCATTTCAATTGTTCAATTAGTATTACGCCCACGATAATAAGTAGCAGTCAAAGGAATGAATTTGATTATGTAAATAACTCGATGGTAATTTTATAATACATACGATATTCAAAATAATTAGTTTGGTTTTAGATTAAGTTCAGATAGTTTCAGATTAGAATACAAACAGGCTTTAACTTGATATGAGAACAATAAACAAGTATATTATATTCATACAAATAAATTTATACAAAGAATGTAACCTTAAGATTTTAATAAATGGAACAATATGAAGGTGTTCTTATTTATAATTCATTAGTTGGTGATTACTTACCATTCACAGAGTCTACATTGCAAATCGCTCTTTACATCCTTGATCTAAATACGAACAAGGCGATCCTTGGACTTATATTATATCACACTCTTCATCCCGCAGTTTTTGCTTCTTTTTTTAATTTTTTACCACCTGCTAGAGTTTAAACCAAGATCCTAAATAGCCTGTAACCTTCCCTAACAATTAGGCTATCCAAAAGCCAAATCATATTGTGACTGTGATATTTCCTATAATTACTTGTATCAAACTCTTCAACTCCAATTTGAGTATTAATTAGAGGTGAAGCGCGCCTATTAGTTGACTCTGTATTTGAGATATTTGGCGTCGTGCCATAGCTTTTAAGCATGTCAATAAATGTCCTAGATTTCGTCTTCTAAAGAGGACATCGGTTTAAAGAGCAAGTGCGTTTGGAAGTATGATTTTTCTAATACGTTCATAGCAGGATAAGCGAGAGGCCAGACTGTATTTCTCTCCCTTATAGAGGTTTGTCTATCATCCGAGTTTCTCGTTTATGAAGCTCATCTGCTGAGGCCAGAGAATGACTCTCGCTGACAGAGATTTCTCACTAATCCAGTTACGACTATTACTATTAAAACTACAATCCTTCCTGATGATCAGTGTTTTACATTCAATTATATTTGTAGAGTTGTTTTAATGCGAAACGATAAATATTTCGCATTATACTAAAGTTATTTATATTCTTATTTGAATTAATTAAATATGTATTGTTGCCAGGCGACCTTGCAGGTGACCATCGCGACACCTGTTTCTACAGGCAGGCACAATACTATATTCATTTTAAAGGGCACTTTAAGTAAAGAAATTACTTAAAGGAGGTGACATTTCTCACTTTTCAAGTAATTTCTCCGATACTTTCCGAGGTAACGAGTTGAATGTCTTCGTAGAATTTTGTATGTCAAAAACTTTAAAGAAGTAAATAACATACTCTGACGTTTTTATATTTTTGATGTAAAAGTTTCGTAGAAATGTTTCTTTCCTTCAACTCACCCAATATACTATTTCGATTCGGAGCAAAGAAAACAAGCATTTAAAAATTTTAAATAAATAGCACTCACATACAGAACAATACAATAAGCGACGTTTTAACTTTACGAATACCAAACGAAACATGCTTAATAGGGCCGCAAGAACAATGTCTATAAGGGCAGGCCACACGTAATTGTTTGTGTACCAAATGCGATGTTGCTGCCGTTTGTGTATGGAGGGACCTTAATTATATGGCAAGGCAAAGGGCCCGCCGCCGGCGAGCGCTGCGCTTGCTCGTAATTTATGCGACGCCACAGCTATCCTCCACAATCTTTGATACACTATCTCTATGTATGCTATTTTTGCTCATTCTAATTGAAAGCTGTAGAAGCAAGTACATGTACCTATCGGTTGAACCCACGCCCCGTACATCTTTCGTTCTTATTCGTTCTTGGTTAATTAGAAAAAAGTAGAGTCGAACAGAACTTTGTGTTATTTTTAGGTATATTCAAAGGTCTTCAGGAAAGTTACTTTAGACCTCCTGATATAATAATCGCGAAAATATGTTTGACCTTTTACATAATAGAGATGGGAAGTACTGAATCATAATAGAGAAGAATAGACTTGAACATTAAGCCGAAAATAAAACCTCAAAGTATTTATATTTATTTCACAATAGCTCAATGAAAGACTAAGTAGAAATAAATTGATAACAATTTACATTTTAGCTGAGCGATCAGTTTCCAAGAAAAGTAATGATTATTGCAAAGTGAATATAATATTTCACGTTATTCTTTCGCTCAAAGCTGGTTATTGCGCCATAAAAGTTATTCAGAGAGCTAATAATGAATCGAGTCATAAAGCGAGTCATATTGAAAGTGCAAGCAGTCTACGAAATTCATTCCTTCCACTTGCGACTGGGCCACTGTGCACGCATGATGACACGACTAGAATGTCTTTAATAACGACAAGCTACGAGAAAGGAACTTCGACTTTAATGTTTGGAGAATTAAGTTTATTGTATAATAGCAGGGTTGGTGACAAGCAACGAGCTATTGACTCGGTATCTCGCGACCACTATTTATAGAAGGACTAGTAGCAAAACCTGTGGAGCAGGATAGTGGACATAATGAGAGGCGAACTTGGATTATTGCCACAAGTGGCCGGCGAGCGACGCCGCGCTACACTTATCTGGTTACCTGTACGCACGGAGACAAAGACACATATTTTTAAAATTTTTATTCTTGTGTTTTCAACTCCAATTTATATCCATCACATGCACTTTTTTATCTAAAGTGTAATTCTGTCAGCCGTGATTCAATGAATATGTTGTTTTCAGTTGATGTACGTCATATTCAAGAGAATGGTAGGTATGGTATAAATGGTATGGTATTTTAACAGTGGTAGAGCCCGCTTCCGGCATCCGCCGGAACACGACTGGCCCGCTCGCCCGGTGCAATACCACG
>QDHC01002701.1:687568-733309 GCA_013186455.1 Papilio dardanus tibullus | reverse complement strand
AAAAAAAAAAAAAAAAAAAAAAAAAAAATGGAATTTTTTTGTATGATGTTTTTTTTTAGATAAATCTGACCGCGGGAAATTTATTACACTTTTCAAAATGTTCCGTTTTTTATTGTTTTGCGTAAAAAGCTGTTCTGGGGAAGACAATTCCTAAATTGTCTTCGCGAAATTTTGTAAGAATTGAAAAATACTTTGCTTCGTGTTTTAATTAATAATATTTTGTCGGAGCAAGTAAACATGTGTCTATTTTTCTGTAATTTTTATAGCTTGCTGTGTTTCTTTTGCCTTCTGTTCTGTTGACCTCGAATATAATACTAGGCGCTTCACTGATCGTTTCTACGAAATCTATTTGCTGCCTTACTGTTACTCTGACCTGTGGGATAACGTCTACAGCCTCAACAAAGTTTCTTTTGTACAAAAGCGCTTTATGCTATAACTTAGGATTACTGAAAACATCTTGGCTACCACTAAGCCAATAATTTGCTACCACTTTTCTAGTAAAAAAAACATCAAATATTCATTTAATATTTTCCTGTAATTAGGACCGTCCAAGTTTTAATTTAGACTGAAATAACCATTAGGTACTTTACTGCCTTATTTCTCGGCGAAGCGCTCAGCGAGGTTCTGTAAAATAATCTCAAGTTCTTAGAGTAAATTTTATTAGGTACCCACAGTGAGAGGTTTTTGCGTCTTAAAACTAAGCCGCTGATTGCATGTCTAAGTGCCAATAAAAGTGCAATCAATACAGGATAAACACACTCTTGTTTATGATCTATAATTTCTAGTGAAATTTATTTTACCTAACTGACGTTCCATTAGTAGTAAATTAAAAGAGGACGATTGCGAAAATGGACCAGTCCATGTTACGTACACAAATAATTTATGCGCGTATTTCAGATAAAATATATAGAACGAGTTTTGCTTGACTAATTTACTCTACACATGAAATATTTTTATATTACACGAAAATTATTTATTTTATGTTATGTAAGCTGCTGTGCGCGACTTGGTCCGCATGGAATTAAATAATATAGCCCATGTTACTCGGCAATAATGTAGCTTTCTAATGGTGAAAGATTTTTTTAAATCGGCCTAGTTCTTGAGTTATTTCAATATATACAAAAATACAAAGTTTCTCTCTTTATAATATTAGTATAAAAATAGGCACTGACACACAATTAAAGTAAAATCAAAAGTAACTACTTACTCTGGGAGTTTATTTTAAACAAATAAATAATTCGTAATGGTCAGTTTAAAGAGCCGCTCGGCCTTAACTGACCTGCAACAATGCGGGGACCTAGTTTCGTTTCGGCGAATCGATACGGTAACCATATTACCATAAGGCTGTGTGTACACTTGACGTGAATTTTTGAGACGACAGCGGACAAAAAATCCTACATATATTTAAAAGTCAAAAACAAACAAAAAATACTGATTTATTTTGTTAATGCAATCTCAGAGGTTATTGTAAAACCAATTTGTTTGGCCCTCTTAATTTTTTTTAAAATAAATAATTTGTAAATTAAATGTTATTGCCGAAATTCAAACTGGAAGACATGACAGCGAAGGTTGAATCAGCGTTAATGTAGGTGTCATAATTCAGAGAGAAACCGGAACGACGCGTGATCTAAGTCCAAGCGAGGCCGTGCGCACGCGTCTCTGCAAGGCTAGTATGTTACATAGATGAATTTGATCTTTTGTAATTATAATTTTCTACCCATGATGGGCTCCATTTTCCGCAACTCCACGACTAGCGCGTATTTTGCGTAACCTCACACATATATTTGAATTCTTCGCCGATATGTGCAGGTTACATCATGACGTTTTCCTTCACCGTAAGAGTGTCGGGTAAATATGTACATATGAAAATCGAAAAACACATTGGTACATAGCGGTATTCGAATTCGGGTCTTGCAGTTTTTCTAATCATATGCAAACTTAAATTAAACTCAACGTCAGTAGTTAAAACAAATGACTTCTGCATATCAAGCTTAATTTTTGAGGTGTTTTTATTGTTAAGTCTTTCTATGTTTAAGACACCGCGGAATTGGGAAAATGCATCGCACTTTACGTTAAATTGACACCTTGGTGGTAACATACTCGTTCAAGTTAATAAATGCGTGCTAATAAAATCCAATCTTGTTGTAATATAGGCCTTTATCCGTGTAGTTTAATGGCAAAATGTTTATAGCTCACACAATCCTATAACACGGTGCCTAATGGATGTTTTAAGGTCCGAGTCTATAATTAACATGTATCTTCGGACGTTAGGACGGAGTTGTTTTATGGCTTCATTCTTATAACAATTACATACAACATGTAATCCAATTCATACTTACATTCCTTTGACGATAATGACATCTTTGTCTTGTAACATTGTAATATACAGTAAATTAAACTCAACGTTTAAGTCACAATGTGTAAAACTCAACCACAAAAGCTTAAAAGGGATGCCAGTTGGAACTAAACTCAGAATGTTAAGTGAAACTCGTATTGAACCCGACGCTCTTAGGTGAAGGAAAACATTGTGATCCAACCTGCACATATCGGCAAAGAAATTCAAAGATATGTGTATTCACGCAAAATACGCGCTAGTCGTGGAATTCCGGAAAATGGAGCCCATCATGGGTCTAAACCTTTAACCTATTTAACCTAACCCGAATTGAAGGAGGTATAATTAAATAATCTACAGTTCCATTAAGTATAAAGAACCTATTATGGAATTTAAAGATTAAGCCTATTTGACTCTACCAGTTTTATCATTGAAAAAAAAAGGTAAGGAACCATAGACAGTCAACGCCAAACCAACGTATATTCCTTCTTTCACACGTAAATTCTTTTTACAACTTTTTTAATAGTCGAGAGATGTGTTTGGGTGCGGTTCGGCGGTGGCGATGCAGGGAGCAGAGTCGCTGCGGGCGCGGCAATTGCAACATCCGACGCGCCGTCTGCCGCCTCAATTTGCGCCTGCGCCCGCTGCACTCGGCCTCACAAAATAGCAACTGCCCCTCAATGACATCACCTCATTGTCGCTTTTGACCGCCCGTAGGTGTAAGAACACTTTAAACTATAACGTGGCCAACAAATAAATAATTGTATATCAAGGAACGTTGCTATGCAGATTAAATTACTCGTCGTTTTAGCCGCTAGATGTAGTGTAGTCTTATTTATCGCTAAAAACATGGAAAAATATGGTTTTGTCCAGTAGATCCATATAACATAAAGGTAATCTTCGATATTGCAAGGAATTTTTATTTATCTTCGCAGTGTTGGCCTGTACTTCTTAAAAAGGTCTAACTAGTCTAGGACCAGTATTGACCAAAATAACACCGGTTTTAACAAGGAAAGGTTTTTAAAAGAAAGCATAAGCTAAGATACTTCTTCAATCGCGATGCTTCTAACTTACAATATATTGCCGCTGCGTGGGTCCAAAAGCTTAAGAGTAAACGAAAAGCGCTTCACCTAATACCCGTCGTTAAATTACAATTTCGTTGGGAGTAATGCGTGACGGAGCGCTATAATTTCGAAGTCAATTAAGTGAAACATTTCGAATAGAATTAAAGCAAGCAAGGCCGGCCGTCGACCCCGACACCCCATAAGGGCCACCATCATTAGCTTCGCTTCGGCGACGTGAATTATGTACGAGCGCGCGGTATAATTGATGTCAACTCCCGACATTGAGGCATTAGCTCATTGGTACGTCGTTATCGGTCATCGAGTACGTGCATTTATATTTTTAAATTCGAATTTTATGTGCCTAACTCGATAACGTGACGAGGAAATATAAACACTAATGACGTAAGCCGCTTCAGTTTGGAAACGTTCAAAAGTATACTTAAACTAAGATAAGCTAAACAAAAAGTATAATGCATCTTGTGAAGTGTACCCATAATGGCTTCAGTACACCGAGTTCGCGCAAAAACGGAGATTTTGCTTCTTCGTAAGGCCGTTTTTTGCGTAACATCGGGCTAATGTAGCCATACGGTAAGAAGTAGTAGATAGTGGTAGATTTTATGCAGTAAATTACAATTTGACCTATAGTAAGCCTTTTCTTTTTTTTATATTATAAAGTGGCAAACGAGCAAGCGGCCACCTGAACTCGCTGAAATAGCGAAGCGACTGCTGCCCATAGACATCTGCAATTGCAGATGCGTTGCCTGCCCTTAATCTTCGGAAGAGGAGACTCACAGGAAGAGGGTAATTCCTCTCCCTATGCGTCCCCTCCCCCGGAAAATCCACTTCCTCTTTCCATCATTTCCTTATAGGAAAAGGATAGGTAGGGAAAGTGGATTAAAAGTTAGTCCTCCGGCACCACACTCATCAGACGAAACACGGAATTGCGTCCCTTTGACGCCTGTCTTCTGTGTGGTCGTGGTATTTCGGACAATTCGTGCGAACATCTGAAAGCGGGCTCTACCACTGTTACATTTTATGTTACATTTATATTTTATTTTATTTATACATATTTTATTTTTACTTTCTAGTACATATCTGCTTTGGAGACTGTGTAGCAAAGCCAATATTGTAAAGAAGACAATTAGTCTGTCATATTCAACGCAGGTTAGGAATAAAGCTGTTGGAAATACTCTTTAGTTTATTTCATTTTTTCTTTTTTTAATCAATAATTCTAAGTCACATTTATGCTTTTGTTACTCCTATGTAAAACTTCAAATTATAAACAATTCAACAATTTTCAGTTTACTTTTATTCGACAAAATCTCAACAAAAATACAATAAAAGCAGTCATAGAAAAACGTTGTAACAGGACGTAACAATATAGTGACGTCGGACAGATGCTATTACGTCCGTCGGTGTTTGAGACATGTCGCTTGAATGAAAAACAATCTCCTCGCAACACTTCCGGCGAGCGCAGACCTACTCTACGCTAGGACACGTGCTTCGCATCTCAAAGCGATGCACGCATTATGTCATGTACAATGATAGTTGCAAATAACTTGCAATTTTACAAGATACGTCTGGCAAATATAGAAGGCAACATAGAAGAAATAAGACCAAATAAGACCCAAAGTACACGCGCTGCGTTAGAGATTCGATAGCGAACAAAAAGGAACTGACAATGACGGTCGATATCACACGTGACAAGCACATGACTTATCGAATGTCACTGTCGGTACCGATTGTATGTAACAGCCATACTAACATTATTTGCACCCGTGCGAAGCCGGGGCGGGTCGCTAGTTATATATATAAACCTACCTTATGAATCACTCTATCTATTAAAAAAAACCGCATCAAAATCCGTTGCGTAGTTTTAAAGAATCAAGCATATATATGGACAAACATAAAAAAGCGTTAAAGTTTTATACTATGTAAGGATAATAATATTATATTAAATTGAAATTGTATTGCAAATGAATTTGCTTTTGATTGATGATGTTTATGTCTTCCATTACGTTTAATTTTTGCGCAATGCTTTAGTATTCGGTTACGTAATATTCCTTTTATTAATTACTTGAAGAGCTTTTCACAGAACCAGTATAACTTTTTATGCAACATCTCATTAATTACTTACTATTGTCTAATTTTACTGAAGTAACTATTAATTCTATTTAAAAGTAAGAACAAAAAGCATTCCTTTGTATTTAGATAAGACGGAGTGAAAGAGTCAATTTAATGGTTAACAGCCGAATTTACAAACGCCACCAAAATATTTAAGAGCGTCTTATTGTTAAGTTCTCGCTTACACTCCAAATTCTACGTTTCAGTTTAATTTTAACACCAGTTAGATTTTAAGTGAAACTTAAATTTAAGCGGCGTTTAAAAATTCGACCGTAAATCATTTGAATTTTGAAAGCTTGATTCCCCCTTATTCCGAGGACCAAGTCGTCAATTAAGCGATACTGGACGACACTCAGAACTAAATAAAATAGACCTGGGGTCTCATTGGACCAAATTATGTATCATAAGAAATACCAGGGACGAGGATGTTCTGTATTTTGGAATACATTTTATGAATGTACCAGTACCAAACGTAGAAAGTACAACAGTAATAACGCTGATTCTCGTTTCGGAAAAGCTGTATATGACCAAAGTATAGACTAACTTTGACTGTTACCAAATCCCTAATAAAAGTGGGCTTAAGCATACAAAATTGTACATGAGTAAAATATTATATACATCTGTTTGATATCTCATTAATATTCGCGGCGTCAACTGTCAGATTAATCGGACACTTCCCGCATTCCCGGTATCCTCTTAAACAGCAGGTGTGGACCCATTGAGACGCGTTAATAATGCTCTACACTAGCTCTACTCTATTATCCTTTTCCTTACATATTATAAAACAATAACGCTTTTATGTTTGTCCCTATATATGCTTGAATCTTTAAAACTATGCAACGGATATTGATGCGGTTTTAATAGATAGAGTGATTCATTAGAAAGGTTTTCATGTAAAATACATTCAAAATATAGTAGAGTAACACTGATCATTTAGAGGTTTTTAATATGATTTAAATTAATACATTTTTAGCGCCTACATTGCAAACGCTGCAGTATTTAGTATCAGCATTATACCGATTTGCACCCGTGCGAAGCCGGGGCGGGTCGCTAGTATTGATATACGATAAATATAGAGTAGGCTGGGGTATAGTAAAGTAATGTGTGCGTATGAAGTGATGTCTATCGTCATATACTACCTATCAACCAAAGTCCAAGACAAACTTACATTTTGAAAATTTATCCACAATTAATAAATGTCCATCGAATCGGGCGTTTTTATGAAGTACCAGCGGAGCGCATCCAACCTTATACCGTTGTATAATTCTACTTCTTTAAAAGACTGTCAGTAATACATATAGTAGTACATTGATATTACAAATTATATTTGAAGCATGAAACATTCACAATCTATACTTAATACGAGATTTATATATATTAAGATTATAAATAGAGAAACTTTGTATTTTTGTATTTTTGTTTGTATTGAAATAACTCAAGAACTACTGGACCGATTTCAAAAATTCTTCCACTGTTAGAAAGCTACACTATCCCCGAGTAACATAGGCTATATTATTAAATTTCACGCGGACGAAGTCGCGAGCAACAACTAGTTTTATTATAAACACAATGGAATTCTACCGAGCATCGTGTGTGCCGCTTCCCCGTCAGTCAATGTACCTTCGAGTAATAAAATCCTTGCGAATTGCCGACCATGTGCTATTCTGCATCCTGTTGAATATGTTTAGACGCCGCTTTGCATTATCACAATGTACTTTAACTTTGTCTCTATCAAGAATACCTTAAATAAATGTGTATTCACGCAAAATACGCGCTAGTCGTGGAGTTGCGGAAAAATGGAGCCTATCATTGGTCGAGCCTTACCTTTTTACCTTAAATAAATACAATCAAACCAAAATAAACGAGTACTGGATAAGCGATAAACCTCTGTAAACGAGAGTCATTCTATAGTCCCGACGAGCTACCTCCAAAAGCGAGAAACTCAGATTAGAGAGAGACCTCTATTAAGGAGAGTCATAACACGGTCCCTTGGACGCTTTCTTCTCCAGATTGGACTGTAAACACCAATGTAAAAACTGTAGCCGAACATCAGAATATCGTCCAGAAAAAAAAGCTTTTGCCCTTTGAAAGGGAAGAGTAAACTGCATTTGATTCCATAAAGGAGATGCTCTGCTTCAATTAAGTATGATGTTAGACATATATTTGTAGTCTTTCGACTTACATCAGGATGGCCAGATATCGAGAGTGTGTGGAATTGAGGGTATTTGCAATAAAATAGCTATTGTAATAATTACAACGGAATCGATAACTTGTAATACCAGATAATACAATTACAATTAACAGTGTTAACAATTATCTAATTAGCGTCCAACGAGTAGGTGGTGGCGTGCGCACTTTCTCACGATCAAAATCGAACTGACATAATTTATAAGATGGCCGCCCTTCCAGTGCTCGGAGTTCGCTATGGTCAATGATGTCTCAAAAAATGGATAGGCGGCGTGTCAAGAGGCGGGTGCGCCGACATATTCTTACCTTGTATTACAATTAGGTAAACATAAATATTTACCTTATAAATGTTACAAAAGACTCGGACACGACATAGCTAATTCAGTCGTGTTAAAAGCTCCTTACGTGACGCACATAGTGAAACGTTTCACAGTGTCGCAAACCGTTCCCGGCCACTCGTCCGCAACACATAAGTCTTTTTGCGTCGCATTTTATATTTATAGCCTATTTGCAGCATAAAACACTTGAATGGCGACGCCAGAAGTAAGTATCGTATAACACGACTCGGCTTTTAAATTCATTGGTGACTGCAATTATTCGTTAGTATTTTAGTGTTTGTGTTAGAACGTTCTATAATTAAGATAATAGTAGAAATAAAACTTCTTCGAGATCGTAAAAGCAATCATTCTGATTATTTGAGCAATCAAACTTATGGCCAGTTAAATGAGACAACCAACTAACTTTAGCAAATCACTTAGTACTTAGAATACGGTAGCAAGAACTTCTCGCAGAGCAAAATCTTAGCCAGATTTTAAAAATCCAATTCGATAACGCCCTAACATTGCAACCGAAGACAGATTATGTTTACCCTTTCAATTGACAGATGAACGAGTAATGTAAATATTGATTTACATTGATTGTCACTTTAATGCAAAAAAATTTTGTACCGTCTACCTTATTTGAATGCACACGCCTCAGTCTTATACTATGTGACAGTAATGACTTGTTAAAACTTATATGCTCGCTAATAATAAAAGTTTTGCATTTTTATTTGTTGTTTATGAGCAATATTTTCACTCAATATTTATGCAGATTTATAAGTGTTACATTCATCAGAAATCACAGAGTAGTTACAATAGTTATATTGTGGCAATCATTTATTTTATATTTTCTGTTGTACTTCTTTTGTCCGATATTAACTTGATAATAAAAGTAAAAGATGCTTACAGTTTTAACTGTGCAGTTATAACTGACGTACACGTCAATTTGAACTGTACAGTCGAACTGTGAAGTTCTCGGTTTTGCCTACACACGTCAGTTTTAACTGCGCAGTCGAACAGTAAAGTTAAAACTGAGGGTCTGTAACCGGCTTTATGTGTTTATAAATTACAACTTTGTCGCCATTGGATTGTATTTGGCAAATGTGAATATCGTAAGAGAACATTTGGCGATGATAAAATGTTCATTAAATACAAATAACGGCTGTCATTTGAGAGTAGACCGCCATTCGTTACCTCTGCCCGCGCGTATATCACAATGAAAATGTGCACCAAAACTAATGGCTCATTATTTTAATTAAATTAAAATCTTGACTAAATTATTTAGTGTATATTTTTATCAGGGGTTTATAATACCTGCTTGAATTTATATAAAATTAAAAAGGTTTTTCAATGAAGAAATATGCATAAAAATCTGGTAGAAAATGTGCGTCAATTTAGTCCACGTTATTAATAATGCCTGATTAATTTCTTTACCCATTTTTTTCTAAATTTCCGATACATTCTTGTCGTCACAAAAATTCTTCAAATGTAAAACATGTAAATATTTGCCGAAGGACAAAGTAAGCTTTAGAACTCGCTTTGGAAGTCAATTAGGAAAACAAAATAAACACTTTTGAGCTTCAAATAAATTTCAATTATGCGTAATAATTGATTCCGTTGAGTCCGTAAATTAGTTCCACCCTGAGACCGGAGTATTCGATCGAGTTCAGTGTCAACCCAAATCGGCGCGTGATACAAAAAGCGCCGGCACAAACGGTGCGGTGCGGTGCGGTGCGGGCAGCCTCATTTTCGGGAGGTCATTGTTCGAGGGGTGACGTCACCGGTGACCTTGACGCCTTCGCTACGGGTGCCCCCTCCATACCTCCCGAAACTCACGCGTGAAAATCCCCGTCTGAAGCGCAAATTGACAAACGCGTCTGCAGTTGACAATGACATGTTGACATTCGGAAAATTACATTTTATTATTTTTCTTTAAAACAAATGCAATGAAGTTCTCTTGTTTTTTTTAATTTGAAGTGTTATCAAGTTACAATTTTAGAGGATCGACTCGATTACATTAAAGTATTTTATTACCTTATTACCTCCACAGATTGTTTTTTATTTATTCTTTTTGGGTAACGTACGAGCACACATACCCGATGACAAGATATAGATGTCTTATCTTATCTTATACCGTGGTTTGGGTTGAGAACCCAAATACACTCTGATGGTCGTGAGTGTTATCTTTTTCCGACCTTACTTTGTAAGACATTTAAAAATACTAGTACAATATTCATCAACATTTCCATATATATCTTTAATTAATTATCCTAAATTAACTGCAACTACAAATAGGTCACTAAGCTGATAGCTGATACTATCACTAAATAGATTACTGAAAAGATAAATAGACTAAAAACAAAGTCAATCGTCGATTTCTTGAATTCTAAATTCAAACACTAACTTGAAAATCGATATTTTGGACCAAAACTGGATAACACAAAACCTGGCAACTTTGGTAAAGATGTGAATAAAAAAGAAACATACGTGTTCCTAATTCAAGCGCTTTTAACATATTACTTAGTTACCAGGCGTGATATAATAATTAAGACGAATCTGTTCCTAGAACTTTTTGCCATTTACAATATTAACGTCTAGCCTCTTTCGCGTCGCGTAGTCGAGTGAGATCATAATTAAGATTAATTACTATAATGGTGCTAATTATGTTTTCCTTTTAGCGAGCAAGTTTCTTTTTAAAAATTTTATAAATCATAGACGTGTTAAAATTCGCAGACAGGAATTTATTCTTGTTAATCTTGAGACACCATTATTTATATAAAAAGTGCTTGTATTCTACTTAATTTTGAAGGAAAAGAGTCTGAATTGTCTATGTCGTTAATAATTTCATTCGTCAAGAATATCACTCTCTGTTTTTTCTTTATAATTAATTAAAAATGTTATTTTGTATACAATCCTACCTGAACAATAGATGTATGCTAGAGCTAAGTTGTTTCGATTCCCGTGACTTGTATACATCTGCTTTCGTTTCTGCCTTTTCAAAGATAATGTAAGAAATGACAAGCGTATTTGAGAGAGTCATAAACAAATGTCAAAATGCACAGATAAATAATAAAATTTTAATTGTTTACATAAAACAAAAGAATGAGCAAACTGCGAAGTCTGCGGAGTTATTTTGATATGATTAGTTTGCAATTAGGCGAGTAAAGTGCGAGTGAATCGACCCGCTGACATTCGGCGCCCTTGCGCGTCCCCGCTAATATCGCTACATTTTAGGGTTGCCACATTCACACAATGATAAAATATGAATATATTAATAAAGACGCGGTGGCAGCGTTCTTAACTAAGTAACTTTGAAATCCTTTTTCCAATGTATTTATTGAAAATTAACCTTGCGTTCCATTTTTCTTATATGGATCCTTTCTTACTGGTTTTTAAAATGATTTGTATTCACACAAATAAAATTAAACAGAAGTGCCAACCCTGACGCGTTTTTAGGTATAAAAACCCGGCTGCGAAACGTTACATTATTATGTTATTTTTAATTTTAAGCTAACAAAATCACCTAAACTAAACAAAAACTGTTGAAGATAAAATTCTACACATTACAGAAATAGCGATTAAAATTGCAACGATACTAAACGAATTGATAACAACTTCTGTGTAATATATTTTCCTGGTACATGGAAAGTCCCAAACTGTGACCGATTCTTGAAATACGGAAACTCGTAGTCACGACAAAAACGCAAAAAAATGACCATACGTATTGCTTTTTTATATTCTGTAGGCAAAATGAATCTGTTTGTCTATTTTTTCTTTAATAATCATGATTGTAGTTTAGTTGTTCACAACTGTTGTACTTCTTCAAATTAAGGTATTGGAGTAGTCTAGTACCAAATTAAATAGTTATGAAAAGATATACTATTGCAACGCTGCAAAAAATATCGTCCAAATAACCAAATTCCATGCATTAAATAAAAATGCAAATTTTTTGATCTCAACATTAATTTGATATTTAATCAAAAATAATTAGAAAACAAAATTATTTTGATCGTTGATGATAAATTTATGTTTGTTCTGTTTTATTTTGTCCAAATAAGATCCAAAAAAGAATTTTACGTAATATTTTGTCCGTATTTTCTGAATTAATGAAATCATTAAATATTTATAACCCCACGGCTTCATTATATCAATGTCACGCAAAAAATGGCCTTACGCCGAAGCAAAAGCATTTTTTCCGCGAATGCGGTCTAATGGAGCCATAGTTTAAGTATCAAAGTTTTAATCTTTCAAGTGATTTTGAAAAAATAACCACAGTAACTTCTCAGTCGAACGAAATCAGAAACCGGTTTTATCATTATTAAAATCAGACCTGTCTTAAAACTCTCTCCTTAAATGGTAAAACCTCATAGATATAAATTAAGTCTCAAGGTTGTAAATTGAATTAATTTTAATATTTTTTGGATATACATCCACAAAAATCTATACTAATATTATAAAGAGAGAAACTTTGTAGTTTTGTATTTTGTTTGTATTAAAAAACTCAAGAACTACTGGGCCGATTTCAAAAATTCTTTCACCATTAGAAAGCTACATTATCTCGGAGTAACATACGCTATATTATTTAATTCCACGCGGACGAAGTCGCGCACAACAGCTAGTAATCTATAAGCAGATATAACGTTCGACTGCGCAGTCCAAATTGACGTGTCTACAATTTTAACTTTACACTTACATACTTTTAAGTGTACGCCGGGCGTGCAATGGCGTAGAGATTGTGGGACTCGCCGGCCACAGAAGGTGACCGTAATACCCACTAAAACCTGACGGCCCTCACACGTATTACGGCGGGGTCACGGACACTGTTTTACGTCCGCGAAATTGACTACATCCTAACATAGTTGTAAAAAGCGCAATGCACTGTCCATCAGGTATAAACAGAATCCTATTAAACACGTACGCTCGCAAGTTAATCCTTCTTTACCTAATAGCTTTAAGAAGCCTGAACGCAGGCAACGTATTTATAATACGGGAAAAGTAACAGATCATCTCTTTGCATGGTCCTAATTATGCAACTTTACAACAGTCTCTACCTTTTAAAAAATAAAACGAATAAATAGCCACAACAATGTCCGTTGAACCAAAAAATGCACCAAAAAATGTTTTTCTATCTCAAAATTGTCTTACTTCTTTTTAAAAAACTACGTAAAATTACGATCCATATATATAGTATAAAACAATAACGCTTTTTTATGTTTATCCCTATTATATATGATTGAATCTTCGAAACTACGATACGGATTTTGATGCGGTTTTTTTAATAGATAGAGTGATTTATAAGGAAGGTTTTCATGTATAATACATTCACAATATAGTAGAGTAACACTGATAATTTAGAGGTTTTTAATATGATGTTGTAAATTAACACATTTTTAGCGCTTACATTGCAAACGCTGCAGTATTTAGTATCAGCATTATACCGATTTGCACTCGTGCGAAGCCGGGGCGGGTCGCTAGTAATATTATATAACTGTAAATATAATAAAAGTATTTTAATAATTGACACAAAACTGTAGCCATTATATTGCAATGAAACATAATTACCATTTATAAAACATAAAGTGGTTGTTAAATGTTAAAAAAACTTTACTGACCGTTTATCAAGGTGAATCCGTCGGAAGCTGTTGTTGCGATCGTCAAAATAACACTATACCTGAAACAAGCATTTCGTTTTTAATGCAACAATCAAGGGTACCGAAAGGATGCGTCTTCGTGCGGTCAATGAACCCTGTCGGAAATGTTTGTTTTTCTTATTTGATTGTCGTGTATATTCTGCCAGTATTTGCACATAAAATAATATTGATAATTTTGAAACAGAAATATTTGAATTAACTATAAGTTAGAAAAAATATAGAGGTTACAAGATAATTTTTAATAGCTTGAAAATACAGAAATTTTGTTTTTAAGTTATTTGTAGCAATACACCTTAAAACATTTAAAATAATTGACGCGGAAGAATTCGCAAGCGTAATACAAAATAATGAAGAATTACGTAATTGATAAATAATTGTCGACACAGCTGTAATAATAAGAAATAATAAGCCGTATGGAAGAAGGTTAATCTTACAGGAGTGGGGGGAGTGCCGCGGGCGAGTCGTCAGCAACGGCGGCCATATTTGGAGCATTTTAACAACTCCAAGCATCGCTTGATTGATACGGCAATTAGTTACGAAATTATATTAACAATTCGTTTATTGCTTTACCAATGTGAAATACTGCACATTGTACGCCACTTAAATGGTAATTTGCTTTGTGTGAAATAATTAATTTTCTTTAACACTTAAAAATAACAAATGATACTAAACGTGAAGGTTAATCTTTAATTTTACTGTCTTATGTAATTATTTCTCACTTATATAACCTTAAAAGGTTATTATTACTAATTACAGGATAGTATTATTGTAGCGAAGCAACCTTTGCTATATTTTACAATTTGTTGGCAACAAATAAGTCGCCAATTCTTTCCTTAAATTAAAAATTGACTGCAATAAATGCTGGATTTCACACAAATTGAGCTTAAACAGTGTACTCGTGCTTCCTATAATCGTCGAAACTAGAGTAGGTCAACGAGTTCCTCATCGCAAGGATTCAGACTTTCTTCGAAATGTCGAATGAAAAAAGATGATGTAATTGTAAAGTTTTAATGTGTCATTCGACGACGAGCGACGACCAATTAAAAAGTTAAGGTAACGGTTATTCATACTGGTACTTTTGTTCTATAAAAGTAATTTAATTTTTATGGTACTACAAATATATTGTATATTTCCTAGAAATTCCAAGAATGTTTTTAAGACATTGATTTTGAGGAAAAACGTTGATTTAATCTCTCTTTATTTTTAATCGACTTCCAAAAGGAGGAGGTTCTCGATTTGTTTGTATGTTGTTATTTTTGCCATCTTCGTGTCTTAATATGATTCATAACAAATAGGTAAATCCGATAGCAAAAACCGCTATATTTTATATTCGACTGTATAAATTGTAAAGTTGTGATAACTTAAAGTTTTTTAACATATTGAATGATTCATAGCAAGATTAATTAAGACCATTTAACAAATTGATGAAGGCTTCTTAAGCTCGTCTATAAAAAATAAACGATCAGTGGCGTCGATCAAAATGGACTCCTACACACGCCATTATGGGAGACCCGGTTTGTCAAGCTTCAGCAGATCTTAATTAATCTTAGTTTCGTATATTTTGTATTTCGTATTTCTGTATTTCGTATTTTCAGTATTTCGTATTTCGTTCTAAATTATTTGTTATACAGGCTGTCCCGTAAGTCGACGCCAAAACTGACACAGGTGCATACGTCAATTTGAAAAGCACAGTCGAACTGTACAAGTTCTTTGTTTTGGCTACACAAGTCAGTTTTGACTGCGCAGTCGAACTCTATAGTTAAAATTGAGATGTAGCAGGCTTTAGTTCTTATATAAAATCAAAGTTATAATTTAAATATGTTCTTATTCGAAGTTTTGTGATTATCAGACCAAACTTAATAGGTAGAAGTGGATGCTTGCACCACTTGGCGGCGAGGAGGGGAATTCATAGAAGGGAAATTGTATTAGTTAAGAAAGTGTCATTACGTGAACTTAACTGGTTGATGCTACTTAATAATAATACTTAGTCTATAACTCCTCGGAGCAAAACCTACTCCGTATTTTGTTTTTTATTTGAAGACTGTATTCCAAGTTTAAATATTGGGAAGTGGTAATTAAAATTAATGTTAATTGTATCTTTAGAAACTTACGCGAAAGTATGCATGGTTGTATGGAAGTTTGTTTTAAGTTACAGTCAACAGATCTTGATGAAAATTCATACAGATGTAGAACACAAGAGCACTGGGCAACTAACTATGTTATTTTTAAATTCCTCGCGGACGCAGTCGCGAACCACATATAGTTAAATATAAAGATTTTCGATTACAAATTATATTAGTTATCTTGCAATATCTCATAATGAGCAACGTCATTTAAGGATGACAAATGTGACAGTGTTTAATATCTTCCACTCGATAACAAAGGAGTGCTTTAAAACGCTACTAACGTTTGAGTACAAATAAAGCTTAGAAGATTCGAGAAATCTCATTAATTAAAATTATAACGTGAAGCCGAGCGCCCACTGCAAAAGAGTAAAGAGCTAAGCGGGAGCTAGGCGGACAAATTTTCCTTGTGTTCCCACCAACAAAGAGAAATGAGACGTGTCAGAAATAGCTGAAATGTTCTAGAGAGCCGAGTTTTCGCGGTATGTCAAATGAGACAGCTGCGTTATGCCGTTGGGTTCGCTCAGCGCTTTGTTGGTGGGGATGCAAGCACATCTCCAGCTCATTACTCTTTTGTGGTGGGCACTCGGCTTAAAGTTGGTAACGTAGAAAGAGATCCTAATATTTTAACTAGACGTATGAATGTTTTTAAACACAACAGTAACTTTTGATGATTTCAAACCCAGTATAAGTGTTTACTTAAAACTATTCTACTTAACAAGGCTTGGTTTAGTGCATAGATTTAATTCTTATCGACGCACCTTTTTCTAGCGTGTACGTTGTAGTCGTTAGCGATATTCGAACTCGCCTATGCAGGTTTCCTATCAGATTTGCACTTTATTTTATACTGTTTTGCATCAATTAACCGGTTTTCTACGTAGTATTTGTTAATTATCGATAATCACTGTAATTTTGTTCTAGTTAAAATAACTTACTAACTAGTTATGTTTAAAATAGTACGATTTCTGTTAATTTTACTAACCTAATATATATTAAGATTTTTATGAAGTTTATTCCAGGCCTTGTCCGTCTCTATTCCGTCAAGTCCGAATCGTAAACATTCATATAGAATTTTCCTTGTATTTTTGTGACCCTAGGACTTCATTAGACCGACTTCGCGATAAAATTTGAGATTTTGCTTCGGCGTAAGGCCGTTTTTTGTGTGGCATCGGTCTAATGAAGGTAAGGTAAGATAATAAAGTGTTTTTAAAATTATAACTGTGATTGTAGTCATGTTTTAAATTAAAATTTTTCATTCTATTACATGAAGTAAAACAAATAGTGTCTTAATGTCTACTACCTAAATATGATTTGATAGTGTTGTTATGCCTTTCTGTTGTTGACCTACTGTTCTATTTACTCTGTGGCTTGTGGGCGCAGTCGGCGGATGTGCGCCGATGCGATCTGCAGCGCTCGGCGTCGGCGTAACTAGTGATGCATGTTTTATTTCGAAACGAGATATATAAACGTATCTTTGATGTTCGACGATTTCGTCTGACATTCGCTGAAAGGCGAACGCGACGCGTACATAAGCAAGTCCGTTGTAAGTGTGACGTCACTGTGCAGATGGAATGCGCCTAAAAGTGCAGTATTAATTTGACTATCTATGACAAAATCTTTGAAATACTTAACGACATACTGTCGTAAATTACACTCATATATAGCTGTTTTCACTAGAATTAATATCGCTATCGTTGACATAATAGTTCATTTAAAACTGTCATATTTTCTCTCAATACATACGCTGTTTAGTAGAAAATTCATTAAAACAATAGCCCTGTTCTTAACCAATTTTACTTTATTGTAATCTTAGTACTTTAAGTACGTAATCTCGTGATTATAAATTCATATACAGTCAAACCTTGATAAGCGAGAAACCTCCATAGGCGAGAAACCCGGATTAAAGAGAAACCTATAATATAACATAGTTAGCCAATTCTGTATCTAGACATAAAACTGTTTCAAACATTAAGCGAAGAATAAATAATTCAATGTGCAACTCGCTGCTCCGACACGGCAATAAACATTCTGATATTTACCGCGCGAGCTTTCCACGCATTTCCTTTACAGAATCGTGAGAGGTTTACACAAATGTATTGTTATTGTTATATCAAAACTATAATAAATATTTGTGGGTCTCAGGGCCCCCAAGTCATGTATGCAAAGTGTGCAAAGCACACGGGCGCCAACCTTAAGAGGCGCCAAAACCGAAGCTCCAAAAAAAAATTGAAAATAAAACAAAAATAAAAAAATAAATGTTCAGTTCTTTGCTTTATTTCAAGCAACTACCTACCATCAACAAAGAAATTATTAAAAATGCTTAAGTCGCCAAAATCCTTTTTTGGACACAGGCGCCAGTAACCCTTACAGGGGCCCTGATGGGTCTCTAGTCATAAAGGGATTGTATCTGTGAAATTGAATCTGATCATTTTGGTGCATATCATCTTAATGCACATTTTAAAAACTCTTTAATCTTAAGAATTTTACGGTTTAATCCAACGTTTAATCATCATGAACTTTAGAAAAATAAATCGATTGTAAAAACGAATAAAAGCATTTTTATGTTGGAAATCCTGATAGAACAAAATTGGACTAACCCTTAATGACGTTAAACACGTAAGACGATGATGTCACGCATTATACAGGCATAACACATAAACCAAAATAACCTAATTTGAAATTCTAATGACGTATTAAGGAGGTTAACCACTAATCTACAGCTGTGCCATTTCTCTTTCCTTATTCAACATTATCGATCTTCAGGTATATTTTTGTTAGATATACTTGGGACACGATTTATTCGACCGCTAATCCAATAAAGAATATATATTATAGTTCCTCATAATGATAACCGTAATCATAGTACAATTTTTTATTCTACGCTGTTTAATGATCATCATCATCGTTCTGCTCTTGACCCTATGGAGGGTCGGCACAGTATGTACTACTCCTCAATACTTCTACATCACCCATCATTTCTGAATTTACCCGTTTTTTAGCATATCTTCTTTTACAAAATCCATTCATACTTTATTTGGCCTTCATCTAATCTTCTTTGGCTCTCCTCAAATAATATGCAATCAATTTACTTCTCTATTTTACAACGCACAATGACTATAATTGAATAACATATGACTATAAACACTGATTGTTTAATTAATCTCGGTCCATTATCAGAGAGGAAAATAATTTCCGAAGCGATAACCATAAAAATAGATTGGACTTGCTTTCAGAAAGTGGAGCATAAAAGATTTCTTGGAGAACTTTTATCAACGTTCGGATGAATAGCTAGCGGCGATCGCAACGTCTTATCCTAGTCCCTTACGAACTATAGAACTAGTACTACGAGGTATGTAGAGAGCACGATCGCTAGAGGGCACCGTTGCTATGCAACTAGCGGCCATGACCTCGCGATGCAATGCTTTAACGATGTACAATTTAAAGGTAACGCCTTGATCGTTTCCACGATTGAACGCTTTGCTGTTTACAAATGCTGTAAGAAGAATATTTAGTCTTCTTTCCTGCCAGATTTTCCTAGAATATTTGTATAGTCTATAAAAGCATTAATATTACATGTATTGTCTTGTATATCTTCATTATGTGCGCACTTGTACTTAATTCTTTTGAGATTATTAAACTTAAAAATAATAAACAAACTTAATCATTCGAGCATACCAAATCCTGCAAAAGCCAACCCATGTGCGCACTCGTTAAGGAAAGCTGTCATCAATTGTCATTTGTCATATTAACGTATAACGTGACACTGAGTACAGAAGAAAAAAATAAAAATAAATCGAGAAACACTTAAAAATAAGACGCAATTATATTTGACATGAAGATAATTTTACGCACATGTAGGTCCTGCACCCGACTTTCATGTTCATTTAATTATTTGGTTAACAAAGTGTTTGGTTTAATTTGAAATTTGATATCACTCCTGTATGATGTAGATAAGTATTTTTGCATTTTGAATCGTTTAGGCTTTGTGCCGTACAAACACAGGTTCGGATCCTGTGGCACAACCTACCCTGAGACTACCGATGCACAAGGGGTGCCGTAATATTGCAATAAAAGGATGATGTGGCACTTACCAACTTGATGCCTTGTTCATCGCCTGCAAGAGCCTGGCAATTCTGACGGAGTCAGTCAAGTTAAAGATCACACACCATTAGTCAATGGACGCCAGTGATGTTGCCTTGATGCAACGCGAAAC
Organism: Papilio dardanus tibullus; assembly: GCA_013186455.1. Lineage (NCBI taxonomy): Eukaryota > Metazoa > Arthropoda > Insecta > Lepidoptera > Papilionidae > Papilio > Papilio dardanus. The sequence goes on along the minus strand of QDHC01002701.1, from coordinate 713,295 downwards.
GAAATAGCAATCAAAAACCTCCAGAAACCTTGTAGACTGGTAAGCGACGACCTCACTTCCCGCACAAGCCCCGCGAGCCCTGCTCTCATCCGTAGCGGTGGGGCATTTCGATCTACCCGCTTATGCGGAAAATAAGATTCGCTAACTACACTAGCCCAATTCCCGCCAAATTCAAATCGTCGTTTAATATGATACAAAAAGTGTACAAACGACCGAACAGTATTCCTTTGTACAGCCGCTAACTATTGTATATTACCAATTCATTATCTAGGAAAGATTAGAAATCGAATGGTATTAAGACGAGTGCTTGTCGCCATGGACCAACTTGTCACGCGTCAGCTCATCTCATCTCACCCGAGGAAACCCTTCAGTATCCATCGTTTAATCCATCCGCTGGGGAAATCAGAGCATATTCGCTTATCTCATTTCATTAGATCAGAACTCGCGTGGTCGAGGACAAGGGCACCGAAGATATAAAGGCCCTGGGGAAATTCGGGCTTCGAACCGACGATAAATTCAAGGTGAATGCATATTATGAAACAATTGATTTCTTCAGTATTACACTAAACTGGGAAATACAAAAATCGCTTAAGCCTTGTTCGCACCAGGATAGTATTTTAGTTGAGTAGCTAGTAGCATTTATCCGAACACAGGATTTACTACTGTTCGAACTCGTTTAAGCCTAAACCTAAGCACTAGTGTAGTAATTTAGTAACTAAACGTGTCCGAACAGCAACATTTTAGTAGAGTAGATTAGTAAATTCAGTCTTCGGATACTAGCTACTTGCTACTCGATTAAAATACTATCCTACTGCGTACAAGGCTTTAAGCAAGTTGGGAATTGAAATGGTGGGATGGGGTTACTGATTTGTATTGGATCATACAAGATTTCTGTCTTGGTTTTCTATTCATCTTACTACACTTAGGAATGTACTAGTTGGTATATAACTTTTAATAAGTGAATATATATCAACAATTTTTGCAATCCTACCCACAAAAGTGCTTATTCGCTGCCTTAACAGTCAGAGCGCATTTGTCTTTATTTAAAACACTTTAATTTAAATATTTCAATCCTTTTAAGCAGATCTTTTAAAAAAGCTTTTAAAATGTAATACCGAGGATATAAGAGAAACATTTAAAAGTAACTTTCATCTACCCAATTCAATTAGTAAAGAAAATTGTTGCGCAGCGAAGGTTCTATTTTCTTATTTAAACAACCCTTTGCCGGGAGCAGAACAAAGCAGTTCATTAAAATAAACCAGAGCTTGCAGCGAACTGAAAACGAGAGTCTAAGCAGAACTTATTATACCTAACTACTTACTGTTCGTGCAAGAAATGGCTTTGAAATATTAGACGTAATCTATACTCTATACTAATATTATAAGAAGAGAAACTTTGTATTTTTGTATGTATTGAAATAACTCAAAAACTACTGGGCCGATTTCAAAAATTCTTTCACCATTAGATAGCTACATTATCCCCGAGTAACATAGGCTATATTATTTAATTCCACGCGGACTAAGTCGCGCACAAAAGCTAGTACGTTTATACAATTGTTTTTTCTCTCTTCTACTCGCAATAGGCTTTGTTTTGGTATTATTTATAAGTACTGTCAAAATATTTAAGTGCGTTATAAAGAAAATTAGAAATATCGCGAAGTAATTGTTACAAAGAGTTCCAACTCGTAGATAAAAAGATAAAAAGTGAAATTAAATATCAAACTTTTCCAACGTATTTTTAATATACTTTCACCCAACTTAAGTAGCTACCGAGCACAAGTCACTCTGTCGTGGAATCTTGCCAAGTATCTACACATCGAATGCACGTAGTTGCCTTGCGAGATCTTATTCTACGCGACTCGGAAGATTACATGCGCCAAGTCGATTTAGTTGTGAGACAAGGCGCGCCCCGCGGTACCGCATGCTACTCACGTACTACTGTATTCGCTATAACCTTACGAAAAATATAAACAGGATAAAAGTGAAATCTTATCTTACCTTTGTAAGTGTGAAGGATAAAGATAAATTCAGAGATTTTACCGGTAGAAGTACCTATACTCAATGAGAATACGAAAATTATATTAAAAAAATACAAATACTTTTGGGAAACATCATTACACGATAGAGAGATAGTACAGAAGCAGTATTATTTTTATCAAATCTATGTACTTACACCACTTTATTCCGAAACGAGAATCGGCGTTATTACTGTTGTACTTTCTACGTTTTATACTGGTACATACATAGAATTTATTCCAAAACACAGAACATCCTGGTTCCTGGTACTTCTTATGATACATAATTTGGTCCAATGAGACCCCTGGTCTATTTTATTTAGTTCCGAGTGTTCTCCAGTATTGTATAATTGACGACTTTGGTCCTCGTTTATCGCAGGGGACTAAGTTTAATTTTATCAACAAGGCTCCTAGACGAGGCTTTCTAATGTCTCAAACAAGCTGGAGCATACCGTTTCTAATAATGAAGCAAAATAAACATTGCTCTTGTTAACATCGTATCTTAATTCTGACAGTTTAATTAACAATTCTTTATTAAATGTAATCTGTGGTATGAGCTGCATGAAACGATGTCACGTCTTGCTCGAGGGCATTTTGCATTTCACCGGCGTACTATCTTAATTAGATGGAAACTTTCGCTTGTGAGCCAAGTTCTAAAGCTTCATAGATACATACTTGAATCTTGAATCTGGCGAATGAACTTTCATACGATTTGCGGCTTCAATGAGAAGCGTACTCTAGTACGTGAACGCAATTATAACATCGCTGCACTATAGATTCATTCGTTTCTTAAATGGAAAGTAATGGAACAGTAGTAAATATAGATATAGCAAGTTTCAAGCTTTTAGTAAGCAAGCCCAGTAAGGAAATTATGGCTTAACAACCTTTGCCAATGATACAACAAATGTACGCGTTCTATATTGAGAGCTACTGTGTTGATAGTTCAAGTTGCTATGATGATCGCCAACCTCCGTTAGGAGAAGGCGCCAGAAGAAAAAACTTTTGGTGTTGAAGAGTAACATCTAATACATAGAAATTATTAAACCGCTAAAGAACTAATAAAGGAAAACCGTTAAACATTAAATCCAAAATAAGCATGTGTATAAGCGATATATTATTTTATACATAAACAAAACATCGGAAGGAAAAGATAACATGAAACATGTTGTCCCAAACAACGCAATGGTGATTAATGTTCACAAGATCACGGGGTCATTGCCCTCCAGCATCGCTCGCTAATCTAACTCTGCGTCATTCGGATGCAGTTTTCAATATATTCTTAGGAAATAAGAAATAGAACTATGAGTCACGCGTCTTTAGCCAAGGACTTCGTTACGGCTCGCCCGTGCGGTGCAATGGGCACGGCATGTTATTTTTGCGGCGAAATATATTACGACATGTACCGCAGCACGGCGCGCTGTGCCAAGGCTGCCTCTATGCAATAAACTCATATGAATTTGATGTGATTACCCTCTCATAAAGGTGACCGCACCCGCCACACCTATATATAAAACCAACGAAAAGACTAGCCGTCGTATAGGCATTTAATTGGGTAATGTTATTTTAGTTAGACAAAACGTAGATAGCTTAGTTGATTGATGTAAAAGTCGTCTCAATTACTTGAGTAATCACTCATAACTTTTGAAGACAATAAAGACGTGAAAGGAAAGAGACTTTAAGCATTAGGCACCTAAGGCTCCAAGATTAATTTTATCATTTTTTTTTCTTTACAATGTGGTGCGTAATAAAGTCAATGAAGTTTAGTTCATATTAGTTGTTGTGCGCCTTCGTCCACGTGGAATTAAATAATATAGCCTATGTTACTCGGGGATAATGTAGCTTTCTAATGGTGAAAGATTATTTGAGATCGGCCTAGTAGTTCTTGAGTTATTTCAATACATACAAAAATATAAAGTTTCTCTCTTTATATTAGTATAGATGTGTTTATAAGAGAGTTATTTGGTGAGCGAATTCGAGAATTAACTTTGGTATCGAATTCTGACGGATGGACGAATTTGCGGGCAGCGAGGCGATACTCGGTCTGACCGCCGGACCGTGAATGTCACAAAGTGATCCAATGCTGTAGTTATCCTCGCTTTAATTAAATACTCTGACAAACGTAGTTAAAATATTTGAAAATTCGTTCTTATTATATACTGTATACAATAGCTTTGTTAGAATGTTTGTTACAATTTTATTGTCGAGATGTGATCGATCAAAGAGTATTTGAAGCTGCGTGGTAGTTTTAAGCCGGTTATCGACGCTCAGTTTTAACTGTATAGTTCGACTGCGCAGTAAAAACTGACGTGTGTACGCCAAACTAAGAACTGTACAGTTCAAATGGACGTCTGTAGCCGAATGTAGTTCCATTTTGCTATTATTAAAATCCCCTAAATTACGTTTCTGTTAGTAATTAATATTTATAGAATTAATGTTAACACGTCGATGCAGAGACGGCATATATTTGTGCTATTTTATTTTGTACTTCCAGACATAAAATAAACGTACAATCATTTGTTCCGATTCCGAGTCTGCTGTGTTTCCTGCGATAGAGAAATACAATAAAATATCAAGTAGGCCATTTGATATTGAATTATCATTTCTATCCATAACTAGGTACACAAAATTACATAATTCTAAAGAGGATATTTGCTAAGACGAGGTTATTGATTGGAATTATTAAATGTCTTGAATGTTCTTCGATAATCTTCTATTTCGTCTATCAAAGTCAAGATTTAAGGCAATAAATTACTTTAACTCGATTGGTAATAAAATTAGTAAGGATGAAGGAATATTCCAAAGACGAGATTTAATCGAAAAATCCTTATTCGACTATATATAATATTGCTACTCGAAGTGATAACGAGAATCCATATTGACATATCTGTCCGGAGTCCGGACCGTACTCTTGTCGCGGATTGAATACGATATAGAAATAGACGTACGGTTGAATGGAACATCGAATTTATTCTCACTTTATTAACGTCCTTTTCGACTATGTGATATGTCATTGACACGAAAGAATTTTAGGTATCATAAATATGTACGACCATGAAAGTTATTGGAAAAGTTTGATCCTGTCAAATATAAGTAACTTACGAATTTTGAAACGTCTCTCAAATATTTAAGAGCGTCTTACTTGTTAAGTCCACGCTTAAACTCCAAATTCTACGGCGATCTCGTTTAATTTAACGCCTCTCAGATAAGCGACTGTTACGTTATTAAGTTCTTTAACATTTGACCTTTAAGGCTTTGCTTAAGCCTGCTGGATACGCTCAGTTTTAACTTTACAGCTCGACTGGGCAATTACAACTGACGTGTGTAGACAAAACTGAGAACTGTACAGTTCAACTTGTGTAAAACTGTACAGTTAAAAAAATGAATGTTTGTAGCCGGCTTTACTCGGCTTCACTATGTCATAATACACTACACACTTCAAGGCTGCAAAGTTCAATCAGTCAAAAGTGTTTGTTTTTGTTACGTATGCGTGTGTCAAGACTAATATCATCTACACGACATATATCTCGATAATAGGCATTATAATATAAAAAAGTTAAATGTGTTTAATTGAATAAAAGACTTCTTTCATTATTTATCATAATGTAAGTGACATTTTAAATTAAAAGTCATCTGTTCTTGAACATCTTTGACATTGAATTATAGCAGGTGACTCAAAGACGAAAGCCGAATGGCGGTACTAGTCTTTAATACTTCAAAGGCAAGGCGTCTGTTTAATTACCCGTCGGAACATTTGTTTATTGCACAGGTGTTTGTTTAGAGGTTATTAAATTTTAAGATGTAGCCAAAAGGCGTATTTATAACATTGAAAATTGTGGATACAAATTAGAAATTAAGTTTAGAAATTCAGACTACGTTTCGGGGACTTTATTGTCCGTACCCAGGACCCCTGGTACCATATATGCAAAGTGTGCACTGCACACGGGCGCCATCCTTAAGGGGCGCCTAAGCCAAGGGCCCGAAAAAAAGCTACTATCAAAAAAAGATAACTTAAAATACTTAAGATGGGCTAAAATCCATTTTGCACACAAGCGCCAGTAGCTCTTATGGTAGTCCTGGCCGTACCACATAATGTAAATCGAGAAGCTAAAAAAAATATTACAGACAAGAAGCGGTAATATTATCCAGAAATGTCGACAAATATTGAAAAAGCAACGATAATAATCAAATAAAACCGCTATTGCCGAAACATCTACACGAAAACATTGTCATCTCAGTTTTTTCAAAGACAATGAAAGAGATAACGGTTCTGTCATATAAGAGTTTCGGCAATATTCCGAGATCCCGGAAAACGAGATCCCGCTAGTAATGAAGAAGTTTGCCGTGTTATTTACACACGTGCGAGTACCACGTCGTTCACATTTTCCGCTACGTGAATGTAATTTGATATCATTTGGGCACTTTGAAGTACCAATACAAACTCTAATAGACAATTTTACAAACACGCGTATTTCGGTATATCAAAGTAAATATGATATATTTGAACGCACTCACATTAACGTAAACATTGGATCAAAAGTTATATTGTACTTTAACAATATAATTAGCATTTAATAAGTAATTAATTAATAAGCGAAAAATTAAGCTTTAGGAATTTTTAGGATTTTTCGTCATCTCTCTCATTTTCTTTGATAAAATAAAAAAAACAATACGTTTTTTTTCTTTTAGGCATTTCTAAGATATGTGTGAAGTCACGGAAAATGGAGCCCATCATGGATCGAACTACCACTATAAGGCATTTCAGCAGCGGACACTCTCGGTGCTAATTCACAGTTCGTGTCCAATTTTCTATTATTGATATAAAATAACACCCTATTGGGACATTTGTAGTTCGTTAACTAATCATTGGGCATTGCCTAATCTACTAGTGCCTTTATAACTGTGCATATCTTTTAATTACTATTTAACTTCTAAAATACATCAAAGCTCAATATAACAAACTCCTTAGTTGTTGCGTAACGCAGCATCCGTCAATTAAACACCAAATTACTTTTGCCTTTACCTTAACAAGTAATAAAGCAATCAACGTGATTCTTAATTATGTTCTGACTTGAACTTAATTACTTTTTTGGGTTTAATTTTCTTTATAAAAGATACACATTCGTTTTTGATGTTTATATGAACTCAAGTGGCAAGAGAAATTTATTTTTAAATAAGTTGTATGAAACAGTTTTCTTTTTATATCCAATTGTTAACTGTTCTTTTGTTAGCCAAATATTCTAATAATATCTGTATAACAATAGTTGGACAGCGGTGTCAAGCACAAAATTCTTAATCGTTGATAAAAAAATGACTCATTTTTGTCTAAAATCTTAGATTTAATGTAGTTTCTCTAGATTTCGAGGCTAATAATGCAATCCGATTATCTCTATTGACGAAACTTGTCTCACTTTACTTGGAAATATCAATTTAACGCCACATCGTTACTTAAAGTGTTACTTTTTATAGATAATAGCACAATCCGTTTAAAATCAACTATACTCCGGCCGCTGAGAGAATGCGGATATGACAGGTCGTGTTCGAACCGGCGACGTAACTTCAAACTGGTGGTAAAATTACGGCAGAATTTTAAATCTCTTTTAGTAACGTTAATAACGAGTTATAACATTAAAAAATAATCATTATGCCAACTTACAATAAACGTATTTATTTTGAGCTAAAATTATTAACGAACAAATATGAAAACAATAACTTTTAAAAGTCGAACCACGTCAAACTACGGTGTTACAAGTTTATGTCAACTGTTTGTTTTTGTAGTGATGAGACAAAAATAACGAGGCAAATGTAGTTGAATATTTTTATAATCGTAATATAATCTGTCGGTCGGTATAATGTAAAATAAAAAGTTATAATTTTATAATATACTTAATGCATATTTAATACAGTTTTTAATACGAAATTAGGTGACGTGAAAAGAAAAATGGCAACCTAAAATAGCGTTGTGACGACTCATTTTGTGACATTCACCAACAGTCGTCTCCTTCGTCTCTTGTCGTCTTGCGCGCATAGATTACGTTTAAAACGATATATTTCATAATATGTATACATTTTCCAGATAAAATATAGTATTTTCATATAGAAAATAACAAAATAAGTAGCAGTTACTAAATACTAGTTTTTAATGTTATTTATACCACATCACTAGTCATGTCGAATTGACATCTGTCCTATCCGCATTCTCCCAGCGGCCGGACTATAATCGTTCTTTATCAAATATCCAAATCTAAACTTTTACTTAGAAATATCTTTTTTATCAATTCAACTCATAAGTATGCCAATTCAAAGTTAAACTACAAAATTATTTACATCCATTTCTTAAAAAATATCATCTATTTGGTCAAACCAACCGATTTTTTACTAAAAAGTAGTTTAAGACAAGTCGAATTTTCTATGCGTTATAAAAATCTTTGTCGTAAAATATACTATGTACCATTGAACACAAAAGACTCATTAGCTTTGTCAAACTATATAACATTATAACGTATGATAATTTAAAATAGCTCGCAGGTGGTTCGAGGGCGTTACGGGACGGGGCGTGACCCGGTCACTGCAACTAGGTCACCGCTACCCGTGCAGCCCGGCCGTACGTCAATTACAGCTTCGATTGCATGAAACACAATGCTACTATGTTGCGCTACGAGCTTCTAAATTAGATATGTTGCTAAATGTGTTACTCCTTTAACTCATTTACTTGATAATGAGTCTCCCATTTGCGAATTGGGAGTGTGAACTGTACAGTTCGGTTTCGGAGACGTAATTATAGTCCTAGGCAGATGATAAATTAAGGTCAAATGGATTATATCTGTGTTCGAAAAAGTGTGCTTAGAGTTGATTTCTATGGTATCAATATCAGTCGACCTAGTTATTAGTTACCGACACATCTCTCTTAAAATGCTAATGATTGTACTATCAACAAAAATATCTATTACTAGCTGTTGTGCGCGACTTCGTCCGCGTGGAATTAAATGATATAGCCTAAGTTACTCGAGGATAATGTAGCTTTTTAATAGTGAAAGAATTTTTGAAATCGGCCGAGTAGTTCTTGACTTATTTCAATCCAAACAAAAATACAAAGTTTTCTCTCGTTATAATATTAGTATAGATTTTATATTTGAAATAGATTCTTAAACATTGCGTCATTGGCAAGGGTCTGCAGTGGACGTGAGCGGGCTGAGACCGTTTGCAGGGTCAACTCTAGTGCGCCCTTTACACAACCGACTTAATTAATCATTGTTCTGTACACATCACGCGCTGATGCCGTGTAACTGAACTCTTGTGGCAGTGAAAATGCACGATATACTGAGAGTAAGGTTACTAAAATGAAACTAAAGAATGTTTATGATGATTTTTTTGAAATGATGATTATAGGCACCAAAAATATACTAAAATCACTTTTCTTTTTTTTGGTACAGTGTACTCATTTCTTATAAGCCTTGCACGAAATTGCTATGTTCTTTTCACTCAGATATAAGATGACTGGTAGAGAATGCCACTAGGCATTAAGTCCTCCATTTTCAGGGTTAAGAACCAAAATCAACTTGAAACTACGATTTGAAGACTATGGTTTAAAAATTGCTTTTTACGAACAAGCTGCAAAATTAAGAATAAAAATAAAGCAGTGCAGAGCATTCATAGTATATGTTATTTAAAAATAAAATATCAGTGGTAAGACATGATTCTAGTGGCATACAATTCCATTAACAGGATACGACCGACGATTGGATACGATACCGCGATACACAATTGTCCAATCTAAATAATTACTTCATTAGTTTTAATAATTCAGCGGCTAGAATTAGTCATAGTAGCATCCGGGCTTAATTTATGAACAACTAGCGACCAGCCCCGGCTTCGCACGGGTGCTAATCGATATAATGCTGATATTAAATACTGCAGCGTTTGCAATGTAAGCGCTAAAAATGTGTTAATTTACCACATCATATTGAAAACCTTTAAATTATCAGTGTTACTCTACTATACTGTGAATCTAAGCAAATGAATTTAAATGTTGTCTATTTTTGTTGTAATATTTTTTGTTCTTCATGTAAATTACCTTTTTTTTTAAACGTCAGTAAATGCATTTAGGCACCTCTACGCCGGGCGTGCAATGGCGTAGAGAGTGTGGGACTCGCCGGCCACAGAAGGTGATCGTAATACCCACTAAAACCTAACGGCCCTCACACGTATTACGGCGGGGTCGTGGGCACTGTTTAACGTCCACGACATCATGTAAATTACCTAGAACAATTAAAAATAATAGACATATTTAATGTATAGAACAAATAAATCAAAGAACAAATATTACAACGTCCGAGTTATTATCATAATTCAGTAATTGTGCGAGATAGTTAATAAAAATATACTTCTAGATAACTAATAGGGAGTTACTCCAAGTACACGCGCTACAAATCGATTCGATAGCGAACATCAAAAATGTATGGAACTGACAACGACGTTCGATATCTCACACGTGACAAGCACATGACTTATCGAATGTCAATGTCAGTTACATTTTTGTCGATTCCATCAGCGATATCGGCAATCGAAAAGTACTATGGATAGCCCCCCGGTTCCGCTTGTATCCGAAATAGAGCTCTCGAGTTAAATGCATACGTCTTTCGAGCGCAAACAAAAAGGTCAGAAGCCGACGACCCAGTTTTCCGGCGGCAAAGGTCACCTCGTCGGTCCGGGAAACGCACGATAACGTTTGCAATGCAACGCACGCGAAACGACACCGAGTTACGCAATGCAACGCAAACGGACACGCCATCACAGATACTGGGAATTAGTCCAAAATTAAATCTATACCACCTTCAACTTGGTGATTACTTTTGTAGTTCCAAGAAACTGGACTTCAAATAATATGAAAGTCGAGCATGCGGTTGGTAAGTTATGAATGATTAATCTATTCTTTTTAACAATCTGCAAGCTTAACCAATTTTAAATATTATGCAATTTATAAATATGGATTAGTGACTAATCAGTCAAACGAACTGTTTTTTGTTACCGAAGAGCAAATCTCGGTCCAACATTTGTTTGCAACTTACTTATGTTTTTTAAACTTTATTAATAAACGCTAGTACAAGGTCATGTAAACATGACAAACAGAAAAATTCAATGACATAACATTAAGATTATCAAAAATTATAACTTTAATGTAAGTCACGTGTATATCACGATTCAGTCGATATAATTTTGATATTTGTTATCGAATCGCTTAGTAATGAATGACCTTTGTCTAAAGCCTTGTTCGCACAATATAGTATTTTAGTCTAGTAGTAAGTAGCATTTATCCGAACAAGGGATTTACTACTGTTCGGACTCGCTTAAGCATAAGCTTAATAGATTAGTACGTCCTTCCTTTTATCCATTCGGATACTTGCTTCTTGCTACTCGACTAAAATACGATCCTAATACGTACAAGGCTTAATGGGATATTCTTCTAGCTGTCTTCCTACCATTATGTTTGTATAAAGTAATATTAATTCATACTTTTGTATCATTACGACGCGTGCTGCAGTCATCGCTTGCATAACTTCTCACAATAAACACATTGATTAAAACACATTACAGCGCGGAGCGGAGCGCGCTGATTGTGTTTTACGATTGCCCTCAATAATTTGATTTACAGACAAACAAGAGTGCAAACTCGTTATTGTCTGCGAAGTATCACGCGAAGAAAGTTACTGCAAAATTGTCGAGGCATTGTCATTCAAGTTAACCTACACGATAAAAAGCTCTGCTATTATTTGGTTGTACGTCGAACAGCATTGTAATTTTGATGTCTATCCTATATGTATTCAGTTTTTAATAATAAAGTTTTAATTAACATATTCTTTATGAAGAAAATCCCGTCGGTGCGTCTCTTTAATCCACTTCACAGATTACCATAAAATGTATAATATTAAACGAGGTTTATGCGAACGCTTCACGCTCTGAGTAACTTATTAAGTCACTAGAAATTGGTATTAACTAAAGACATTAAAACTTACTAATATCATAAATGCAAAAGTTACTATGAATGAATGAAGGTATCTCGAAATTTAAATTTAGGGATGATCGTGGTTAAATATCAGCGGTAGGAATACATTATTCTAGTGGCATACAATTTACCTCTTTAGACATACCGGCCACACAAAGACCTACATCTTTGAAATTGTTAAAGACCGTTTTGTTAAATTGCTTATCGGTATGTTTTAATGTGTGAAAGATCAAATAGGCTAATCTACTCTAGTTTTTTTAGTTCCTTGCAGACGAAGTCACGTGCAAATGCTAGTATAGTATATATTCTTTTATAGCAAGGTCGAAATAAAACTAATGACTGAATCCTTAAATTCCATCTCAATTACGACATTTATCTAGTATATAACTCAGCCCAGGGCTTGTGTAAAACTAGTTCCAGGATCATTAGCTGGAGTAATTATAAATCATTAGGCAGGAATTTACGGAGGTTCATAATTCACTCGCACGATACTCCCTATGCAGAATTGCCGGACTTTACGACGTCAGTCGAGCGACAAGCGTACAATAAAACAATTTGAAGAGTCCTCATTATGCTGGATTGCTTACGTCTTGAATAATTAAACGTTCGTTAAGGAAAGTTGGTGCAAATTAGATTAAATGAAAACTTTAATTTAAATTATCGTCACCTTTAATTACTCTAGAAAACCAAACAGTGTGGTAACAAAGTACATGCGCTAAAAAGCAATTCGATAGCGAACATGATAAATGTATAGAACTGACAATGACGTTAGATATCTCACACGTGACAAGCACATGACTTATCGAATGTCCTCGTTACTTTGGGTAACCCCACAGGGCAATGAGCATGTCAAAAAGTAGGTAAAATATCTCAAATATATCTAGACTTCAAAAGCAAAATAGTTTAAATGTAGTAAATGTAGGGAATCGTGACTTTAGCGACTTGATAATGAGCAGAGATAGTCACTACAAGAGCTGGCTAATTAATCAGATCCAAAGCGAGGTGTCGACCTACGCGCCCTGATATAGCTTTATGTCTTACAAGAAGTCTACTCTACCCTGTACTAAGGGCAGCCATACACGACTAAATCAAGGAGTCTTCAAACTAATGTCATACACGGACCGCAGTTTGCAGCCGCTAAAATGCACCTGGTCATACGTCGACTGAACACCTGCTTACTCGTATCTAAAGTCCGAAGCGAAAAGCATATTAATTTAATGATAAGTAAGTACTTTGATATAAATTAAATTAACTAAGTACTTAATTTTATTAAATGGATTGAAAAAACATACAGACGAATTGAGAACCTCCTCCTTTTGGAAGTCTGTTACAATTACATCGCAATACACGTTATATTATTATTGTGCTAAGTTTCGAAGTTAGATGAAACATAAGCGTGTTATTCTTCCATAGGTAAATTAAGTAAATTAACTATTGCGGCACATCACTAGTCAAACCCTAGTGATCCATCGGCGCGATAGTGCATGCCACTAATCCGCCATCTTTTCTCGGAACGCGTCACCGCGTATCTCCTTGCTCCTTCTTTTCCTTTCTATTCTATCGCAAAATGTAGTAAACCATTGAAAAGTACTCAAAGGTTAATATACAAAACATTAACTATCAAAATTAAATTAAACTTTCCTGCCGTTAAATTAACTGTAATATTGAATACAGGAAGTTTATAAAGCTAGTAGTAAAGTTTATTTTACGCTTAATTGAAGCTCAAGTGATGCCGCAATCGGTTCTCCAATATGTTTGTAATGTTCAGTTATAAAAGTTCCGACGTCGTTGCTTTTTATTAAATGTTTTACGTTGAAAAGCTTGAAATACGTAATGACTAGAGATATCGATTTTAACGAAAAATATTAAGAAAAATATGTAAAATTTCTTGTTAAAATAACTATTGAAAAGAATTAAGCATTGCCGATTAGATTAAGTAACCGTAATTCGATATGTGATATTTGATCTATTTACTTATGTTTTACTAGCTGTTGTGCGCGACTTCGTCCGCGTCGAATTAAATAATATAACCTATGTTACTCGGCAATAACGTAGCTTTCTAATGGTGAAAGAATTTTTCAAATCGGCCCAGTAGTTCTTGAGTTATTTTAATACAAACAAAAATTTAAAAATACAAAGTTTCTCTCTTAGATTAGTTGAATTTATTGATTACCTTTAATTAACGTTATGATATTATTTAAACAAAAGGAAACTTTTAACTTACCTATCAGTTACCGGGGTAAACCCGGCATTTCTCTTGGTCGTTACGTCCTCCACTTTTCACACAACACTGGACTTCGTTCTCAAATATAATTAACCCTATTTATTGCATTTGGCAGTAAAGTTACACTTATTTTATAATAGCAGTGATATTGCTTATTTTAATATTCGTAAAACTAAACTCGCGCGTATACTTCGGTAGATTCGCTCGAATCTGAAACAAGAAGAATGAAATTAATAAAAGGAAGCCCTTCTGAGACATTCGTGCGTTTTTGTGCTTATACATTCAAATTATAATACATTATAGAGCAAAGCTAAAACTCTACTGTGTACTTAAAAGGCACATCTCTACGACATTATTTTTATTTCCATGCGTTCTCTACCAAAGAACTCTCTACCTGAACTCAAGCATCTGTAGGTTATTTTATTACTAAACAGTGAAAAGTTTCGATGCGTGTATCGTATGCAAATATGCAAATTAAAAACAATAGTTTCGACCGCAGCGCGTACTCATATATCAAATGCACCAGTTCCGACGAACCGTCGTACAAATAAAAACGAACTATTTGTACCCCTGCCCTTGGGTAAGAAATATACGACATAATAAACCGAATGCGCCCGCACTGGACGCAATCTTTTTCAAGATCATACAAATGATTTTAAACTGTATTTACTTTGTGTTAAAGTATAAATTCGTTTGTTATCCTCGTGCAGTCGTTGCAATGAGTTAGCTAGACTGTTTGAATGTCAAACCAATGATCGACAGCGGCTGCTGCAGCGGTGCAATAAAAAAATAATTTATTCACGTCTGAGTAAATAAGATGATGGCTACGCAAATTGAAAATTTGGACTTCGCTTTTGCGGATGCCGAAACGTCGGTGTCGGCGATGTTGGCTCTCTCGGAATAATCTCGATACTTGCTTTTTCAATTCTTTATTACTGCATAGCTTCTGAACACGATGGACTTACAAACATAAGTGGGTAAAATTTACTAAAACAAATAGTGTAGCAAACTAGGTCAATTCAAAAAATTAGTTTGTGTTAGTTCTTAACTATTAAACTTGTAAAATCTACTCGTTTACAGTATTTTTTATAGTCGCTGGCGTTACTAAATTATTAAACAAGTTCATAAAACAACAGAACATAAAACTTTATTACATTGTCTTAGAATAAAAAATTAGAACATTTAAATCACGTCCGTGCGTTCAGAACCACGCAACACAACACTTTGAATGGGGTTACAGTGCGAACACGATTGTAAAGCTTAGCAAATATTCATTGCAGCTATTCGATTACCGATAGATAATATTAGTTGAACAAACGCAGCAATATGTATGTTGCGATGTTGATTGTCGGGGGCTATGCGGCGAACGTTGTGAAGGTCGAACTCGAGACGTAAATCTGGCGAGGCATTGAACTATGGAACGCAGCCGGAAGCCGAGGCCGATGACTGATGTGCGCTACCACATTTTTATAGGGCTGTAACAAATGCGAATTATAATCTAATTAATAAAAGTAACAAAATTATATGCCCCGGAAACTTATATGAGTTACATCCCTGCTGTACGGATCGGCCCTACTCGATATTACGGGTTAATAGGGCCTTAAGGAGTTGAATAAATGCATGTCACAATTTATCCGAAATTCTGATAAATGATCAGTCTTTATTATTTTTAATAAAAGCTTTTACGATGCGAAAAATAATTCTTTGAATATGCAACGGTTATCTGAAGGAATATCTTAAGAGGATTCAATTTTAATGTTATCCGGAGTGCTAGCCCTCGCCTTGTCGTAAAATGTTTAGCAAACATTTTACGTATTCATTGTCGCCAGTCCGCTGCCTTCACATTCTTCGCTAATTTTAATTTGCTTTTTTTAAAACTTTTTTCACGACTATAGCACTGAGTTTGTTGTTTGTATTCATCTAGGGATCAAGAAGTCTGTATGATTCCGCGAATAAAGTAATAGATTAAATGTCAGTATATTTTTAATTTAAACTCTACCAGCTTGTCGGCAACTGTTCAATTCTTTCGACGGTATTCAAATGACAGCCGATTTAACATTATTAAAATTTACCCAAGCGTTACTTATCCTAAATTATCAATGATACTCGTACATATAGAAGAAATTATTACTGTATACTGCATATTAAATTTCAGAATTCAAGCAGGAGTAAATAAATTCAGCAGGAAACGACTGCTTATCGACCTGGTGACCTTATTAAGTTTTCTGTGTCGGCGCAACGAAAGCGGGCGAGGAACGGCCTCTGTAAATCACTACAGTTTTTTTACAGCAGCCAATAAATCCATTTTTAAATAGGTCGGACATTTCGCGCGGAGCGTGCCTCGGAAACGCGAATTCATCGACAATCGCGAGCCGATGTCGAATTCAATTAAGACGAGAATGAAGACCCCACGAATGACTTTGAACAAAAATCTTCTCTGACATGTCTTGATACCTTCTTATTGAGAAATTCTTTTTTAAATTTAATGTTACTCGGTAACACATTTTATAAAGATACTAGCGACCCGCCGCTACTTCGCGCGGGTGCAATGCTGATACTGAATACACTACAGAAAAATTGTTGTATATAACAGCCATACTAATAATAATTGCACCCGTGCGAAGCCGGGCGGGTCGTTAGTTATACATTAAAACCTTCCTTATGAGTCACTCTATCTATTATTAAAACCGCATCAAAATCCGTTGCGTAGATTTAAAGATTCAAGCATATATAGGGACAAACATAAAAAAGCGTTATTGTTTTGTACTATGTAAGGATAAGGATAAGGATAAGAATTGTTTACATAACGTAGTCTTTTTTGACCTTAGATTGTCTTACTATTATTTATATTATTAAAACAATATTTAATTCAAATAGAGCTAAATTCTTTTGTTAGCCAAAAGTACAAAAATTAAAATATTTATAAAGATGGCTCCATGGTGTCATTATCATCCACAGTCCTGTTTTTGTGTCTTACTATGACGCGATAAACTAATTACATCTTACAAAAACACATTAGTTAGTCGGAAGAGACGATAATATTTGTACGTGGATCATCGCAAGGTCAGAACTCGTAACAAATTGTTTCTTTTTACCGAACCGGACAAATATAAGTCAAATATACAATTACAGGGAGAAATCACGTCGCTTCGGTCGCCAGGCGTTAGCTGGTCAAGCGACCGTCTCGCAGTGGTTTTGGTAGTATCAATAACATACAAAATTTAACCTTGAGACCGAGTTAGAGGACGACCACTCAAATGTCTTTTTTTCCTCGAAACTTTTTGTTTCGATATTTATATTGTCTCGTATGGTGTTGGATTTGAAAGGAATAAATTAGCGGCGGGGTCGACGACTCTATCTTAATTTAGGGTTGTCAAAACTTTTTGTTAGCAATTGACTAATGACTTTGTTTACGGAAAATATAATACGCTAGGTATAAATAGATTAGGTATTATGATTTTTATTTGTATACTTTTAAAGCTTGGTTTTACTAGGTATTGTCAATTAAGAATAAAATATGAACCCATCCTATAGTCGTAAAGAACCTAATAGGAATGTATTCTTACTGTAATTTATGATAGTTTCCTAGTTTAGGAGCAATATTAATTGCTGTTAACTAATAGCCAAATGACAAAAAACATAAAGTCGCAACAATCCTAAAATCATGTAAATATTGTCAAGGTGCTATACGTTTACGTTCTAATAGAAAAATGACCAGAAAAGATAAAAAAGTATACTAAGCTTAGCATAATCAACAAAAAAAAATAGGTTGTGTTCGACAACCCTATTTCAATATGTTCTAACAAATCGAAAAATAAAACGCCGCGGTACGATTGACGTTTACTTGCGTTTTACATTACAATGCTTTAATTTGTTGAAACATATGCGTAAAGTAAGTACTTACGTCTTCATGACTATTCACCAGCTAGTTTAAGCCTTGTACGCACTAGGATAGTATTTTAGTCGAGTAGCTAGTAGGAAGTATCCGGACAAAGGATTTACTAAAATGTTGCTGTTCGAACATGTTTAGTTACTAAATTACCACCCTACTGCGTAGGTTTAGTCTTAAACGAGTCCGAACAGTAGTAAATCCTTTGTTCGGATAAATGCTACTTGCTACTCAAATAAAATACTATCCTGGTGCGAACAAGGCTTTAGACGAAGTCGAGAGTAAGTTTTATACAAACATATATTAGAAACCTTGTTTAGTTTTTGTTTTTTAGACCTTTTCGATTATATAAAGGTCTATGAAAAATGTTAACGATGTCACATTCAATGACGGTAATTATAGTACCATTTTCCATGTTGAAAAATATCCTATTTGGTATATATTTATCCCATAAATTTTTAATCAAATGATTAATTCTTACTAAAGCAGGCTACAGACGTTCAGTTTTTTAACTGTGCCACTAAAACTGATGTCTGTAGCTGGCATAATTTTTTTATTGATTTTTTTTTTTTGCGGATAGCAACATCGTGAATTAAATTGCGGGCAATTCTTCCACGTGACTTTGTGTAGCTAGGAGGGGAAAGCAATTATGTTATTCACTAGTGACTAGAGATTGATGACGGTCGCTATATTGGAAGAGGTTTGTCACTAGGATGAATAGATTTATACCTAGCGTTAATATTACCGAACGGTCCTACGACCAAGTACCTATTTGAATTACCTATACGTGTATTCAAGCAAAATACGCGCTAGTCGTGGAGTTGCGGAAAATGGAGCCCATCATGGGTCGAACCTTTTTACCTATACGTAAAGGTGGGTGAGTGTTCATCTCCAATTTTTAGCTAGTTATGTTTGTTTTACGAAATGGGACAGAGATTGTTTTTAACCGATTACCTGGTTATTATGAAAGCTCCACGAAGGAACGTACTTTTAAAAAATGTTTAAAAATAAAATAGAAATGACAATAATATGTTACTAATATAACTTGCTTGAACAGTGTGTCGTAGTTTTAATTTAGAAGCCAAGTAACCACTTATTTGTTACATTAAACTGTTTAATAAACTAACTCTCTAATTTGTTTAATAAACCAACAAACAAGTTAACACAATGTACCCTGGAACCGTTCAATTGCGTGCTTTTCTTCGAAAGTAAATAGGAATTTGAATCAAAGTGATCAATAATACCGAGCATTGTGCAGGGCTTCGCATTGTTATCGAATACAATTCGCTACCGTCGCCGTCGCCTATATTTATACGAATTTGCCTTCGAAATTGGCAAATTGTTGACAATAGCAATGTTCGCCATGGGGCGATCGAACCCGCTTCTAAAAACTTATTTATTGAGACTTAATTAAATTAAAGCCGACAATATTGTAGCCACAAGAACAGTTAAACTTATTGGACTTTAAATTGTACAGTAGATTCTGTAACAAAATTATTTAAATGTTAATTTAAATTTGGATGTTTATGAATTTATCCTACTAATTAAACTTCAAAAGACTTTGAATGTGCTATAACATAACCTATAACTACAAGACATCATGTATTTTATCATCTGTAACTTTACTTAGTACTTAGTATGTCTTTAAGCTATGATTTCTCACATTAACCACGAAAAGACTCTAAATACGGCAGTTAATCTATATTACCAGATTACTGCATAAACATATAAAACGACCTAAGTGATACGTTATCAGAATTACTATGGGTTAATATCACTCGTGGGCGGCACTGGGTGATGTCAGAATCAAGGAATACACTCTGTACTTCTCAATCACATTATAATTAGTTCAGATACAAGGCTTATGGCCCATTTACCATACAAACAATGCTTTAGTAACGATCTCTCATTTCTGATTGATTAATGTCAATACTCATCGAACACGCTATTCGAATTTGAACTAATTTCTTCTTCTGATTGCGACATATATTTTTTTTCTCATTCATAGGCTACTAACTCATAGTAATATTTATTACTAAACGCTCTTATTTTCGTCTGTTTGAAATCAGTTTGTATTTGTTCCTAGTCAAAGTATGAGGTGAGCCAACAAACGATTGTTCGTAAATCTTTTGATATACAACAAAGGTATGAAGCCGTAGATTCTTTGGAACTTTCTGGATTTATGTTGAAATGAAGGATAACAATTACCCGATAGCAGTCCGTATTAACATAATGCAGATTAAAAAAGTTATTGTATTGTTATATTGAAACTCCGAACTTATCGTTCGTATTATTGGTTTTGTAATGCCATACATAACTCCTTATAATCCGTAACTGAGTTTTGTAACTCCTTACGAGTTGTTCAAGTTTCATTCAAGAGTAATCATTTGACATTTTCTTTGTTGTATCATACTGTTAACCAATAACCTAGAGAGTTCGAAATCGGTGTCATTCAACGTCACGTCACGTCACGTCAAGTGATGTCCGTCATCACTCACAAATGTTGACTATTACCATTCATAAAGCAGAATAATTTCCTTGCGAGTGTCTCCATCCCAGTGAAAGTCCAAGATGATGGCAGTACATTAATCATTATCTTCGCCATTTCTCAATGAAATAACGTTGACCTAGCTAACCGGACGAGAGTGTTGAAGTACTAGCAACAGTCTTAGTCTATTTTAAGAAATTGTGAGAAACGAAGTACTTATATCCTTAGAGGACTATTTAAGGCGACAGCTTTGCGAAGTCGTTGACTTTAAATTACTTGGATATTTTATAATTTCACGAATTCAACTTTTATATCATGCATAGTTAAATTGACCATATTTTTTGTACTCAAAACGAAACAATTTGGCGTCCCAGAGATTATTCCGGGGACACCGGGACACATGACTGTAAAACGGGACTGTCCCGTTATGAACGGGGCGTCTGGTCACGTTATACATATAGGAAATTTCTGGATTTCGACAAGAAAATTTTTCCATTTCGTATTATTTAACTTAATGTTATTCCTTTCATAGTTATTTTCCAGTGGAACATTAACACCTTTATACCTTTAAAAAGGCCGGAAAAGGCCAAATTAGTGAACCACGTAGTAAAGTTACGTAGCTTTACTGCCCATTTTGATAATGACTCCAAAACACAATGGGAAAAATATAAAAAAAAACTATTTTTAATTAACAAGGACGAAACATGACAATAGCTGCAGTTTCTACACCAAAGCCACGGTAAACGATACAATACATACAAAGCTAGGAATAGTTACAGCTGTTTGAAACAAAACAAAGGGGAAATTATTCCCAACGCGCGAAACTTATGTTTATTAGTACTACAGCTGCATTTGATTGCTCCGCTTTAAAGCGCTGTTTATGTTAGCTGTAACAGTTTTATTTGTAATACAACTTTATTTCCAGTATTCATTTAGGTATTATCATAATCATGATTCTTAAATCTAAGAAGCTTGTAACATCAAGAATGTATGGAACTGATGATGACGTTCGATATCTCACACGTGACAATCACATGACTTGTCGAATGTCATTGTCGGTTCCATACATTTTTGTTGATTCCATCAGCGATATTGCCAAACGAAAAGTACTTTGAAGCCCCTTGTTAATATTTCACGAGTAATAAATGCTCTGGTGAACCACAAAAATAGAGAGTAAATCCATTCAACCATCAAATTAATAAGGAAAAAAGGATCATAAAATAGAAAATATAATTTGATTTAATAATAGCTGAATAGTCTTAAAATTGATTTAACTAAAAAGAAATGGTCCCACAATGATGTCGAACAGTTAATAATTTCTTTTGTCAAGCTAGACGACTTAAAATCACTTTCACATACACTGCAGCCGGCAGCTAGCAAAAAAAAATAAAATAAAAAATAAAACTAGAGCTCTTTTAACAACTAGACCGATCTTTTCAAAGTGCAATTACATTTCGGTGAATAGCGAAACGCTCGTTATATCGGTAGTTGTTCGCGGTTCATTTAACATAAGACCGGTTCTACGAGTACATAGTTATATTGTATAGCCAGGCCAGGTTGTTTGCACATAGGAAATAATGAATTGTGCACACACCGGTGGGGCACAATCGTTGCAATGACCCTGAACTTGGCACACATTCTCACGATGTTGAATGCAGGGTGTATACAAAAGAATTACGTACATGCTAAGCGACGCCACTTTTATTGGGGCACAAAGGATGGTAAACACTGACGCACTAAGTGCAGAACTAATCGAATGACATGTTTACTATTGCAATTCGAACTCCATGTTAGGTCTATTTTCGAGTAATATTTTTTGACAAATATTACTATAGACTACTACTTACTATAGTGTATAGGTACGTGAAAGGAAGACCTAAATGTCTGTAACTAAGTCGCGAAACGGCGCAGTAAAAATCGTAGTTTATTTAGAGAGTAACCTCATTCCTGCGCGCTGTCTAGCGAAAGTAA
Source organism: Papilio dardanus tibullus (assembly GCA_013186455.1). NCBI lineage: Eukaryota > Metazoa > Arthropoda > Insecta > Lepidoptera > Papilionidae > Papilio > Papilio dardanus. The sequence goes on along the minus strand of QDHC01002701.1, from coordinate 690,709 downwards.
CATTCGACGCGCCTACATAACTCTCATAGCACAATAAACAAGCATTCCGCATGCATATATACATTGCCATTTACAAGTTTTAATAAGTACTCACCTTCTGAATCCTGTGTGTCGGGGTCGATATTGCACTCTTTCAGGTGGAAAATGTTTTCGGGCAGTAATGTAAACATTGACAGTCCGAGCGATTAGACTTGCACACGAGAGTCGACGCGTATTGACGTAATCCGTTCGTTAGGTTAGATAGCGGGGTCGGTGGGCGGCGGGCGACGGCGGAGGCGGATGCATTAGGCCGAGATAGTCCAAATATTGCAATATTTTGACGGGATTGATTCGGGGTTGATGGAATTATAGGTGATAGAAATGCGGCAAGTCGGGGAGTACGGAGCGTGCGCACTGCTCGCCGGGGAGTTACTGGCGTCGTCCGCGTGGCGGCGCTGCGGTGCGCGGGTATTGATAAAAGCGCAGGGCGCCGCGCCACGCCGCGCCGGGCCGGGATGCGACGCCGAGCTTTCAGCACAACCTTGAACTCGCGCTATCGGCTGTTAGATAATACCTGTTTGGATGTTCTCGGCTCGGGTAAAAGAAAGCGCATCCGTGACGTCACCGCTTTGACCATAAATACGTAGCAAACGACATCTTAAAATGTTAGTACAAATAAAATAAGTTTATCCTAACGTCGTTGCGAGCTAAAGGAGCTGCAATTAAGTAATCCCTTTGTGCTATTCAGGTGACTTTAGCATTCCCTTTAGTATCCCTAAGTCAATTACTTTCAAGCCGCTTACGCTGCAACATTTTCTCGTTAAAAATAATTTACGATAAACTGTTCTTTGTTGTAACGAATTGAATTAAATGTGCAGACATTTGCTTGCTATTTTACTTTTTATCAACCTGCCAATTTATATTTTGTGAGCACGACGGGATCGGTAGACACGAATTCAACAAATCCAATATCCTATCGTATCCTTACCAATTAAATTATTAATTTAAATAAATAACACAATAATTACGTGCTAAGTCACAATAAAGTAGACGATTTAATGAAACGTAATGAAAATAGAATTACAAAGGAACTTTAAAGGGAAGTGTTTGAAGGATCACGCGATCTTTGGACGTCAATGACTTCGTATCTGAATATTCATATACCGAGGTGGTAACTGATATTGTAGAACGTGACTGGAATCATAATAGTGAATTAATTAATTATTAAGTAGAATTTTAGGGAGAATTTAGCAAACGTCTTTATTTCCTATTTCGTTATCTTTGTTTAAGTATGATAAACAAATTCATTAATAATACTGTAATTTGTTCTCGAATAAGTGTGTTTTAGATATTTTGATGCAAAACAATAAAATACAATAGATACACTCGAAGCCATTTTCTTTCTACATGCAAAAGTCTAACAATGCTGTTATAGAATACCTTTATACTAAATCTAACCACAAACCACGGTTATCATTGCTTCCATAATACAACAAAACGTAATATTTATTCCGATCATGACTAGAAGATAGTTAAAATGATAGAAAAAAGGAATAAAATGTCGCCATTTTAGGAAGACAAACGTCAAACATTCGATGTGAAACTCCGCTAGACGCGGTTAGTGAATACTAAATCAACTTTATGATTCCTTCGGAAACGTTATCCTCATTCGATCAGATTGTGATACAAATGTGATGATTCAATCCATACGTGATATACACGCGACGCGTAGAATATAAAAACTTCGATCAAAACTGATAACTGCTAAAATAGTAGCAAATGGTATCTTACAGCAAATATTCCTAGAACAATAACAATAATTACTTCTATAACTGACATTCTCAGAGTATTTTTTTATAAGTGCAGGGGCAAACGAGCAGCTGGATAACCGAGATGATCTTCGACGCCCATAGACATTTGCAACACCCGAGGAATAGACAGGCTCGCTTCTTCAAGGACCCGAAGTCGTAGCGGCTTGGAAATACCGCCGAGGACAGACCATCACCACAACGCGGAATACTATGCTTATACTGTGTTTCGCTAGTCATAATCAGTCATTAAGGGATGGCCATGTTTAAGGAACCGTATTTAGAGGTTGCCCAATCTCGTTATACCAAGATCGAGCAACTCCTAAATCACGCTTTATTCTAATCTACACAATATCGCACTGATTAATTAAAAGAAATAACGTAAGCTGAACAACAAAGATATACATACACTTTCATAATTGGCTAAGAGTATACGGTATAATTGCTATCAATAATATCCTTCCAAAAAGAAGAATCAAAAAGTCATCTTCGAATAATGGATCTATTTCGGTAAGTTCCAAATTCTTTTTCGTTTTATACCTTCAGTGCTTTAATCTATATCTATACTAATATTATAAAGAGAGAAACTTTGTATTTTTGTATTTTTGTTTGTATTCAAATAACTCAAGAACTTCTAGGTCGATTTCAAAAATTCTTTCAAGCATTTTTATCATAAACCTGTCCCGGCTTCAATAAACCGAATTCGGGATAAAAACAGATATTTTGCTTCGGCAGCCATTTAAATCGTGAACTCAGTTCAATAAAGTCTGGGCATAACATACCTATTAAAACTAAGTAGCTTCAATATATTTTTCAGCCTCATCGATCCAGCGATACATGGGATTGCCAACCGGGCGCCGACCACTCGGCCGTCCCAAATATTCGCGTTTAACACTCCGATCATGATTGTTTCTAGCCTACTACTCATCGGGTCACCCTAGTTAGTTAGTTAGTTTCAATATGCTATTAAATAACTGTTAATTTAAAATTGCAGTAGTAACGTATTGTTGAATTGCAATCTGGTGGTGCGCGCCTAATGAACGTCGCCCGCCGCGGCGCACGCGCACGCCTCCTATCGACAATCTCAGACATTTGCATTAGAACCTAGTCTTGCACACCGAAAATGTTAATGACCATCTAGGCTTTCTTTTATTTTTTTCGACGTAAACTTACTCTTGTTAAGTAACTAAATTCTTTACTTTTATTGTATGCATTTAAGAAGGAAAATCTATTAATTAATGTTATTTCTACATTTTCTAAATTAAAATACTTGAATGAGAATACATCTAAAAGGTTTGGGTTCTTAAAACCCATTTAAGTTTCAATTTAATACTCTACATTACGATATTAAAAC